>JAECWU010000255.1:7800000-8126076 GCA_018150985.1 Chymomyza costata | reverse complement strand
AGATACAGATACAGATACAGATACAGATACAGATACAGATACAGATAGATGCAGATACAGATACAGATACAGATACAGATACAGATACAGATACAGATACAGATACAGATACAGATACAGATACAGATACAGATACAGATACAGATACAGATACAGATACAGATACAGATACAGATACAGATACAGATACAGATACAGATACAGATACAGATACAGATACAGATACAGATACAGATACAGATACAGATACAGATACAGATACAGATACAGATACAGATACAGATACAGATACAGATACAGATACAGATACAGATACAGATACAGATACAGATACAGATACAGATACAGATACAGATACAGATACAGATACAGATACAGATACAGATACAGATACAGATACAGATACAGATACAGATACAGATACAGATACAGATACAGATACAGATACAGATACAGATACAGATACAGATACAGATACAGATACAGATACAGATACAGATACAGATACAGATACAGATACAGATACAGATACAGATACAGATACAGATACAGATACAGATACAGATACAGATACAGATACAGATACAGATACAGATACAGATACAGATACAGATACAGATACAGATACAGATACAGATACAGATACAGATACAGATACAGATACAGATACAGATACAGATACAGATACAGATACAGATACAGATACAGATACAGATACAGATACAGATACAGATACAGATACAGATACAGATACAGATACAGATACAGATACAGATACAGATACAGATACAGATACAGATACAGATACAGATACAGATACAGATACAGATACAGATACAGATACAGATACAGATACAGATACAGATACAGATACAGATACAGATACAGATACAGATACAGATACAGATACAGATACAGATACAGATACAGATACAGATACAGATACAGATACAGATACAGATACAGATACAGATACAGATACAGATACAGATACAGATACAGATACAGATACAGATACAGATACAGATACAGATACAGATACAGATACAGATACAGATACAGATACAGATACAGATACAGATACAGATACAGATACAGATACAGATACAGATACAGATACAGATACAGATACAGATACAGATACAGATACAGATACAGATACAGATACAGATACAGATACAGATACAGATACAGATACAGATACAGATACAGATACAGATACAGATACAGATACAGATACAGATACAGATACAGATACAGATACAGATACAGATACAGATACAGATACAGATACAGATACAGATACAGATACAGATACAGATACAGATACAGATACAGATACAGATACAGATACAGATACAGATACAGATACAGATACAGATACAGATACAGATACAGATACAGATACAGATACAGATACAGATACAGATACAGATACAGATACAGATACAGATACAGATACAGATACAGATACAGATACAGATACAGATACAGATACAGATACAGATACAGATACAGATACAGATACAGATACAGATACAGATACAGATACAGATACAGATACAGATACAGATACAGATACAGATACAGATACAGATACAGATACAGATACAGATACAGATACAGATACAGATACAGATACAGATACAGATACAGATACAGATACAGATACAGATACAGATACAGATACAGATACAGATACAGATACAGATACAGATACAGATACAGATACAGATACAGATACAGATACAGATACAGATACAGATACAGATACAGATACAGATACAGATACAGATACAGATACAGATACAGATACAGATACAGATACAGATACAGATACAGATACAGATACAGATACAGATACAGATACAGATACAGATACAGATACAGATACAGATACAGATACAGATACAGATACAGATACAGATACAGATACAGATACAGATACAGATACAGATACAGATACAGATACAGATACAGATACAGATACAGATACAGATACAGATACAGATACAGATACAGATACAGATACAGATACAGATACAGATACAGATACAGATACAGATACAGATACAGATACAGATACAGATACAGATACAGATACAGATACAGATACAGATACAGATACAGATACAGATACAGATACAGATACAGATACAGATACAGATACAGATACAGATACAGATACAGATACAGATACAGATACAGATACAGATACAGATACAGATACAGATACAGATACAGATACAGATACAGATACAGATACAGATACAGATACAGATACAGATACAGATACAGATACAGATACAGATACAGATACAGATACAGATACAGATACAGATACAGATACAGATACAGATACAGATACAGATACAGATACAGATACAGATACAGATACAGATACAGATACAGATACAGATACAGATACAGATACAGATACAGATACAGATACAGATACAGATACAGATACAGATACAGATACAGATACAGATACAGATACAGATACAGATACAGATACAGATACAGATACAGATACAGATACAGATACAGATACAGATACAGATACAGATACAGATACAGATACAGATACAGATACAGATACAGATACAGATACAGATACAGATACAGATACAGATACAGATACAGATACAGATACAGATACAGATACAGATACAGATACAGATACAGATACAGATACAGATACAGATACAGATACAGATACAGATACAGATACAGATACAGATACAGATACAGATACAGATACAGATACAGATACAGATACAGATACAGATACAGATACAGATACAGATACAGATACAGATACAGATACAGATACAGATACAGATACAGATACAGATACAGATACAGATACAGATACAGATACAGATACAGATACAGATACAGATACAGATACAGATACAGATACAGATACAGATACAGATACAGATACAGATACAGATACAGATACAGATACAGATACAGATACAGATACAGATACAGATACAGATACAGATACAGATACAGATACAGATACAGATACAGATACAGATACAGATACAGATACAGATACAGATACAGATACAGATACAGATACAGATACAGATACAGATACAGATACAGATACAGATACAGATACAGATACAGATACAGATACAGATACAGATACAGATACAGATACAGATACAGATACAGATACAGATACAGATACAGATACAGATACAGATACAGATACAGATACAGATACAGATACAGATACAGATACAGATACAGATACAGATACAGATACAGATACAGATACAGATACAGATACAGATACAGATACAGATACAGATACAGATACAGATACAGATACAGATACAGATACAGATACAGATACAGATACAGATACAGATACAGATACAGATACAGATACAGATACAGATACAGATACAGATACAGATACAGATACAGATACAGATACAGATACAGATACAGATACAGATACAGATACAGATACAGATACAGATACAGATACAGATACAGATACAGATACAGATACAGATACAGATACAGATACAGATACAGATACAGATACAGATACAGATACAGATACAGATACAGATACAGATACAGATACAGATACAGATACAGATACAGATACAGATACAGATACAGATACAGATACAGATACAGATACAGATACAGATACAGATACAGATACAGATACAGATACAGATACAGATACAGATACAGATACAGATACAGATACAGATACAGATACAGATACAGATACAGATACAGATACAGATACAGATACAGATACAGATACAGATACAGATACAGATACAGATACAGATACAGATACAGATACAGATACAGATACAGATACAGATACAGATACAGATACAGATACAGATACAGATACAGATACAGATACAGATACAGATACAGATACAGATACAGATACAGATACAGATACAGATACAGATACAGATACAGATACAGATACAGATACAGATACAGATACAGATACAGATACAGATACAGATACAGATACAGATACAGATACAGATACAGATACAGATACAGATACAGATACAGATACAGATACAGATACAGATACAGATACAGATACAGATACAGATACAGATACAGATACAGATACAGATACAGATACAGATACAGATACAGATACAGATACAGATACAGATACAGATACAGATACAGATACAGATACAGATACAGATACAGATACAGATACAGATACAGATACAGATACAGATACAGATACAGATACAGATACAGATACAGATACAGATACAGATACAGATACAGATACAGATACAGATACAGATACAGATACAGATACAGATACAGATACAGATACAGATACAGATACAGATACAGATACAGATACAGATACAGATACAGATACAGATACAGATACAGATACAGATACAGATACAGATACAGATACAGATACAGATACAGATACAGATACAGATACAGATACAGATACAGATACAGATACAGATACAGATACAGATACAGATACAGATACAGATACAGATACAGATACAGATACAGATACAGATACAGATACAGATACAGATACAGATACAGATACAGATACAGATACAGATACAGATACAGATACAGATACAGATACAGATACAGATACAGATACAGATACAGATACAGATACAGATACAGATACAGATACAGATACAGATACAGATACAGATACAGATACAGATACAGATACAGATACAGATACAGATACAGATACAGATACAGATACAGATACAGATACAGATACAGATACAGATACAGATACAGATGCAGATACAGATACAGATACAGATACAGATACAGATACAGATACAGATACATATACAGATACATTTATTAAACGTAAATATTCTCTGAATCCTTAGCTGAAGCATACTATGCAGAGCATCCAAGAGAGAGCGTGTTTCATGTTGTCAGTCACCTTTTTTATATGTGAAACTTTCGTTAGTTTTGTTCACGATATGACGAAAACAGTTACGTACACTTATACATATAGTACATATGTATTATGTAATACCAACACAATCACATTCAGATGGCCGGGTGTGCACACATTTTGTTGCATAATTGAAAAGCTCCACATTTGCATGCCACTCAGGTGAGGAGCAGAGTAAATTCAAAGAGCTGTCATCTGCAGCAATTGTTTTGTACGGATCGGAGAATTTTCCGTGTTGCACATTTAGTTGGGACACAAACCACATAACTAATTACATCAGTCAAGTGTCCAACCATGATAATGATGAACCTTTTTCTCTTGTTATTATTTTTAGTTTAAATTTGTTGGCAGCAACTGCTGCGGCGACGTCAACGTAAACTGCGACGGCGACTGCAACGTATTGCGCCGCTTAAATAAATTAAAATCAATTTCATGTGGCAAAGCAGCGGCAGAGGCAGAGGCAGAGGCGGATGCAGCAGCAGAGGCCAGACAAGCCGTTGGGCGCCTAGCAAATTTCATAGCCTGCATTGACCTTTGTGGTCCCCCAGAAACAAGAACAACTCTGGAAACCACAACAACAGCAACAACAGTAATCAGTGCCACATAACGCACAGCGTCCAAGTAAAATGCGCAACGCAGAAAAGCAAAAATCGTGCGTGCCCTTAAGACGCTCATAAAAAAAAGAACCATAGTCAAGACCAAGAGATCCAAGACTGTGGACATGGACTTGAAGACGGAAGAGGAAAAAAAAAAAATGTTATTGTTGAGACGATGTCCGAAAGTGGGATACACTGCCAGCTTTCTAGCGAAAATAATGCACTTGTTGATGCTGCTAATATAATGTACTTGTTGATGCTGCTAATATCTGATAGGAATAATTGTCTTTTGGATCTGGTATTCTCAAAAAAAGGGTTTAAAGATGAAGAAATTCTCATTCCGAGAGTTTTCTAATCATACTTTTCGGATGCTAGCCAATATTCGGAAAGAAAAACTGCTAGACTTTAAGACTTAAATATACAAATTATTTTTACTTGTTGGGGAATCTATCTGCTTCGTCTTAACTCCATATATTCGTGTATGTTGCTTAATCGTTTAAGAGGGTTATAAGAATTATTCGTAATATGGAAAATTCGTTGTAGAGGAAAGTTATAGAAAAGTTCGACTGTCTTTAGCAATATTTAAAAAAAAACAAATTTTAATGCAATGTATCTACGACAGGGTTTAATTTAGTAGATTTATGGCTCCAACTGGAACACCCTGTATTTATCAGAAAAACGAGGCTGGTTCAAGTTCACATCAACGTGGAAAACAACGAAAGATAAGCAAATAAAGATTCATTTGGAAAGAAAACTTCATCTGTCACTTGTCTAACTAGCTCTTATGATCTTCGAGATCTAGTTGTTCATACAGACTGCTTTTCATTTTGTTCGCCAAAACTCCTTTGCGAAGTGGGGCTGCTTTAAAACCCATGTGCTCTCTACATTTACAGTGTAAAAAAAGGCACAAAAATGTTGATTTTTTTTTATTTTGTACAACAAAAATGTTGATTTTTTTTTATTTTGTACTCTCTAGAGCAAGACCAAGACCCAAAAATAATGCAGCGTAGATGGCGATGGCGATGCTGATGGTGATGGCAACGGCGATTGGACTTTGCCCCTCCACCGTTATCCTGCTCTGCACGTAAGGCACGATTTTTTATTATGCTTTACGTTGCTCCAACGCTTCATCGCCCCAACGCCCCAATGTCGCAACGCCTTCTCGGTCCATACGCCTCTCCAGCGTCCAACGTCTCTTGGCGTCATCGAAAGTCTCCCAATGCCCCCCTTGCCAGCTACCCACAATGTTCAAATGGCCAAATAGGCCACCCGCCAGTGAGTTTTCTTTTATTCTTTGATTTTTTGTCTCAAAGAATTTTCTAGACTTTTGCTATTTGTTTGCCTTGCATGACTTTGGAATGCATAACAACAACAACAATAAAAACTGGAATATTCAGAAAATAGTGCAACGAATATTATTCGCATTGGTCATCTTTATAGCGCCTGCAATGCCCTATGGAAGCTATAATACATATTTTTTTTCTTTTCTTTTCTTTTGCATAAATCTTAAGTCAATTAAGATAGCTCTGCTTTGAGGGAGGTAGTGGAAATTTAACTATTCATCTATTGGGTTTTCTTCGATTTGTTAATATTGGATTCTGCGTTCTAGCTAACATTCTCAAAAAAATTTCACTTTCTCTGCGGATCATAGAAATGGAGCGTCATTTTGGTATCATTAAGGCTTTTTCTCAATTGGTTTCGAAGATCTGCATGATCATTGGTGTGGTGGCTGCTGTGAATACACTGATGGTGACGGAGGAAGGATGTACCAACATACTTTTTTTACAGACAGTACACACAAAGTATAGTTCATAGCTGTAAGATAATTCACTCATCCGCGTAACCATATTAACACGTAACCACAGTAACCACGACGCATAGCGCTGTTAAGTTTCAGATCGAAATATTAACGATGTAGATACAAAGCGCGAAATTCTACTTTGGGAGAACGGGGTAAGATATTTATATAGTTCAATAAACTTCTTGCTGTTTGGTTACTATATATGAAATATATGATGCTGGTGCTCCACAAGGTTAAAATCTTTTGCTGTTCATTTCCCTTTTTCTTCTTATTAATGACACATATACGTAATTGGTTAGTAAACTCAATTTTTTTGCACAAAACTGATTCAAAAATTGTATTTCACAAAGTGTAATACAAAATATAGTATTTAAGTATATATTTAAAATGTCGCACTCCTCAAGCTACTCCATTTCTTTTTATGACGAACGCGAATACCAAACTTATGATAACTTTTAGAATTTTTTCAAATATTGGCCGAACCCGCTCCAGTCCATTTTAAAAAGTGTTGCAAAACGGCATTGTAAGGCATTCGTGGCTTGAAAATTCTTGTGTCCCGAGTATCCAAAAACATTTTTATATTTTAGTGGCCCTATTTTAAGCCCCGCAACAAGAATAGAGTTCTGTCAGTAAAAATGTTTAATCCAATGGTCTGTCAATATAATAATAGTAGAATAAGAAAGCTTAACTACAAAAGAATTTTATTACTTTAAGGTTTGGTTCAGGCCTGACTCAGACATATAGTCATAGCTGCATTTTCAGTAGCAGTAACACATTCAGGCCTGAATACAGTGCTGAATTTCTTTGAAAATTCAGGCATGAAATCAGGGTTGAGCAATTATTACACTGTCTTAACACACAGATAGCTCTAGCGCTTAAAGACTCCGAAATCTAGGTGTTCAAGCAGACGGTGGGACGAACAGACAGACAGGCGGAGATGACACAATCGCTGTGCGAGAATGATAAGCATTTTGTTATAAACGACTTGAAAAAAAAAAAATAATGTTGTGTTTGCATACCTTATCTGCTACATCTCCCTGCTTACTGAACCATTTTAATGATTCAATGAAAGTGGCCATATCTGCAAGAGCAGATTTGCGAAACTGTAAAAGTCCTTTATGTTTTTGAGTGCCATAGCAAACATAATCTTCTGATTATTGATGGACATCAAAGAAATACATATGTTGTCATTGACATTTGAAAGCGAGCAGCTAACAAAGGGAATAATTCTAATTAGTATTAATTAAAAGGGATTTGTCAATAAGCCAATATGCAAATCCAACTATAGGACAGGACACCAATACACTTGGAGATACGCATAAAAGCCAATCAATCACTATATCGTGCAGAACATATTGCATATGGCAGGAATATCTATATACCAAATGCTATAGACTGCCATATACCATATAAGGCTTACTGCCCAGCCCATGCCACGCCCACAATGCGCCATTTGATTGGCCAACATACAAACACACATACAAAAAATCATGCAGCAAAACAAATTTTTGCATGGAAAACTGCAGTTTTTTTCATTTTAATTTTTTGTTTTTTTTTTTTTTTCTTTTAACTCTGGCCACCCTAACTGGCAGCTGGGTGACTGGTGACTGTTGGTGACTTGGTTTGGCTTGGTTTGCCTCACACAGCCAGAGTGAAAGAACTTTTAATTTAGCTTTTTTCTTTGCTAATCAAAAAGCAAATGCAAAAAGAAAAAATGGCAACACTGGTCACTTGTACAGATCTTAAGAGCGGTGAACGGACGGGTTACAGGCAAACTGGATCAAGTAATGCAGCACACACACCCACACACGCTCATGGAGCAACCCCTACGTGTCATGGGTGAGACCCATACCAACATGTTTTGTTTGCAGTCGAATAAACAGCATCAATTCATCAAAAAAATGGCGCCATTGCCAGGCGGGCACACTGATGGAAAGGACATCGTCATCTTCTCATACTCTTCTCCTACGTTTTACTCTTGCTCGTTTCTTTACGTTGTTGTCGTCCTGTTGTCGTTGTCCTCATTGGCGCCCAATTGCAAACATGTACAGCAAAGCCGGCAAAAAATTTTTTGCAATGCGCTGCACAAAATGGCAACGACAACGTTGACGTCAGACAACACCAGCAACAACAACAACACCACAAAACACTAAATCAACATTTCACTTTGATGAATGATGACCAATGTCCGAAAGAACCGACCAAAACCAAAAAAACAACGACAACAGTGGCAGCAGTAGCTTTATGCGGCCGCAACAGGGTGGCAACTCTGCAGCTCGTTTTGGGCAGCGCAGCATGCAACAAACAAACAAAACAAAGCACAACAACCAAAAGACAGGCAGCAAAAAATTGCCAACAAAATGATTTGCAAAACAAGCAGAAAACATTCTCTCAGTGTAGCTGAGTGTGCGTGTGTATGAGTGTGTGTGCAACACAATACAAAAGAAAACGGCGTGAAGGCAAAAACAAAATAAAAGAACTTGAAAGTTACAAAAGGCTAAAGGAAACTTTTAGATACACTATTAATGTTATAGTTGCTAGTACGAGCGCAGTTTGAAAAGTAATTTGGCTAGCGAACACTTTATTTTTTTTTTTTTTAAAGCAGGTTAAAGTGTTTGTAAGTGAGGTGGCGGGCTTTTACAATGCACCATGATTCAAAAGCTCATTTATTTTGGCAAACATTCTATAGGCGATCGTAAAGGTCTGAAAATGTTCACATTGCATAGGCATGTTTTTGGGGTAACTTTCAGCGCGATCCGATCACGCCCACCCTCATCTCCCAATATAACCACCATTGGCGAGTTTACACTCCACATTAGGCTTAGAAAATTATTTAACATTGAGAAACTTATAACTCAATCAAACTTAGGAACGCCATCTTTCAATAGTATAGGGCTAGCCATCTGTTCGTTTGGTGTTTAAACACTCCTAATTCGGTACATATACGTCCAAATGCTCTGCGATGTATGTAAATATAAAAACAACTCAAATTTAGTCATGGATCGTTTAACAACAGGCATATTAATATTGAAAATGGTCGTTCTATGAAAAAAACAGCGTTGAGTCCAGTGTCGGATCTGCATTTACACGCTTACAATATTCAAATGACGCAACAATTGAAGCCCACGGACCAATATCAGCGTCGCTTATTTGTTCGATGGATAGGAGAACAGCCAGATGAGTTTTCGTCAAAAAAACTCGACGAAAATTATGATTTTCGCATTTTTTTTTTATGCATAAGTGAGTAGTTTCAAACTTTCATTCGGTATATACGAATAAAATGAAATTAACAAATAAACCAACAGTTGGCCCACCCTATATATGAGAAGTTTTCGCAGCATCTTCCTCATCATTAGAGTCTGCAGCTGAGTACAATTTGTCAAAACTTCTCAAAAGAAGTGGAAGACGTTTTTTTGTTACTTGAACCAGTCCATTGCTTTTTTAAAATTATTTCACATATTATGCTACTTCGATTCTGTCGTTCAAATATACTTTATATCGAGTCTCTGGACCAGTTTTGCCATAACATTCCAGTGGGACCAAAGAGAAATCAATTATGTGCTAACCATTGGATCCATTGGATACCACAGCTAGATGCGTTTTTTTGGACATTGAATTAGCCAGCTCAAAATTGAGCTTGAGTTGAGATGCTGGCACAAAAAGAGAGTTACCATTAGGGTTTTAAAATTTGTGATTATCTCTTAGTTGCCTTCCACTGGCCTTTGCAATTAGCTGTTCAATGATTTATGTTTATCAAAATTTAACATTGCATTAACATAAATATCTTTTTTGTACGATTTTAGTCTTAGATTTCGAAGACAACAAGAGCTAGAGACACATAATTTTACCAAAAGATGCGCATAATCCCTTTTTTGATCAAGTTGACTTATTTGCATATCTGGCTCAGTTAACCATTTAAAGAATTTCGCGGTTTAAGAATAATGAATCTGGATTCGAAATTGTCATACACTAATAATAAGCAAAACCACATTCCCTTTTCTGTGATGCGATCCCTTCACCTCACACAATCGATTTACCGTGCTTTCAAACCATAGTTATTTTTAAGCCTGGATGGTTCGTCTTCGTCAAATCGACGACGAAGATTTTACAAAGCAGTATTTTATATATCTGTGCTTTTTCTATTGTGCTCATTTTCGGCACAGCTCTAGCTAAGACGGACATGGCTTAATTGATTTCGTTTGTTGCCCCGATCTCTTTGGTCATAAAGATTGTAATTTTCCACTAGCTTTGACAACTTAACATACTCGTTTATGCTTTAGTTACAGTGTATAAAAAGCCTAGATATACATGCGCATATCCGTGCACACTCACCAACCTACTCGCACTGATATGCACTGGACCTGCTGGTCAATGGGGGCGCATGTTTCTGATAAAGGCCCGCAAGACCATTTGCATAGGGGTACTTCAAATGCAAGGACTTGGGCCTTGTATGCTGCCCACTCCGTCCGTCCGTCGGTTCGTCCATCTGTCGGTTTGTTCATTCGTCCATCTTGCGCCCTGCACAATGGGGCACGTGGGGCAGAGCGACACGGCATGACAACACAGCAAAAATAAAAACGGAGCATAAACGCCTACATGTGTGCAACAGCAGCAGGCTGAAAATAGTCCGGATGCTGCGCACGTGTGGCAGGGGGCAGCAACCATAATGGATCAGGGGCCGAAGGGTGCATGAATGGCAGCGCGCGCACTAATCGAATTATTGCCACTGCAACAAGAGCATCCGAAGCAATGGTAGCACAACAACATAGAGACGAGCGAGTGAGGCACTGAACTGGGTAACGTTGTCATGGTTGTCATGTTGCAGGCACGATGTATGTTGCCACAGTGCGACAGAGTTGGCAATAGCTGCCGCCTACAGAAACTCGAATTGTTTTTTCTTTTTCCAACTTCAAAGAGTTGCCACAAAAAGTGTAATTAAAAAAATTGCTCTTGCTTTTGTTTTGCACTTATTTCTTTCTTCACTTTTTGCATATGCAACATGCGCCGAGAACGAATAAAAATAAAGAATAGAGCGAATGTGCTATGCCACATGCTGCAAGTTGGAAGAAAGAAAGAAACGAAAGAAACCATAGCATACATATGTGGGCAGGTTCCCTTGCATGCGTATGTGTATGCATGAGTGTGCCAGTGAGTGTGTGTCTGTGTGTGCATCTCGTCGCAGTTTCCGTATCGTAGAGTATCGATGGGCAGCAGCAGCCAACCAAAATCGAACACACCCGCCGCCAAATGCAGCGTACACCCCCCACCACAACCCTAAGCTTGCGTCTTCCGAACGCCCAGATCTACCATAGACCCAGCTCATGAGGATATGGGAGTGGGGATGCCTTGTACCGCAATAAACAAAAACGCGAGCATAAATTAGACGCCAGCAGTGACAATGTTCCAGCAATGGTCAAAAAACAGAACATACAAAAAAGAAAAAAAAAGATACGACAGCGCATTGAATTGCTAATCTTTAGCAAGAGTCCAAAGGGGTTCTCTCATTGGGTTGTTGCACAGTTGCAAAGAAGACACTTTAATTATTTTCCTTTCAAAAGATCATCGACTGAACCAAATGAACTGTCAATAAGATAAAGGTTGCTGGGCTGCAAAACCCCCCAAGAGGCGATATTGGAAGATTAAAATTAAAGAGACTTATGCTATTAGAAGACAGATACGGACTACATGAAGACTGGTTATGCACATCCGGAATCAGATAGTGCAACTGGCTTTTAAATTCCTTTAACGAAATCTTCCCAATGAGCAAGAGGTGCCTCGTCATATGGACTAGTTACAAAATGAACTGCTAATCATTGGAAAAAGTCCAAAGGGGGTTCTCTTGATGAAGCAAATGCGGTAATGGTTTTCAGATGGGCTCCCGGTCATTCTAACACCCTTGGGAATTAGTTTGCAAACAAGCTGGCAAAATACAGGGCTGCAAAAATCACAAATCAGTGACTTATTAGGATATTGGAGGGCAAAGCAACTTATACGATATGAAAAGAGTTACGGACAATATGCAGACTGAATCTGCGCACACGAACTCAGGAGGTGCAACCAGCTCTTTGATTCCTTC
This sequence comes from Chymomyza costata, assembly GCA_018150985.1. Classification (NCBI taxonomy): domain Eukaryota; kingdom Metazoa; phylum Arthropoda; class Insecta; order Diptera; family Drosophilidae; genus Chymomyza; species Chymomyza costata. The sequence continues at coordinate 8,112,616 of JAECWU010000255.1, read as the reverse complement.
AAACAAATCTCCAAAATAGTCAAGGACTACTTTGTGATAGAGATTAGTTTGCTAAAAAGGGCATAGAAAACTTTAAAGACAACTAAGTAAGCTGGGTGTCACTGGATCTGAGAGGTCTTGAGAATACGAGAAGAAATCTCTGCGACATATATTCCCAAGATGTGATATACTGTTAGGAAGAGGGACATCTCTATTGGGCAGCAATAAGATCCTTATATACATTAACAGTAAGAGGGAACTCTGATTTTTAAAGCGAGGTTAGGCTGAAAAGTAGTCAGAGTGGCGAATACAAAGGAGAACGTTTTCGGAAAAACAAATTTTTACATAGTCGGCTTTGAAAGAAAAACATTTTACACAGCAGGTTGTAAAAGGTTCTCGAAAATAGGTATTCGATTCAGAAGTGATCTATTACTATGAAGTAAGTTTGTTAAAAGGTACAAGTGGCAGGGGTCAAAATTTGAACAAAGGAACAGAGGAAGAACAATTCGTCCCACAATTCATACATTGTTTAGGCACAAATATATTCAGGTTTAACAAATCGAAAATATGTGTAACACAGGGAAGGAGACGTCGGAGACGGCGTTAAGTGACCTGAAGTACGTTCAGGGAACTGAAGAACTCCATATAGACCTGTCTCTACGTCCGTCGGTTTGTGCGTTTGAAAAAAATGTATGTTTTACATTCAATAACCCCATACCCCATAGTTTCATTAGTGTTTATTTTGCGGTCGCTGATGATTCTATGAGGTCTTGTGAGAGTTCTGACGTGATGGAGTTTCCTAAGCTTCGAATTCGGTTTCTGCCATCCAAGTAACTCGTTTTACAGGGTTTTTTGAGGTTATTTTAGAAAGCTTGGATGTTGTGGTTTTTTGGACCTTTGAGTCGGTTTCATAAGAAGTTCACACTGTACCACTGTGTTTGTGTCTGTGGTCACTGCTGGCGCCACCTAGTGGATTGTTGGCACCATCTTACGTAAAATCATAGTACAACATTGTTTTATTTGTTCATCTACGTCCATTTGCCGTACGCTTTTGGAGATGAAATTTCGCGTCCATTTTTTTATATGAGGTTTTTTATTATTGAATAATACCTAGGATTACGATGGGCTGGCCACCTTATTAGATCCAACAATAGCTTTCCTACAAAACGAATAAAGCTTGGACAGTGTGCAGGTAACCGACGAAGAGGTCGACCGAGACTGAGATAGTTGGATGGGGTCGATCAAGATGCAGAAGACTTAGGACTGAGATGTTGGAGAACAAATGCGCGAGATCGCGACGAAAACAACAGTAGGTAAAGACCCGACCAGGGTTGTCTCGCCAATGATTCTGATGTAATCCTAGGGTATAATGGGTCTGTTAAGTATGTAAAGTTACAGACAGATGCAGACGTCCGAGACCCGCTAAAGTTATCTAAAGTATGATCAGGGTGACTGGAGTAGTCTATATAACCACGTTAGTCTGTTCATCTGTATGAACGCCTAGATCTCAGAGATAGAACTTTCAGGTTAGATGGCTTATTGTGTCACGGGAGACAAGTTTATTTTAATTTTTAGTAAAGATTATGCCACATTTGAAAATTTTAAAGGCCACCCTCGCATCAGCTGATAATTCCCAAATAGTTTAATTCAAACAAAAAGTTGTCAAGTGAGATTGAAAGTTATATCTGATATATTTCTATACCCAAGCCCATGTACCTAATTCTACTTGCCACAAACAGAAAACCAAAAATAGAGAGAAAAAAGGAGAAAAAAAATCAATACAAACAGTCTGCGATGTTGCAGTTGCAGTCATAGTTGCGATTTCTTTGTTAACTCAATTCATGTTGGGAAAGGCCACAAATACAACAAATGGCAAATACTTGGCGCACATGTGCACATGTTGTTGGGGTCGTCGTAGTCGTTGTTGTTGCTGTTGTTGTTGTTGCAACAACAAAATGTCAACAACAACAACAACGGTGCAACAACGTTGCAACAAGAGTTAGGCGCACGCGTAGTCGCCAAACAGTCGAAAAGTCAACGCTATGTGCTGTTCACATTGGTGTTGTTGTTGCCGCTTGTTGCCGTTGTTGCAGTCAATTGCATTGCAACATTTCATTTTCTGATATGAAAGATTTAAAGTTTGCAACATAAAAATGTCACGTTTTTCATGGTCGCCACGAGACGGCGACAACAGCGACGACAGCGCGACTGCGACGCAGCTGCGCAGCAGCAGCGAGAGTCAGAGAGCAACAACAACAACAACAATGCTGCTGCAATTGCAATAGTTGCGCATGCGCATGCCTTCAACTAACTTGCAACTTGCTGCACGGTCTATTTATGTTACATTTTGGACGCTGCTAGCGAAAAATGTTGGAAAACTCTGTTGCCTGGTTGCGCTGTCTTCCAGTCTCCCTCGGTTTCCTCACAATGTTTGACAATGTTTGTCGTGACATCTGCCAGAGATTCTGGTCTACGTATTTTTGTGCCTCCTGCAACTCCTTCGCAAGCAACTCCTTGTCGTTTTTAATTTGCCTGCCACACGACGCACAACATACGCACTGTCAGCAAATCTAGCATGCCCGCCTCCACCCGCCGTGCCCGCACTGTCTGCAGCTGCAACAACTGCAACTGCTGCGAGTGGCTGCAGTTCTTCATAAATTTTTATTGGTTTGGCTGGGAAAAGAGACGCTGCCAAAAGATGCTACCAAATTGATAAGCGTGGCACCACTGTTGCTCCAAACATTGGCGCAACAACTGAGCAGAGGCAAGCAACCAAGTCTTTCAACGTATGCCAAGTTGATTTGGTTTTGTCACAAATTAAACACGTTTTTCCGCAGAACTAATGAATAAACAAAATGGCGTCTTGAGACGCTTAAGATCTTCTGAGATGCTGGGTTACGCTCTCTCCTCTCTCTCAATCTCTCTTGTTGCAGAGCGTTTTTCTTGTGAATTTCAATACAATTAGCAAGTTGTAAATTTTAAATATCTATTGAACTAACATAAGTGTTAATTGAACATGGCAATGAACGTAGCTTGCAACATGTTGCTCATTTTCAAACTAAACTGGCAACATCTTTCAAGTGCAACAGGCTGCTGCAGCAATTACGCACATCTATTGCAATTTCAATAATTGGCATCATATTGATGGAACTATTTTTGTGGAACAAAGATTCTATCAGACAACATATGGCAGCAGGTTTATGGGCAAGCGAATTGCAATATGGAGTATCTTAAAGATCTTCGTGGCATGGAATCATTAACTTAGGGATTGTTTCAATTTTGGGCTGGCACTGTAATGAAACCAGCAAAGTAGGTATTTGAAGAATCACAGATCACTGCCGCTTCGGAAGAATTTATTCGTAGATTTTTTGGAGTGACAAAAAATTTTTTTTTTTACAAAATTATAAGTTCTGGCGTTCGGGGCATTGAAATATTTATATTGTGTCAAAATTTCAGTTCGATGCGAAGATTTTTTGTCAGGTAGATTGATCTCCGAGCAAAAAAGGCCATATTCGTGATTTGCGATTTTTGGAGGTGAAAAACCGCCACAAAATTTTATCGCAAACATTTGATTACTTTATGTTTGGTAAAAAAAATGAACGAATGTGAGAAAAATATAATAATTATTGCCTGGTGAAAAAGCATGAAAAAATGTTTTTTAATAACAGAAGGAAATCGTCTGAAAGAGCACTCCTTTTGTCGTTTTTAACTGCCTTCAGCATTTCCAACAAATCATCAGAGCTTGGCTTACGGTTCACGTGGATTTGTTTCGCTTTTTTGTAAGTTATCGGCATTTCGACACAAAAACAGTTGAAGTCTGTGCTAAAATTATATGCAAAATAATTATTTTGCTCATTTCGACACTTTCGGATTTGGAGTGAATCCGAATTCACCACAAATCGACTTTTTCATAACGGAGTAGCGTCATTCTGGTGGCCTGCTAAACAAAAGCCTACAATGCGTTTTATCTTAAAACAAGCCCGATCGATATAGAACTATCGATTTATTTCTGTACACAACCTTTGCTAGTTTAGTTTTTCAACTGATCTGGTAACTCTTTTATTGAGTTGAGCGTCATTCTGACATATATAAGACTTACGCGTATAAATACATTAGAAAACCTATTTTTTCCATAGCTTCCTTTAAAAACCGATATTGTTAGAAAAAGAATTCGATATGATTAATTATGTCCATATACTTTTTTTAAGTAGAATTTATTAATATAGTCGACCTGACCTAATAGTATTGGCTAATAATATTCGGAGAACTATAAAAAAGAGTAAGGGCAGTATTTTAAATGCTTAAGTTCGAAGTTTGGGTTTAGTAAATTATCTACTTTGTTTTTGTTTTTACTGGAGAACGCTCTTATTGGTCATCGTTATTCATTTGAAAGGTCGTGGTCCAACCAATATTAAAGCTGAGCTCGATTGTACTCTTGGGAATTCTGCTGCTTCGTTTACCATGGTAAAGTTTTGGATGACACAGGGGGTCAATTAAGCTGCCAAGATAAAAATCGCAGTGATCGAGCTAAGAAGGTGACCACTGTAGAAATGGTGGAAAAATTCACAAACTGGTATTGGCTGACCGTCCACTAAAAGTTCGTGAGCTAGCTCAATGTGAAGTCATCAAAAAGTGAATATCGTGGAAAACCATAAATCAAATCAAAATTTTATGCGACTTTTCGAGGTTACGACAGAAGCTCTTTGCAGCAGCAGCACAAAAAGTTTGGAGGATATTAATATTAAGTTTTTAAAATCAAAATTCAAAAATAGTATTTCTGATAATTTCTATTTCGACATCGGTTACGGACTCGGCGACCTCAAAAACATATAGAAAATATTGTCGGACAACCGATTTCGAAAAAATAGTTGCGGAATTTTTTGAGAGTAAGAGTAGAACCTAGACCCTTATATCCAATTCTGTCAGCGGACTCGGATTCAGCGCGTCGAAATACATAAAAGAACCTTATGAGAAATATATTGTTCTACCAACAAATTTTTATTGAAAATTTTCGGCAGATCTAGAAAATCGAGTCGTATAAAAGATGAGAGTTCCAGAACAAGTTAAGCGCTAAAAATGTTTAAAATCGCGATTTATACAACACAGAAATAAACACAAAACGCAGTAATGGAGCAGTTGCTGGCCACATGTTGCAAGGAGCATCCAAGTGTTGTGTACTCTATATATAATACGATGATTGGGTTGCAGGTTGCAAGTTGCATTTACTAAAGGCATTTAGTTGGGCGATTTTGTGCCATCACAAAGTAAATTACGATGTGCGAACATATTTAGTCAAAGTGCCTGGTCAGTGGCGTCGACTGTGACTGCGACTGCGCAGTTGACGTTGACGCAAACGCAGACAATTATGTTGGTGAGGCATAAAAATAGTTGCTGCTTGCAACAAGCTGAGACAAACGAGCAATTTTCAACTTGTTGCTATTTTGTTGCAAGTTTAATGCGTGTGACAATGAGTATTTGACTGAACTTGAGGCAGCCAATGTTGCAGCCCTGTCTGGCGTTGCTCTGTGGCAACTGCAATTATTTCTATTAAAACTGTTAGGCTCTTGCACACACAATATGAAATTATAATTGTTTGCGCAATTTTCAATTCAATTTGCATACGAATCGGGCGTCCAGAGCAAAGCTCCGCTCCATGCAGCAAACACTTGAGGTCTGTGGCATGAAAAACAAAAAAAAAAAAAAACTAAAAAAATGGAAAAGAAAAGAAAATCTATTAGGCAAACATTTCGCAATTGCGTGCTGATTGCTAGCTCCCGGGTCTTGGACTGAGCCTCTCTCTTTGTTCGAAAGCTTAGTTCGTGCATGGGGGCGTCCATGTGTCTAAAAGTCCGGCGGCGGCTTTTGAGCTACTTGACCGATAGCCAGGGGGAGATTCTTAAGCCCAACCGCACTGCTTTGCATGTGCATCATTATTAGTTACGGCCGCCTGAACGCATTTTTGCGCGTTACCTCACACACACACACACAAACACATGTGAAGGGTCCCTACGAGGGTAGGCTGAAAAATATTCGCAAAAATTTGAATCTGAGCGTGATCTTTCTTGGAAAGAATTTGAATCCAGCGATACACTAATTGGTATATTTTTTCCCGAAAAAGTATAAGAATTTACCAACAAATTTTAAGAAAATCTATTTTTTTCAAACTACAGGGTGCGCCAAATAAGACCTCACAATTTAAAACATGTATATTTTCTGTAATAATCTTTATTTTTGGCGGCCTAGGAAAGCTTCCCAAAAATAACACTGAGCAGCTGCATAGTTTGCCTATCTTTTGCTACATCTTACTAGAAGCATTGGAGCTCCGCTCTGTTTTTTCGAACAATATTCTATAAGAAAAACATTTTTGGTTAAAACATAAAAAAAAGTGTTTAAGTTTAGTAGGTTTTATTTAACCCCAAATCCGGAAAATATGTTGGGTCGTGTATCGGTAACACTAGTTTACACGAAAAATAAACCTTCGTAAAAAAGTGTTTTTAGGGTAATTTTGGTTCGAGAAACATGAAAATTGCATGAATTTTTTTTTCTTAAGAACCGTTTTCGAGATTTTCTCGAAAAACATGTTTTTGGGCACTTCAGTTGTTCGCCAATATCTTGTGAACAAAATTGTATCGACATGAAAGACAATCAGTTCGAAAGGTATTGATGTGCTCTTTACGGTGATATATGATATGCATAGATTAAGTAAAAATTATTGAAGTTACAAGCAACCACAGTCGAAAAAATACATTTTTGACAACTTTTCAAAATTACAAATTTCCCGTTTGATTTTTATTAACAAAAAAAAAAAAAATTGTTAAGCTTTAAGCTGAAGAATAAGCTGAAGCTTTAGGATCTTTAAAATCGATTAAGAACTGTAGATGTTATGGAACCATTTACGGAAGTTCCAATTTTCACCAATCACACTTTGGCTCGAAAGAAATATTTTTCACTCAAAGTTTTTCGTTTGCGTTCAGTTACGTCTTCACGAATTTGTATGCAGCACTAGTCCAGATTTTTCGTTAATGGTTCCATAATATCTACAGTTCCTTTCCGATTTCGAAGATCTTAGGTTCGAAATGTTCGTAAAAGAATTCTGTTTCAGCCCAAAGCTTAACATAATTTAAAAAAATTCGTTTATAAAAAGCAAACCGAAAATGAGTTATTTTGTATAATGGTCGAAAATTATTGTCGATCTGTTTGTCTTTCATATCGATACAGAATTAAGCAATTTAAATAACTAAAAAAGTGCCCAAAAACATGTTTTTCGAAGAAATCTCGAAAACGGTTCTTTAGAAAAAAAAAAAAATGTAAAAATTACCTTAAAAAAAATTCTTTACGAAGGCTCATTTTTCGTGTAAGCTAGTGTAATCGATAAATTTAAATTCAACAGTGCATTAAATTGTGATGATTTTTAATTGGCTGTGTGACCTAAAGAACAAGACGTCGTACTTCTAATCTGAAGACTGCGGGTTCGAGATGCTGGGTCTCTCGATACTAATTTTACTTATAACATTTTTTTTTTACACCTTTTTTCATAGGAAACTATGCAAAATTCGACAAGGCCCTTAAAATGAAGGATACGATTAGTATGCAAGGAACAGTATCCCTGAACGACGGACCACTTACTGGACTCAAGTTTTGGTTTTTAAAGAGATGATCAAAAATGTTCAAATTTAATGTTTTTACAAACAACCCTATGTGAAAAATAAACAAACGCTCTGCGACTTGTTGACAAATTCGGCAGATGGTAAAAATATAATCGAGTTTTGCCATGGCGATTATTTTATTCAAGCCATCGGTGCTGTACTTTTTTCAAAACCCGCCAAGAAGCATAATTTCATAATAAACAAAGATGACTGCAGATAACATTTGAATAAAACTCTTCTTTCCCTTTTTAGTGAGCGCCAAGTCCTAAAGCTATCTAGTCGTCACCAAATTATTTTCCCCTAATATTTAGTCCAAGATCGAAGAAAAAAAGGAAAAAAATTAAAATTTTGCTAAAGTGCTCAAGCGAATTACTTCACAGCCAACCCTCGCATATTAGTGAGTATAACATCTAGGGACTATACTTTGTATGTATGTATTAGCCAGGTTTAATAATTTTAATTGAGTTTAGAATTGAGTTTGCGCGTAATTATGCGAAACGCGCACAAACTTAGTCGAGTCAAAGCGCAGCACCAGCACCAGTACCAGTAACAGACCCAGAGCCAAAGCAAGACCCAATCCCAGTCTCAGTCCCAGTTTCTGTAACACTCCCAGGCGCTAGTTGTTGCACATGTTGCTTATATGCAAAGTAGCGTGTTAATGTTAAGAGGCGCGGTCTCTCTTCCTCCCCCTCACAGCTCGCTCTAATTATGCTGTGCACTTGCGCCCAACTCCCCCCGCCTACTTTCCTTTTCAAAGCTGCCGCCTCAGCCTTTTTAAATATCTCTGGTAGATATGTATGCACATATATGTTACTATACGTAGTAGATTGAGTCAGGCAACGTTGGGTTTCTGTTTAGGCGAGCATAACTAATCTAATCGTAGCCCTGTCTCCTACCCACTCTCACCCTTATCCAATCTCTATCTCTCTCTATCTCGCTCCCAGCCTCTCTTTATCTCTCTTTCTCTCACTCATCACATTATTGCCAGCGGTTTAACATATTTTTTATAGGTTATTCCATCCACACTCGACCATCCATTGATTAAGCGGTTAGCATTTAATAAAAAACCCGTCCGGGAGTCATAGAAGAGCTGTTCTCATCATAAACTTTTGAATAATTTATTTAATATAAACATGTGTTTTTATTAAAGAGCTCCATTACATTAATAACATTAATCCATCCCGCATTTATGAATAGCGTATACTACTTGAAGCTTCCGTTTATTTTTTCCGGATCACGTCCCAACTTTAAAAAACCGCCAAAACCCAAAATTGGTAACGATACTTTCATAAACAAACTAATATTCATCCAAGACTTTTGGGGGTTTCTTTTGGTGCTCTGAAATATCCCTATGGCATCTATGTATATAGTATAATATAGACTCGTGACAAAAGAAGGCATCTAACAAAGTTTGTTTGCTCTGGCACTCACCATCTCTGAGATTAATGCATTCATAAAGATGGACACTTCTATATCAACTCCTCTTGTCACTCTGCTTATATCTTAGGTATCTTTGTGGGTCTTCGAAGTATCCACTACGTTACATACATTTTGACTTGCACAAACCTAATATAGACTTTGTACTTTAAGGTACAGGATATACAAATTTTCGCACCGCCCTAATGAGTAAGTTTTCTTATAGTAAATAAGTTTGTGAATACGAGCCAGGGCTTGGGACGTAATAACGCGTGTTTTTTTAGAGGTTCACGACTTTGAGTTGGCAACAACCCATTTAACAGCTGATAGTTGCTTTTTGTTGAGTTTGGTTTGACATTTCATTACGGGTAGACTTTCACCTGAGCAACGCTTGCAAATTGTTGAAATTTTTTATCAAAATAATGGTTTCGTTCGTCAAACTTATTCAAAATTCAAAATTTTGTTCTCCGTTGAAGCCCATTATTGGTTGAATGGGTAACCACCAATTTTTGGGCGCTCAGTGGGTGGTTCATTATTGGTGTCTGTGCGGTGACCTTTAATGTCAGCAAACCACTTCACCATGTCTCAATGGAGCAGAGTCCGGATAACATATATCAAGCCAATCTTTGTCTTAAACTATGTTTTTTCTCATTAAAAAGCAATGATAAATCCACACATAAAATTTCTTTGGATCCATTTATTTTTAATGTTTCAAAAGAATTGTCATTAAAACCAATGCAACTTGCGGACTCAATATCAGATTGTCATCAAATGTTCACGGGTTATTCTCAAAATGTTGGTACTTTCCAAAAATAATGCGGATACAGCGCTTGTGGCCTCATCTATATGTCATCCTAAGGACTTTTTAGCCGATGTGCTAATTAGTATTCTAATACAAATCGTATAATGACGTTTACCTGAAGCATCACTTGCTTTTTTTTTGTAATACAATTTTTGTTGAGGAAATCAAATTTGTTTACAAGACGCGTCTACGTAGCAGAAGAATTAGGTATGTTATTAATAAGCGATTGTCTTCGTCCTTAATTAAGGATGTAGATTGCGGAAATAATGATGAAGACGCTGATTGTATTGTTAAAGATCCATTCGCCGATGATATCGCATCCGATATTGAAAGCTATATTAAAATCGAAGAAAATTATATTTTTGATAGTGATTTAGATGAAGAAGTAGTTTAAATGTGTCATATGCCAGTTGCTTAACCACAAAGTGATACTTGTTTCTACAGGAAAGACGGTACGAAATGGGAAAAAGAAAACCATTATAATATTCATATCCATATTTACATGCGTCAACACAAAATGGTCTTTTTTCGAGCTGCATCTAAGCACCGAACTTTTATTTCAATTAAGACATCCAAGAAATTGGTTTCTCCCAATATTACATTTATCATCATTATCGAAATAAATCGTTGAATGAACGAAATCAGGACTCTAAAGCACATGTCTGCATCTGAACTTGACACATTTATTGGAATTCTCTTGGCTGCCAGGGTTTCACACAATACTATGCCAAACGCACTCCTATAAATTCATAGCGGTCCAGCCAGATCCATGTGTCGCTCCGAAATATGTATCCCGAGGAGGGGTAATGTGGGAGGTCAAAGTCTTTTAATATTTTTTTTCAATTAATGATTAACTATCATTACATCTATTGCATTCACTGATACGTCTGCTGGCAGTTGACTCCACCTGGGCACGCCTCTGGTCAGATGATGGGTAAAACAGTCACTGAAATAACAAACGTTAACAAAACGCATTAAAAAAATTATGTCAGTTACATGTTTGCTGGAATCTCCCAAATATATTTTCTTCTTTTTCATCTGCCATTGTCAGATCAACAGATGAAAATTTATTTAGTGAATATCTGACTGGTTTTAGTATTCAAAGCTTACGTAATTATCTTAATAAGATTGTTAGTGGGCCATAATACCATTACTTTAAGTAAAAGTACATACATACTTTAAGATACTCGTCCATATCTTCGAGATACACTTACTACTTACTACTTAACAACAGATGCACTCACTCGGACACCCACGCATGTCTATCAGAACGACAATTCACAACAACTAGGAAAATAAATGAAAAGGCCGTCCAAGACATCTTTGAGCGTTATAGTGGAAATATCGAACACGTAGTTAATCAATCCATTGGTGGTCCAATGGGCAGAAGGACGCCGCATCAACAGCTGCTGGAACGCGGAGAATGCAGGGTAGATATTTGAGGCTAAACTCAAATAGCTCTAGTCACAAGTCTGAGCATGCTTCACATACCCTTTAATAGTAGTAACTAAGTAGCAGAAGCTTAGCTACCAAGTATATAGATATACTATGAGCAACACAGTTTCAAATATCCTAATAGTTAGCAATAAGTTTTCTGGATGGCTCTAGAATCCTATATACATTAGACCTTCCCGATGAATTAGACCGTCCCGATTATGAAACTTAGTTATAGTATTGCCTAAGTTTAGTAAAAATTTGTCAATCCTATCATGTCCTGTCTTATAAGGCAATGGTTAGGATAGCATAGATTGCAATTATAAAAAACTAAGGGGGCTCTGCTATCTGCATGCTTTGTATGCCAACCCTGGGGAAAAGGTTATAGTCGGAACATTCCGACTGTACTGGGATGCTAAGCGAGATCTCCCAGAAAGCATGTGTTCCTATATATTATGGGAAGAAAAAGCATGTTAGGGAAGGGTGAGTGTGGGTACCCTGTCCTTTCTTTCAGTTCTACAGTGCTTTTTCATTTTAAGGCGCATAAATCTTAGAGCATATATTGAATAGGTCTTTTTAGTAGGCTTTCTTGATTATCAGCGATAGTAACCAAAGTTTTCAATCGATTCAAAAAAAAAAATTGTAATGAAAGGTCCGTGTTGAATTTTAACTTTCTACGGAAAAAGGCTTAGGGGCACTGGGGTGTCGCATACCCAAAATGTAAAAAGATTTTTCATATTGTAGCCTACATACAAATCCCGGGGACTATAACTTCTTTCCAAATATATTTACTTGAAGTTTTTTAGTGGGGGCTTTGTCATTATTGCATATAACCCGTGAAGTTCCTAAACAATACAATTTTTTCTTGTATATATTTATTTTTTTTTTTTTTGTGATATGTATATCATTTGCTTTTTGAAAGAAAAATCAATAAATATTTTGTATATTATTATTATTGTAATTTTTCTTCTTTTTCTCCAATTACATTATTTGTGCTCAAAAAGATTAAGCGCAAGGAACTTCCCATGAACGCGCCAAAGTTTTGCAACAAATATTTGTTGCAAATATTTCATGAAAACGAGTAAATAATTTTTACCAAATCGAAAATGGAATAAAGAGTCTTTGCTAGCTAGAGGGCGTCTCAAAGTCGTAGCATCTCGAGAATGTCAATCTCATTGAGATTGTTCTTCTACGCATATTGTGTAGTAAATGGAACGCGTGGGCTGCACTGCCACACAACTGTGCCACAATATCAACCAGTGTTGTGCAACATTTTGTGACTTTGCATGGCAATTAAAACGGTATTCATGTGCAACGCGAATGCTCTCGGATTGGTCTGGGGCAGTTTCATGCACCGATTTGCAAAGTAATTATGTTGTCATTAGTTTGAGGCCTCGTCGGTCGCTGCCGCGTGCTCCGTCGTGTTCCATGCTCCGTGCTATGCATATCATTTCTATCATTTGAATGCAATCCAAGGTAATCCAATGCAATATGCAAAAAAAAAAACAGCAGGCAGTCGGCGTTTTGATGATCTCCGCGTTGGCAGCTCCAACGACCGACCGCATTTACATTGTCAGAGTTGCAGTTGCATGGACACTTGAGTTGCTTGAGTCATTTTTGCGGTTGCATGTGGTAGTTGTGGCAAGTGGTAAGTAAGTACGTATCTGTGGCTTTGTTTATGCAATCCAATGTATTTAACTGGAAATTAAATTGCCACACACACTGCCCCGCACCACTCCATATAGACACATGGAGCATTAATTGTTCAGCCAGCAGCGACAAGTTCCATATTAACTTAACATAACTAGTGGCAAACTGGCAACCTGGCTACCTTGGTAGCAGCTGCACCTTCCCAAAATCGAAAAGACTTGAACCAAGTGAAATTTCAATTCAATGTTTAGCTTAACTATCGTCAGATTGGCATTTGGCACTTTCGGCTGCCGTTCGGTGAAAATTTCACACTTTACCGGGTCACGCACGATACTTGGCGCACCTTCTTACCAGTTCCAGTACCAGTCGAAGAATTCCTTACCAGCCTCAAGCGCCTGGGTCACACCCAAACCAGCGACAACTTCATTGATAGCCAGGCGATTGCAACGTGTGAAAGTTGCTGGGGTGCTGAGTAGCAATTCGGTATACACTGAGAGAAACAATTACGAACTCTGAAGTGGATAATTATGCTCAGTCATAGTAGTGCTCACAATGGTTTCAATGACGTCATATGATGGATGCTTGGGCGAGAGTTGCTGAAGCAGCTGCAATTGCTAAGCATCAAAATATCTCCATTATTACATATTGCTAATATTAAACAAAAGGAAAATAATCAATTTTCAGTTTCGGAGTCCTAACCATTTTGACCCAGGGTCAAAGATCTGACATAGCTCGATTTTGTTTATTTTATGGTTCTAGGATCGCTGAGTCCGAATCCCAGTTCCTAATAATGCCAGCATGCCAGGGTATTTCGTTTTTAACTAGAATAAAAACTTTGCACAGTGGGATCATCTTGCTCGTCGTTTTCATCAAAAATTTGATTTTCACCATTTGGCTAGTTGCGTCAACTAGGTGTCATGGTTTCTGCAGCCCAGTACGCAGCAGCAAAAAACACTTTGACTTCAGACTTCATCTTTTAGTATTCCGAAAAAAACGAAAATATATATATATAAAATGTAATCTTTATGATAGTAAATATAAAGTATAAACGTTACATAATTTTACACTATATCGTTGGCCTGTCCCAGCTAAGTTCTCTGGCAATTCACTTGCATTAAGTCTCTGAATGATCCATTTTTCCTTATGGACTATTTAGCTTTACATTATAAATATTTTTGAAGACAGAAAACAGTCTATCTGAATTCGAGAATTTGTCTCGTGTTCATTGTTTAAATATTTAGTCTTAAGGCTGAGATTAAGAGTCTTTTATTCTTTAATTAAAGAAAATAGACAAACAAAATTTTTATAAATAAGCAAATTGTGAGAAATTAGATTTAAATCCAAGATCTACAAACGAAGGAGAGTATAAAAGATCCTACAGCATCATAGCAGGTTGAATCTGGGCATGATGCAATGAATTTTACAAGGTGCTCGCAGAAAACTGGTTCAATTTTGTATGATAGCCGTATGAAATAGTGAACCAATTTCGCTTAAACTTAACACAAATGCTAAGTCAAACATAAAATAGAATTGATGAAAGTTTGGTCGCGATATTTTGAAAAATAAAAAATGTCTGATATGCATTTTTTTTTTATATATAAGACAACTTGCCAATACGTTTAAAATATGGCAGCTATAAGGCTTTCTACCTAATGAACAGTTTTTTTAATTTGGAATTTTTTTTTTATTTTAATTAAGATCTACACACTTGTGTGAAGTTTGATCAAGATTGGTTCACTATTTTATATAGCCACCATACAAACATTGAACCTGCGCTCTCTTTTACAGAGAAAACGAATAACAGACCTGCGCATTGCGTAACCTTCTTATTGTTGTATCATAAAATCTGGTCCTAAGTTCCAAGCGAACCAAGCCTACTTTCAAATAAACTTAAATTTATTTACAAAATGGTTTTACCAGGCCCAAAGCTTCTGACTGAGATTTTTGCCTATTCTTTTCAACATAGAAAATTTTATCTTGAAACCGAAAGATGATTTGAAAAGCGCTTTTAAATAAATTGCATATTTTTTGCAGTGCACTTAGATCGAAATGGAAGTCAGCAGTCAGAACGCATGCAAATGAAAATATAGAATGTCTTAAAAAATTACCCTATACCTTAGCTTTTGATAACTAAAAAACGTATGTTATAAAAATGAATGATATGATAAATATGTATATTGAAGTAGTTGTAAGGCCTTCAAATTATATTTCGTCAGCTTTCTGATGCGTACCTCTGGAAACAAAATTGTCTTTAAAAAAATCACCCTTTATAATCAGCGCTTGACACCTGAAAAAGCCATGAACAACGCGATTTATGAAGTTGTTAAGCTTAATAGTTTTGGTTTTTTTATACTTAGCACTTATGTCGGTATGGCAATCAACTTTCAAATGCGCAACAAAAAAATCACCCTATATCTCAGCGCATGACACTTGAAATAACAATGAACCACGCATTTTGAGAACCAAACTAAATTGAGTGCTTTTTTAAGACTCATGTGACTGTTCAAAGTAACCCCACTTTTTTTTTTTGCAGTGTTGGGGCAAGAACAGGGCAGCTGCTTATCAGTGGCACGCGCGCAATTAATTTCAACGATTTTCATGAAGCTCAAAACTGTAAAGTTCTGTCTTTCTGTCAGTTAGCACAACAAAGCATAAATCAAGAAATTTGCTTAACCCACGCGCTCCACATAGCCATTACCAACGTCATCACCATCACCACCAGCACCAGCATCATCATCAACTTCATCATCATCATAATCGTGATTATCATTGAACAGGTGGCGCTCTCTGCGTGCGTCTTTTGCATATTAAAAACGCTGCGTGGACGCAAATGCAACTGCGAATGCGGACATAAAGCTGGACTTTGAGTATGGGATGTGGATGTGGGCCTGGGGCTACATTCAAGACGCGTGCGCCGTTGGCTTTGGCATAATGCACAATGGGTGGTAAATTGAAGCTTTCAACTCTGCGCTACGTTGCTGTTTCTACTTTTTTTCTTTTTTATTGGATTTCTTTTATTTTTTTGGGGAGATATCATTCCGTTGGCGGCGACAGCGTCGGCGGCTATTTTGACAGTGTACGCTGCTTTAATTGGAGTGCTGTCATTAAGCACACGCAATGGGACAGCCAGTTAATAATTCTGCCATATCTAGGAGACGGATGGGCTGCATCTGAAGCTGCTTTGGCAGCCATAATAAGAACGTAGCTGATCTTCTGATTTTTAAGATAGCTTAGTAAGCTAAGTCTGTATTCCATCTTTGTAGCAATAACATACAAATTTGTCAATATTGTCTGGTTCTTTAGTGTATGACTTCTGCAGCAGCTGCTAGAACGAAGAAGAGAATGATGAAGCACCGCAACGATGCAGCAGCAGAATCGTATAAATTTTATTCGTTATCATTTTTGCGTGCTGCAAATTTCACATTTTTTGATTTCGTTAACTTCTTCCTTTTCCCTTTGGTACTCTTTTCGATGCATTATCATATCGTGCCACAGCTCACCATTTTTCAATTAATAAGTTCATATCGTTTACATTTTATTCTTAATTAACCCCACAACATTAGTTTCAGCAATAACGTTTATTAAAATTAACCACCATTTGGGCATTTTGATTACAAGGCAAATGGTATCTCTAGCAAAAAAGCAGTTGGATGCAAACCACATAAAACAATTCGTTTTGGTGAAATTGGGAGTCACACTACTCACTACATTCCGCTTAATCAGAATAAATCGATTTTCTTGAAATAAAAGGAACACAAAATAAACTTATCTAGTTCACTTTACATAAAACGTGTCTAAAATTATTCGGAGTTTAATATATTATTCAAAATTCCATCGAGACATCAATTTAAACGTTTATTCTACGCAGGAATATAATATAGCTCAACGGTTTCCTGAAAAAATGTCGGCTTCGTCGAGCTCATCCAGCTCGTCCATCTCCTTTGATGATTAAGGCGAAGAAAAACTTCATACAAAGACCAAATAATACAATCATTGGAAATATTAGCAGAACCAGCTACCTTCATTGTTAACCTAGATATGGTCAGCAACGCCACGAATCTGGCCAAGGAGCAAATAATCCATATTGTTTCGCATGATCTAGCAGAGTTAGTGGAGCAGAACATAGTGGAGTATGACGAAATATTTTTTAAACTAACTCAGGATGACACCGACGATGACACGGACGATGACACCGACGATGACACGGACGATTTCACCAACTCTGACATTGGTGGTGAGTTCTCCTACGGCCTAAAAATATATGCCAGAGATTTTTATGTTTTAGATCCCGAAGAAGTCTTATTGTTTTCGGAGATTCCTGGAGTTTATGCTTTTAAATTAAAAGCACTTTACGCACTGAGCTTAACAGCTTAATATACTTGCTCAATTTCACTAAAATTGAGTGAAAACCAATCAATTCATCCAAAAAATATTAATGTTAGCTTACATAACAAGTGAATGACTTTAATAAATCTTATGTGCTCATATATATTCAAGCGTTAAATATCTTTGAGCTGCTCATCCAAGATTCCGCAGGCGTTACTCCAAAGCGCTGGCATGCAAAATCTCGTAGAGTTTATTTCATATTATCTACATGAATTAATTTAAGCTACTTGGTTCTAGCCCAAAATACCTTAATAGTTAATTTCCAGCCGTTGCAGCGCTTCAATAACCATGTAACGCCCCCAAACCGGTAGCTCTGGAAAGGTTTAGTTCAGAGGTTGGGTGGAGGGAGTAAGGAGCCTATTCACGCGACGTTTGTGGCTCTTGTAGCTTGTAAATACAAGCGGCGACATCCGTTTAAGATTTGAATCTTTGGCTAGCTGATTAGCCCCACTTAGTGGAACGGTATTAGGCCACTTGACGAAATTAAAAGGATTTTGGTTGAGTGAGCCGAAACCATAACCAGCGCTTGACGGGAGCAGCGCGCGGCCGTGTGTAACGGCGACAGCTGCTAAGAAGTGCAAATAAACAAAATTCCTACCAAAATATAATCCGGAAACACGGACATAATGACAAACAGACAAACAAGAGCAGCACCAGACAGACAGGCTACAACAGGCCAGGCCAGGCCAGACCAGGGTGACAGCATGACGGGATGTCGGTAGAGGACAGAAGTAGAACGAAAGACCAAGTGCCGCTACTTGCTTCTTGCCTTCCTTTAGCGATACTTGCCGTTGGCTGTTTTGTTTTGTCTGCCAAAAGGAAAAGGATTATAAAATACGACAAAAACTTTACAGAACGTACCGAACTCAACTGAATGGAACAGAGCCCAGTGCTCTACGTACCCGAATCCAACTGCTAAACTGCTGAGCTGGAGTGCCTTTTGGCAATGTCATTTGGCGTGCATAGAAACCGTTAGCCCAGCCAGTATGCGGGTGTCTGTGCGCGGGCGGGACCGAGGCCGTGCCTCAAAATAATATTGCCAAAAAATGTTCGTACTTTAAATGACATTCCGCAGTAAATTTCCCGTTTATAGCTGACACACAGGAATAAATATCGCGTAATAAAAGCGTGCCCGAGTGTCTCGCGTGGTCGTTGCCTGGGTGGGGGGCCAACAGGGCTACAGAGGGTGCTTCGGAAGAGGGTTTCGAAACAATAACAACAACATGAGTAAAGCATCGATATGGAATATATTTAATAAGTGGAAGAATTTAAATCAGTCGATCGATTTGGTTAGAATAGTTATTTAATAGTTCTATAAAGGCTTTCAAGGGGTGTTGTGCGAGCCGAGCTGCAGGCAACCGGGCGGGTCACAGGTTGCGGATAGTGAATTGCCTTTAGATATAAAGGCTAGCTAGGAGGGGAGAGTCTTTTTGAGAGAGGAGAGAGGTTTTTGGGCAGCAACGATTTCTTCTGAGTAACTTTGATCCTCCTTGCGACATGGCGGGTGTTTTGGCGCCATTCAATAACCATTCATGCTAACTACCTATGTCAACTCCTACATGAATCG
The DNA here is from genome assembly GCA_018150985.1 of Chymomyza costata. Taxonomy (NCBI): domain Eukaryota; kingdom Metazoa; phylum Arthropoda; class Insecta; order Diptera; family Drosophilidae; genus Chymomyza; species Chymomyza costata. Next base: position 8,093,736 of record JAECWU010000255.1, on the reverse strand, counting down.
GTAGGCTCATGTTGAAGGAGCGGTAGCGGGGCAGTTCCGAACGTGCCAACAGTAGCGTCCACAGACTTCCAGGAAGTTTACTGCCACTTTGTGTTTAGTCATAAAAGCACGGTAGTTTATATCTTTTGCGGGATGTCTACCATCTTGAACAATGAGTTAATATATGCATGGATCAAAACGTCATTATTGGAAAGTCTCCAAGGTGTAATTGTACCACAAGAAATCCCTCTGCTCCAGCAGCCTGCACATCGGATTTGGAGGTGCAAAATTCATGTTACCTTCACACTAGCTCAAATATAGCAGAAACCTCAAAAAATCTTAGTTGCAATAATGAGGCTCTATACTCCAGTGGGAGATAAAGGAAAATATGATGATGATGATGATAAAGTCTTTCAAGTTGGGATAATACTTAAATTAAAAAATAAAAGTTATTTGGCGATTTTTCAGTACAAATTTATTTCGAATAGAAGACCATACTTGATTTCTAATTCTTTTAATGACTTGTAGCTTTGATAGAGTAACCAAATTCTTCCAAACCCATGATAACGTGCGTTTAATGTGATAACAGCAGCCGCAGAAACACAACCAAAGCTAGATGCAGTTTCTGCTACTCATCAATGCTTCCTGCATGGGAAGCCGATATGCACAATTCCCAAGCAGCAGCAACAACAACAACAATGGATGAAAACTCTAGAGGAATGGGCAGAAGAGGTAAGATATCAGCGGCACTTCATCTTGATTGACATGCGCATTCAACGCGTTGACATAATGATGGACAGACTGGGATTGAAGGAACTGTGCAACTGCAACTACCACTTGGTTGTGCCACTAGCGCAGGCGCACCAGCAGCACAGAAAAGAATTGAATCATGCAGAGAGCAGTGCACGACAGTGGGATACACTGCAGCGACGTGCGTGGAGGCATGGGAAAATGCTTTGCGTAAAAGTCAAGCTTTTCTTGTTGATTAGGCTCACATAAGTCAATCTTTATGTTTTACTGTGCCAAATTTTGACAGAAACGTACAGCTTTAGCTATATTCTAGTCTTTATGGTATAAGAGCTGCAGATGTTCATTGTGGTATAAAGTACCCTTGACCCTACAGGGTACAGGATATCAAAAATCACAACAACAACAACAATGCCAGTTGAAGATGCGTTTGCGGCGCTGCTTGATGTGATAACCCAAGACGTCCCAGTGGTGCTGCCTTATGCCGGCGCTTGGTTGCAACATGCAAATCTTGCGCGCCTGTAAATTGATGTTGCCCCCAGCAAAAGTTGCAATTGCAGCTGGGTTGACCACGGACCACGTACCAAGTAGTAGACACAGTAGCGATCTGGCAGCACTTTTCTTTTATACTACAATATATGCGTAATGAGTTGGGTTCTTCACAATTTAATGAAGCGCAGCTTCAGATTGTGCTGCGTCTGCGTCGGCGCTGATGGGGCCTTTAAGATTTCCAATACGAAATTTTTTAATATCAATTTTCATTGTTTGACGTTGCATCTCATCGCCTTGAATCGTTGGAGTGTCTTGGCATTGTCGACGACGACGACGACGACGAGGACGACGACGATGTCGTCTGGTTCAATCGATCGATGTTCATGCGCGGCTTTGTCACTCATGGCACGATCTTGGCCGATGTGTTATCTGACATAATAGACGCCAATTAAATATTTGATGATCAAGTTGCCAACAGCATACCTTCCACAGTTTAGATTTCAACTAGAATGTGAAAAAGCTGCAGCTATTAATTGATCGATTTTTGGTTTTTCTCACTTGGCGTTTATTTTTTTTTTTTTTTCATATGACCTTCACTAGCCAATAGCTTGGAGTGCTTTGTTTTCTTTTATATATCTCCAATTTATAATTAAATCTCTCAAACGATATAAAATAAGGACATTTAGAGCAAATTAAATTTACCCAGCGGGTTCACAATATTATAGTCAGTGCGTTTAGGTTTGGTTTTAAATAATTCCTAAAATAGCAGCCTTGATTTGTAACAAAATAAATTAAAAGCCTTTTTTAATCCATTTGGTCTGATTTTAAATAACAATACAATTTCAATTAAATTAACGATTGAGTGCTAGACGCAAATTCAAACGAATAATGTGAACCTGTGACGTCACTCGTCAATGTTCCTCTGCGCTGCCCAACAACGCACAGTGGTTTCTGTCATAAGCCAAAAACAAATTAATTAAAATTCGAGTTCTGTCTTCAAATGTAGCTTATTTATTTCTTAGAATAACAAGGTCTTAAAAGGTATGATGGGTTCTGTTTGGCTTCACAGTACTCTAAAAAATAGCTCCAAAAGAGAGAGCACATAATTGGCGGTCAAAAATGTCAATAGAAATATATTGTAAAATTATCTGAAACAAAAAGAATTTTATAGTGAAAGGTATTACCTTTCATTTCAATTTAATGCAATTTTCGTGCTGTGTGTGTTAAATAAAACTAATGTGCTCACTGTGTCATTGTCAGTGTTCAATAGTTCCAAAAATTACTTTTCATGTAAAGGCCTATACGCAGAAGGCAAAAAAATTACGCACGGAACGACAAAACCATATAAAAACAAAAAATCCCATATGGGATATCCCAAAGACCGTTTCGCTGAGCCTTTCATTTTTTCGGTCATCTCCTGATGTTCAATGTGCGAGCGCTCACTCGGCTCGCTCTCAATGAGTTGTTATTGAAAGACCGTAACACGAATAGCTCAAATGATAAAACTCAACTGAAAACAATAATAAAGAGAAACCAAGTGTTCTGCTCAGAGAGAGAGAGAGCAAGCGTGCGTGGTTTTTCGGTTAAGGCCCATACGCAGTTCGAAAATTTTCGCACGGAATGACAAAACTTCATATGAAAAAAAAATCCCAAATTGGATATTTTTTTCCCCCAAATGGGATATTTTTTTTATTTGAAGTTTTGCGATTCCGTGCGAAATATTTCGAGCTGCGTATGGGCCTTTATGTTAGCGTCTATACCGCAAACGGAAACACGGTCAACTGTTATTTGCGAGCTCTGATTTTAATTTATACGAATTTGAAGAACAATTTACTGTTGCGTTCCGATCCTTTTATACAAGGTCAAAGAAAATTAATTAACAAGAACATATCAATTTTGCTTAAATAAGTTTTTGTAAGATTAATTTTGTTTATATTTTAGTATTGTTTTGTTTATCTTTCTTGAAAATAATTTGTGTAATTATTATGTTTATTTCATAAATAGTTAGTAAGTTACTTTTTTAATTAAAAATGGATGACTTAAATTAATTTGATTTCATTGTGTTAAGTGGTTGAGTGGCTGGAGGGGAGCAGCGAAGGCGGTAGAGGTCAAGAAACATGCCAATTTTATAAAAATAATATTTGAAATCATAATATAGTCATAAGAAAATTTTCGTTATCTTTACTGGAAGTATTTTTGGCCACCATTTCCAACAACACCGACCACTGTGCAACGGCCCAATGTGTTCAGTGACTGCAATAAGGTTCGGCATTGTACATATTTCTAATTAGAATATTTTTAGCGCTAACTTTAAAAAAAAACAGACGCTGCCCCTGACTACCTCCCAGTCACATTCACTCTGGGCGCCTAGAATTGAATTCTTGGATAGCGCTAAAAAAAATCTATTTTTTCCTTTTGTCAATTCAATTTAATTTCTTTCCCTGACAGTCTCTTTATTATACAGCTTTTTAACTGAAAGGTTTGTTTATTTGTTATATTTGCAAGAAATTTTGCAATTTCACCTTCGTGTAAACCAATTAACTAAGTGAAGTGCATTAGGGAAAACATCTTTACATTTCCAGCAAATCAAAAAAAACGCAGCAAAATGTTCAACGTCGTCGATTCGACGAAGATCATAGAAAAATAATATCAATTAGAAAATTCCAAGAAATAACTAAAGTTTTTTTTTTATTTAAGTCTTTTAACAAAGGGTTAAAGGTATACTTGAACTGTGCCATTTATGCAAAGTGTAGATGAAGGCGTGGCAATCTATAGGCTTATTGCAAAATGCTTATAAACTCGTGTAACGATTGTACTATAACCGTCTGCCCGTACGTACGAATACCTGGATTTCGAAGACAACAGCAGCAAGAGACACGTATTTTTATCAACAGAAGCGTATAACAGCTCTTTTGATGAATTACGTCCATATTCAATGTTATTAATATAATTTTCATACTTTATAAAATTGATAAAGGGTGTTTTTTTAAGCGCGTCCGGATTTCAAACTTAAATAAAACACAGAAAAATTAATGTAATGACCCCAAATATGGTTTTATTAGATAGATAACTTCGTATCATCTCTGGCATGTGACCACCACGACTTCGAGTTACAAAGCGCATCCTGTGGGTACAATTTTTGACCACACTATCGAGCATTTGGGGCCGTATTTCAGTAATGACACGTTTAATGTTGTTTTCCAAGTCGTCAATTGTTGCTGGCTTGTCTACATAAATCAACGACTTGACGTGTCCCCAAAGAAAATGATCTAAAGGGGTCAAATCACACGACCGCGGCGGCCAGTTGATGGGCGCATTTCTTGAAATAACTTTCTCACCGTATTGAGTTTTCAGTAAATCATTGGTTGCGGTTGCACGTAGCGCCATCCTGTTGAAACCAGAACTCTTCGACATCGATGTCACGTAAATTGGGAAACTAATATTAATTGATCATCGCTCTGTATCGATCACCATTGACGGTAACACGTTGCGAATCGATAAATTTGGATTTTCCTCTACACTGGCCTCGACAACGGCGATATTTGCTTCGGACCGTGCTGTTCTCATTCTGATTGGTGCTCAGACATCGTGGAATGTCAAATGAGTTTGTATATGATGATGAATTGTTAGTATTTACTGAATAAAATGAAATTTGAATTTGTCACAACTGGTTTCAGAGATATCCTATTCGGAAACCTGGGCGCTGTCAACAAAAAAACACCCTTTATAAAAATATTTGTTATTTTGTTCCAAGATGCGTTTTGTATGTTTGAAATGAAAAAATATGGCGTACGTTAAAGTCGGGCGCAGACGACTTTGGGATACCCTGTACCACCACATTGCAATTAAGTCCAACATATTGCTAAGACCTCCAAGAGATATTTTATTCGGCAAATTTGGCTACGCTATTTTCAAAAACAAACAGAAATCAGTCGAATTTTGCACCAAACAATTTTTTTGACCGATCGGTCCTATGGGGACTATATGATATAGTCAACCGATTTTGATCACATTTGGTACAGTGCTTGGGAACTCTAAAAAACTTCCGTGTGCCAAATTTGGTAACGATAACTTCATAAACAAACGAAACACAACGAATTTTGTACAAAAAACGTTTTTTTGACCGATTGGGCCTATGGGAGCTATATGATATAGTCAACCGATTTTGATCAAATTTGGTACAGTGCTTGGGAACTCTAAAAAACTTCTTAATGCCAAATTTGGTTACGGTATCTTCACAAATAAACGAAACACAACGAATTTTGTAAAAAAAACATTTTTTCGACCGATCGATCCTATGGGAGCTATATGATATAGTCAACCGATTTTGATAAAATTTGGTACAGTGCTGGGGTATTTAAAAAACTTCCGATTGAAAAATTTGGTTATGATATCTTCATAAACAAACGAATTATCCATCTAAAACTTTTGGTTTTTTTCGAGGTTCTCTGAAGACCCCTATGGGAGCTATATAATGTAATCCCGATATCAAAAAAATAAAATAAACTTGTCTCCTATAGATTAATAAGGGATCTAATCTGAAAGTTTGGTTGCTCTAGCTCTTACCATCTCTGAGATCTAGGCGTTCATACGGACAGACGGTCAGATGGACATGGGTATATCGACTTTTCTAGTCACTCTGATCATACTTTAGGTAACTTTTGGGGGGTCTCCGACGTCTCCTTCTGTACGTTACATACATTTTCGGCTTGCACAAACACAATATACCCTTTGTACCATACGTAACAGGGTATAAAAACAAAGATAGCTTTTCATTAAGTAGTGCATAGAGCAATAATAAATTATGTTTTGACTGACTCAAAAATAAAAATCGAATTCTTAGGGCTATGCTTATCATTTATACAAAATAAACCGAGAATCCTGGCACCATTGGTAAAGGGTATAGAGAAGTGTACAGGTGCGCACCTTCAGCTCCAACTAGCACCTCCTAGCACTTCTTTATAAGAAAAATAGCAGCTTTAACATCCACTTAAAACAAATAGATGCTTAACTTATATTAATTTCGAATTTGTTTACTCTAGAATTTAGAAAAAATGTTCGTTTTCTATTTTCCTGAAGCGTAGAATAATACACTTATACTCTGAGTCCCAACATTAAGAGCAAATATTCTTAGAGCACAAAATGCTCTTTGAAAGCATTTCTTTTCAAAACTCTTTTTAATTTGCTCAAATTACTAATTTCTGTCTTAAAAAAAAATCGGTTCTTGAATTAATTAATTAAATTAATTAAATTATATTTTCAATAATAATAAAAGTCACTCGCTTGTTTTAAGAGCAAAACGCCCCAAAATTCTTGATTTTTTTCAGTTTAAACTTAAAATGTTTTAAACATTCGCAAATAACGAATTTCTCTCTTCCAAAAATCTTGATATAAGAATTTTGCGCTTTTGTTTTACGCTCGCTTTTAAGCGCAAAATTCTTGATTTTTTTTCTCAGTGTAATAATGAAAAGCTTGAAAAAAGGAGGTGTATTTACCTATATATAAATTTTCGTTTCGATTTTGATTTGGCGTACAGGCTAATATGAGCTTAATAAGCAAACAAATGTTGACCTCTTTTTCTAAACAGCACCCTACATCCATACCCCTGCAAACATTCTTCTTTTTTAAGTTTTGAGTATGTACTATCTTAATATACTTACTTAGCTTTATGAAATATGTATCCATGTCAAAAAAAAAAAAAAAAGTAACTGCCAGCGGAAATAATTTTACAATAAATAACATGGAACATTCGCACATTCAACATACATACTGACACACAAACAGCTGGACGCACAGTAGCAAAGTATCTGTAAGATACAAAAAAAAGTCGCTCAAACCAGTTAGCTGCGGTCTGTTGTTGTTATTGCTCCAGAACTTTACTTGACTTCCCTTGCAGCATGCATAAATATGTGTGTGTGTGTGTGTGTGTGTGTGTGTGTATAGTTGTATATGTCTTCACTGTACGAGACATAAAGGCGTCTGCCGGCATACCATGTTGACAGCGCCGCTACCTCTTAGTCCGCCCCTGCCTACGCCACTGCCGCAGCAACTTGACGCCAGACGCCGCCGCAGCCTTCAAAGTGCTCCCTACTTTTTATTGTGCCCTCATAACTAACTGTGGCAGGCGGCGACAATGCTATTATTTTTTTTTTTACATTTTTTTGCACTTGGTACTTTGCGGGCCTAAAGTGAAACCTGTCGAAACTTTTTTTTTTTTTTTGTTTGTCGATCTTTCACCTATATGGAACTTCGAGAATCCAAACGGGCGAGTGTTTGCTTGCCAGCTGACTGTCCAGCGATTTTTTGGACTAAATGGTTTGGTTTGAAAAAAAAAAACAACTCATCGTTGCATTAATTGTCAAGTTTTCCAAAGGTGGAAAAACTAACTTATTCAGTTCAGTTATTCATTTGCCTTCAACTCATACGTGTCGAAAATTATTCGGTTTTTATTATGCAAAATTTTGCTAATATCCAAATTTGATTGTAATAGTGACAAGTTTTTTTAGAAAATATACAGCTTGGAGGCTCCAACCATACCGTTTAGGAATATACTTTTTACAATTTTAATCGCAAAGACGACAGCAAGTTTTTTTTTTTTAAAATGTCCAAGTCTTGCAAATCCTCCAATTCTTCCAGCTCGTTTGATAATTTATACGATGACGCGACAAACGAGGAATACCAAGAGCTTATTATAGATTGTTTGCAATTATTGCCAATATCTGCGCCAATAATTGTTTTACTGGAGATGATCAGTTACATCACGGATCTTCCCATAGAAGCCATTGCTGAAGAAGTGCGAGTGGGTCTAGATGAGTTATTGGAGCAAAATAAGATTGTATTGGAAAACGGACGCTATAAACTAAATGAGAATAATGATGTGGGTGAGTTCATTTAAGGCCTTCAAATATATATGCCGAGTAATCAAAGAGATTTTTTTTTAGAGCCTCAATCTCAAGATTAATTTGTGCACTTATAAAAAATGACAGCTTATTGATTTTGAAGACGCCTGAATGTTTCTTGTTAGGTGTCAAGGTGTCGGATCAAAGCGCAAGTGCTTCTAAATTTAAAAATAGTCAATAACAAAAGACAATATTCGCAAATAAATCCTTATATTATCTATGATATGATATGAGCAACAAATTAAAAGTAAGCGATATAAGAAGCCTAAAAGACGTGTCTTTTTTTTTTGTCAAAACCAGTAATAAAATTTTGGGATTTTATTCTACAATACGTGCAGAATCGAGTGGTACTATTCAACTTGACGCACATTAGAGACCCTGTGTACCAGAAGGTACAAAGCTTAATTCGTGTAAATATATGTTGTAGGCGTTAAAAGGCGTGGCAGACCCATAAAATATATATTTATATTGTTGATCTGCATAAATAGTCGTTTCGATATAACCAAGTCGGTCTATATGAACAAAAGTACCACAGAGACAAAGAATTAGAGAGCTTGGGCTCTAACTAACTAAAACGTTCCGACTATAGTCGGAGTGTGCAGAGGAACATTCCCTAATTGTCACAATATTCAACAGAATGAGAATGCTTCAGTCGTGACTACCCGACTCCGAAATACTCTGTACCAGCGCCTCTCGAATTTGCACCCCATATGCAAAATATAACTCGTATCTAGAGAACACCACAAAGTTGGCAACACTCCATTAATTTTTACTAATCCTGAGTGTCTGGATATATGTATTTATGTTGAATACCCTTTATATGGTGATGGTTCTAGATGAAATTATTTTAAATAGGTAATCAATTATTTCAGTTCAGAACATAATTAATAGGCGGACGGGTATTCACTATTCTGCACTGTAAAAATGGCATTTAGAATTGGACAGCTTTTGGTAGGTAGGTAGGTAGGTAGGTAGTAGTGGTTGTCTTTCGACACACCTAGGCCTATAAAAGGCCCGTTGTGATGCCACCTGAGCTAATCCTTACTCTCCCGTGTCCTCTCTAAACCAACCTGTGGATTTGATGAACGAATTTATCTTATTTATTCTGATTCTTGCGAATTCAGTAACATACCCAATAGTTCGAAACCCAGTGTGTTCAGTCTCCTCCTGCATAGTGCCATGCATCCACACAGGAGGTGCTCCACTGTTTCCTCTTCTTCTACCTCCTGACAGCTTCTACAGTAGTCAAAATAAGGTACCCCCAATCTATTGGCGTGCCTACCAATAAGACAGTGTCCAGTAAGAGCCCCTATCGTAGCTCTTATGTCTAGTCTTTTAAGCTTTAAAAGTTGATTGGTTCTATTCAAGCTCCATTGCGGCCAAGTTTTTCTTCTAATAAGACAGGTTCCAGTTTGTTCCCATCTATAGTTCGCATCATTAATGATATTCTTATCTATTAATAATTTACATGTCGCTAGCGGCAAAGGCATCAAGGCCATGTTTGGCTGAAGTGGTACCATTGTACCCTGTCTAGCTCATCTGCTTTGCAATTGCCCACGATATCTCGGTGCCCCGGTACCCAAAGCAGCTTAATGGTGAAGAAGTCTGAAGCATCTAGTAAAAGCTCATAACATTCCATCACTGTTTTGGATGTGAGCCTTACTGATTGTAGTGCTTTTAAAGCAGCCTGACTGTCAGAACAGATTTGCATTTCTCTTTCGGTTAAAACACGATTCTTAATGCTTTTGGTAGATACAGATTTAATCGTGAACCATTTTTTTCTTTCCACGCTCTCTTCAATAAGCAAATGCTTATTTAAAATTGTTTTTATACTTTCAAAGCTATAGCTATAGCTTTGGAGTGAAAAATCTTTCGATTAGCATCAAATATCAGTATAATCGGACTATAAATATGGGAGATAAACGCAATATAGTATTCTAGATGCAACAGTTCGAACCGTCTTTGGGACAAGAGTATTCATTCGGGTAACTGAGTTGATAGAGTGTTGGCCTCAAAACTTCAAGTTGGCTCAAAACCCAGCTCCAACCCAGCTCCCAGCTGAGACAGTTATCTTTTTTTCGAGTGTTCTTTTAATGCAGTTCTTAGCTGAGTTGATTGAGTTTTTGCCTTAAACCAGGTACTAGGTAGGTTCAAGTACTGGGTATCTCAGAGTCGGCCGCGGAGAAATAAGCAATTTACAAAAAAACATTTTCGCACAACGAAATTATTTTCATGTTTTTCGACAAGGACTTTTACCAAAGAAATGCCTCAATCGTCTGACTTTGACTTTTGGCGATAAGGCGCCATGCTTAACCTTTATGAAAAACTAGACAAACGAACTGCTTGCCGTCTTTGGCATCAGGATGTTTGCCGCAAAAGTCGTCCGAAAATGGCTGAAGTACAATGATTTGATAGAGAAAGATTTCAGTGAGATTGAGATATATTTGCGCATTAATAATTATAAATAATAAAATCTATTGTGCACTCTTATAGCCGTGAAGCTCATAAGCTAATTCCATTCCTGAGATTAACTTTATTATCTACCCCATCCTAAGATGCTCTTCTTCTGCCAAAAGCGTCACACTCAGTAAGCATATATTGGGAGGACTCCTACTTAATCTCACAGAACTTACGTGTGTTGGACTCTTGCTCAGAATAATTCTTGTTCATTTGGAACAGTTTCTCGAAACTATTAAGCTGAGGAGTTTCTTAGCCTGTCGTAAGCCAGCCGCCGTGATGCAGTCTGAGTCTCAACTGGATCTTGCCTTTTCTCGCATTAGCTGCTTAGTGGAATGTCTGTCAATACTACAGAAGGACTCAGATCCTATTAGTGGTTTCACGCTCCTCGTCAGTTTCGTTTCCGAGTATGCTGTTATATTGTAGAAATGTCTCAGACGAATTTTATACCATTGTCCTAGATGGTTTAATTTGGCTTTGGTTTTCTGAACCAATTTTGAGTTTGCTTTCAATCCAGCCTGGCTGTGTGACTAGCTTGGTTGAAGGCCGCACATTGTCCTACTGCATGAAACATGCTGTTGTGAAATTATGATAGGCGCCTTCTTGATTCCGCGAATCCCAGGACGGCACCTTTGTTTGTCGAAGTCCCGTCTGCATACCACATATTAGTTTGTCTTAACACAGATTGTATCTCCGCTAATGTGTTCCAATCCTCAAGCATTAGTGGTGATAGGCTTATTCTTAATTCCACGAATCCCAGACCGGCGCCTTTCTTTGTCAAAGACCCGCCTGTATACCACACATTGGTCTCTAAGCACTAGCAGGACCAGCATATATTCATTGTTGCATGAACATCTAAAGCTCAAGAAGATTTGTTCCCTCTGAATACCGGATATTATGACTATGGCTTGAAAAGAAATACAAAACTGCCTCAAAAAACTTTCATGATATCGTAACAGTCGAGGAATCATGGACTGTATAAGCGTTCCAACACGAGCCAAGTGCAAAGCACTTCAACTGGCCAATCCAACTTGCCATGTGGCAACTATTCCGCAGAGGCAACATAAGACGGTGAACTCTGAATGGTACACAAACATATGTTTGCCAAAAGTTTACAGAGACTCAAGGGTAAGCCAATCGTCGAAAATGAATTGTCCTTTATCACGATAATGCCAATTAAACAGTGTCTAAAACATGAATTAATTGATCATCCGCCTTAAAGCTCTGAATTGACAAGTAGTGACTTATTTTTATTCCAGACAATTAAAAATAAAGAGCGAAGTCAACGTTTTCCGGCACCAGGAGAGGCTGTAGAGGTCAAAAATTGTATTGAACATCATGAAGAATGGCATCGATTGCATTATTGCTCTACTAGGAAAGACTCAGTATCTATTGGATAGTCCGCACAAGTTGGGCTTTCAATAGTATATATTATACCTTGCGCCAAAGGGTACAACAATGTTCGGTTGATTAGAAGATATATTTTTAAATGAAAAGAAGGATGAACAAATAGCCTATGAACTTAAAACTAATTTCTTTCGCCCGTTGGGTAAAATTTTGAGCATTCGACAATGACTTACATCAGGAAGTGGAGGGGACTATAAGGAAGCACAAGTATAGATTCAGAATTCAGAATTGGTGAAGACTGCTTGAAGAGAAAGAAGACTCAATATGTGTAGGAGTGGCCATAGACAAGCAAAGGATCATCATACAGCCTTATTATGTATATATATTTACTCCTTGATACATAGAAGACAACGTATCGCTGCTATTCGGAGCATTTGGCGAAAGTTTCCGTTTCTTGAGTGGGTTGGTTTTTACGGCTGGGTCACTGGCCCAACGCAACCTTCTGAACCAGTAGGAGACGGACAGGATATTAAGGCATCCTGATATGCCTTTCTGTACACGTTTTTATAGCGAGCCGCTTGGTGCAAGATCAGACGCCCGCTTTTAGCTGCACCAACCTGGTAAACAGACGCTAAAGTTGTGGATTGCTCTTTGCTTTAGAATTCACCCTCGAACTTAGCGGCTTGGGAGGCCCTACCGGTAGCTATGCTACTGCTGGCACTGCTCTTAGGATCACTTTACGTGCTTAACCCCCTCACCATGACAAGGTGGCAATGCCCGAGCCTAATTGGATCTACAATAATGTGGCCGTCGGTGGCGTAGTGGTAGCGTACTCGCTTTACAAGCCGAAGGTCGGTGGTTCGAGTCCCCGCAGTAGCACTGGTACATTTTCCTAACACTGGCATCGCTAGCTCAAAGACGCTATTTGCGAAAGAAAATCGCTATTAATTCAAGACACCGCCGTTCGAATTCGGCTATTAACTGTAGGTCTCTGTTCTCTTCGAACAGTTATTAATAGAGAAGGGGCGACTGACTAAATAGTCAGTCAGGGAAATTATTATTATTATAAAGGGCAAAATATTACGCTTTTCTATGAAAGATATAACATATTAAAATATTGCTTTCAATACGCTCTTTAATAACTTTCATAACACCCCCCCTTGCATTACTTCGTATTACATTTCTTAATTAAGAAAAAAAGTTTGCTCGCTATATTGTGCTTACAAGTAAATGGAATATCGGGATGCATATTTACTCGTACAAGGTTCGATGGCTAGTTGGATGTACAAAGTGATTGCTGTGCTGGTGTAGTACGACCGATTGACGTAAGGACTGCCGAACTAGCTGATTGACTGACCCAGCGTCCATGTGCGGCTTTGCAGGATACGATACGATGCGATACTATGCCAAAAGCGTATCCTGTTTAATTACAATTTTCCCGTGGTCGCGTAGCGTTAAACCGACTGCTCTTCCTGGCTCCTGCCACAAGTTGGCCAGCGGCATGCTCTGCTTTTTCCAATTCAATTATTATGCCGCATACACGGTTAGGGAATATTGATGGGCATCGAATGGTGGCTACAGTGGCTGGGTAACGGAGGAGGGAGCATAGTTTGGTTAGTCAAAGCGTTAAAGGAATTGCTAAAAACCAAGCTACAAAAGTATAGCAAAATATGCAGCGGCAGCTCTGTCGTCGGAGACCATTTTTTTTTTTCGTGTTAGGTAGGGATTGGTACAGTACTACACATATGAAGCATATTGGAAATATTCGCCAACTCGCTTGCACCAGATTGGTCGGGTGGGGTGGAGTGGGGTGGTGCGAGCGGTGTTGCTTTTTTTAAGCCATGTTGTCGTCGTCGACGTCGTCGTTGTTGTTGTGCTTGGTATTGGTGTTGCTGCTGCTGATTGAGACTTCAGTTTTGCAATCTATAGCGAATTGATGAACAACACCCACTCATGCAATACTCACACTGTTGCACCCATAGAGAGAGATAGATGCTGCAGTAATTAACGTGTAGCACGCGCCAAATGGCCAGCACATAAGCAAGTCCCCCTCAAACACACAACCGTACTGGCTGCAAGTCCCCTCCTGCGTTGTTGTTTCGATGTGCCTTATATGTACGCGTCGCGATGCGCGGCCGCATGCAAATCGAAACGCGCAGCACATGGGCGTCATCCTGCATGGGTGCGTCTCCGTGTGTGTGTATGTGCTGGTCAGTGTGTCCAAGTGGCGCTACACAACCCGCTCCAGCTAAACATGCTTGTTGTTGTGCTGCGTTTTTTGCCACTGCATTCGCTTTGCGATTGGTTAGCGCTGTGGCTTTGGCCATCGATAAGCTGCCAAGCCGTTTGCCTTGCCGCTTTTTGGGGCACATGGTCATTGGTGGTCGGTCATAGTACGTAGTCTGGGCTGTGTAACTGACTGACTATGTTGCAAAGGTTTTCATCAATGCAGCGCATTTTTATTCGCAAACGTAATTGCTGTGCCACATGCGTCGTCGTCGTCGTCGTCGTCGTCGTCATCATCCATCATGCCACACTACAAGGGTGCGCCACAATGGACTCGTTGCATTTTGCCACCCCATTTTGGCTGCATTATATGGCTGCTGCACTGAGCTTTGATAGGCTCGATGGGAAAGTGCAAGCAACCCTTTTGCACCTTACTTGCGCATCCAATGAATGCACTCAGTGCGAGTGGAAACGAGTCGGAACTCATTTAAAATATCGATTTAAGCTGGGTCAGCTAGCAATTAAAGAGCATTGGACCGCCATTGATATTCCAATGATGTGCGCCGCAATAATAACCCAAACACAAAGCCAGACAAGTGCTGGCAGGGGTAGTGCTGGGGGCACGCAGCCAGAGTCTGGCAGACATCAGTCAGTCAGGCAGACGAGTGCTTAGACCAGACCAAAAAAAAAAAAAAACAAGTATAACCGAGCAAAGGAATTTCATTTTGATAAAGGTAGAAAAATTCATTTTGGCACAACGAAAAATATTGACGATACATCAGAGACCAACAACAGAGTAAGAGCCACAGCTAACTGTAGTGTGGGTTGGTGTGTGGGGGTCTAGCCAAAAGCTACAAAGAGCCTTCTCTAGTTGGTAGGAGCAGGATCTAAAGCGCAGACGGCGCAATAGCAAAAAATCAGCATACAAACATATATACTATATGTATGCATAGCATCCTATATATTTTTATGGACAGGCGACACTCTGGCTGCGGCAAAATGGCTACACAAAAAAATAGAAGGCATAACCCCCTTGCCCGCTCCCACCATTTGCAGTCCGGTAGTAAGCTCTGGCCAGCAGTCTACGAACAAAGAGACTTTTTTACGTTAACAAAATTTTTAAGTTTTGAATTTGCCGGAGTGCTTGAAATATAGTAAAAGCAAATAGAATGCGCACATGGAGCAGCGGGCAATATATAGAAAAGGCTAACACTCATGCTCCTGCTCCCAGCTACGGTCATGTCTACGTCCACCCACTCCCAGTATTAGCCGCGTGTGCGCATTTTTTGTTTTTGCTTGCTTTCTTTTCAACATTGATTGTGGGATCTCGATGCAGTATACAGCGTGGGGGCGTGTGTATATACATACATATATTCGTGAATGTCAGACGACATCACGCTTCAGTGGACACGCTGACTAAGGTACTGAGCCACTGAGGCATATAGCTATATCGTTGTTAGAGGTCCAGAGCTAGAGAGGAGCAGTCAATAGCCCCCCACATGGCTACGTTTCGCTAGCTATAGTACGTGTATGTGTGCCAAAGTGTGCTGTACTCGTACTATATGCCGAGCACCTGTACCGCAAAATATTGGCGCAAACATTAACTTGACTATGGAGCGGCCTGTGGCCAGGACATGGTCAGCGGACATGGCGACAACAAATGGACAGCCGTTTGCTTGGGTTTGAATTATTTGAAACAATATCCTTTAAAAAAATAGCAATACAATCCCAGACGATGACAAAAAAATAAAAACAAAAATCAGCCCAGCTCAGCTCAGCTGCTGTCCCGTCTCATCTGCAAACACAGTTTAGTTGTGCGCTCGTCCAGACAGGTGTTTCTCATATGCCTGAGCTGTTTAACATGTAGCCGTCTGGCAGTTTCACATCCTTATCACCAAAAATTGGCCTAGCCAGCCACGTGTGCGCTGCCTGGGCATGTTTTGGGTAATCGACCAGCCGACCGGCTCTATACAATATACAACAAACAAAAGCCATAACAACAAAGGCGCTGACTCCCAAGTCATGTCAATGACCCAGCTGAGCTCAGCCAGCAGACTTTAAGAGCGCACCCATCAATGTCATCATCATTATCAACATCATCATCGGCATCATTGTCATTCTTGTTAACCGCATTGCTTGCGATAACCGACCAAGGCTACTTTACTTAAATATAAGTAGAACTTTGCTTATATCCGGTACTAAATATTTGCAATCATCTTGCCATATATGTCCCAGATTGCGGATATTAGCTTTAGCTATTTAGGGTCACTCTAAGAGCTGATGTTGCTTCTAATAGCCCGTTTCTCATAACTATCAAATCTAATGCTAATCGTTTGGAGCTTTACCTTACCATAGAATATCCTTTAAGCATGAGGGTTATTAGCAATTGCAATGATGCTGTAGGTTTGGTGTAGGAGATATTATAATCTTTACAAACTTCTAGGTTTCCTATAGATCACAAAGAACCTCCCTTCCTACCTTCCAATCCCTTAGTCTACAGAGAAGTACCTAATTTTCTAATATTTTCACTACTTATTCAATAATCAAGCTGTGGCTCAAATTTGGGGTCCCTCAATTTCTTTTCTGGTAGGTTTTGTCAGGTTTGTTTAAATGTATGCAACAGTATCAAGGAAGCATGCCATATATCACTGTGCAGCAGGCAATCTCAGTGCGGTATGATCCTTATTCAAGATTACAGTCCTATGTGCGCAAGTTTCAAAAACTAAAGCTATAAAGTTGAAAAAACATCAAAGCGAAAAAATTATTTTAGATGAATTTAAATGCCATCCTTAATCATAATTTTAAAAGGATTATCCCAATTTACCTGTAATTTTTTATCTAAAAATTAATGATATCTTAAAAAAACTGTCTTATATTTTGTTTTCTATATCTTTCATCACACCAAAACTGCTATAAAAAAAATTGATATAGTGTGTCCCAAAGAGAGGCGCCATTTTTTTTGCTTTGTAGAATGCAGCTTTTGGAGACGAGTCTCAACGAACTTAACAGCGCACTCCAAATGGTACTCTCAAACAAACCCATAGTAGTAGCGGAGTTAAAAGAGACTATCAAAAAGCTTCCAAAGTCCAAGACTCCGGGTCATGTTGTGATATGTCGTGCTACCCTTCGAGCCCTGCCAGCTAAAGCTATTTTATTTCTAACCTTCATATACTCTTCAATTCTATAAGAAGAACTCAGCACTTCCCTGCACAATGGAAGACTGCCTGGGTAATAATGAAACGTAAACCGGGTAAAGCGTAGAGTGACCCGGAATCGTACCGACCAACAAGTCTCCACCCCACACCTTCGAATGTTTGGTAAAGATTGATTGTTAACAGGCTAGCTGAAAACTGTGCAATACTTCCGGATCATCCATCTGAGTTCAGGGAAGGTCACGAAGCAATTGAGCAGGTGCAGCGAGCCTCAAACCACACCCACAACCAAAGGAATACTGCTATTGAGCATTCGTTGATGTCAAATAAGCGTTTGGCAGGGTCTGAATACTTGGTCTTTTGGCTAAAGCCAAAAAACTGCTCCCAGTTCCATTTTTCAACCAGCCCTAGGGTTAGGAAAATTAGAGCTGAAATACCCCAGCGAGCTGTCGATACGAATATATAGTAAAATATTCCTAAATTTGCGATTGTGGAAGTACCTCATGCATCAACTATTCGAAGGGAGATCTATTAGTTTGAGTCAACTGAATGGTTGATTATGGAGAGTCTGTCGAAACTTGAATCTTGTGCCACTAAACACCCATTTGAAAGAAGTGCTGGAGAAACAATTCTGTTGGCCAACATCGATATATAGACATTTTTAACTTCGATACATCGATGCATCGATATAACATCGATGTTTTCTCCAGCACTACTGTACAAGTATATGGGTAATTTTTTAATAAATTGAAAAAAAAAAAATGTTATGTTAAATTTTGGAATTTTTGTTTGTTTTAGTTGGTTCTTATTGGGTCAGGGGTATGCAAGATTTGTGCAATGTCAGTATGTTAGAGGAAGAAGCATGCGTTGCAGGCCATGCTTGTTATAAACTAAGAACTGCCTGTTTGTACGTCTGAACACCTTTATCTCGGAGACCTTAAGGGCTGGGGCTACCAAATTAAAAAAAAAAGAAGTGAATTTTGCGTGCGCAGGTTAACTATGTTTTTTCATGTCTGTATCTTAGCCCGTTTACACGTAGAGATTTTTTGTAAGCCTGTTAAAAAGCACTGCGGTTAGGAGACACTGTCAGTCACGAAATTCTTTTCGCTTATTCTTTTTGAAGGCATAAATTGTAAATTTATTTGCATATTTATGGACCTGTTCAGAAAAAATTATAGTACAAATTAAAAAAATAAAAAATTTGCCTCGATTGGGAATCGAACCTAGGTCTCTAGGAGTCGCGACTTTAACACTGAAGCTACTGAGCTATCGTTATATATTGTTTTGTCATTGAGGCGATTTGAACCCTGGATATTCATACAGACTTAACTAACCATGTAACTTTAATATTGTAAAAAATACAGGGCTTTAACATTATTTTGGTGCGGAAGGGGGTGTGGCAAAAAAAAAAAAAACGGACATGTCTAGATAAATTTTTTTGTTTTTATTGACTGACCATATCGGTGGCAACATTGAGAGGTTTCCGATATTTCCTTCTTTTTACACTAACAAGTTAATAAAAATAATTTTATGACCAATTATTAAAAAAAAAAGAAAAGTAAATTATATTTGAAAAATTAATAGATCAGTAAACGAAGAGTTTCAGCTTGCAAAAAATACTTAGTTGAAGAAACTTACAGCAATTGTTTGGAACCCTGTTCTAATTATAAAAACGAGTTGTCGTATTTGTGCGAAGGGGGCGTGGTACTCCCTGAAAACCATTTCATAGAAAAAAAACGTTTCATATTGCCACGCCTCCTTCCCACACTTGGTTTCAGACTAAGATAAATATGCTTAAGCTGCTTACTAATCTAGAAAATAAATATATTTATTACAAAATAGTAACTAAAATAAAAATTATAAAAAATTAATACAAAAAAAAAATGATAAACAAAATAAAAAAATTTTTTTTAAAAATAATATGCCAAAAAAAGAATTTAAATACTATACTGAAAAAAGCAAATGTACTGAGAATAAAACTAGGACTTGACATTTTTTTTACAGCTTGATATTCTCACGCAGCTCATTTTGTTACGTCACAATCTTAGTAAAAAAAAATCGAAATTCTTGCTTGATTTATAAAAGATTGGCACATAAATACTTATATGCACGACTATATATATGTATATTAATTGCAAGTCAAAGCTGCGACAACATGCGTGCAACAAGTCGTATGGAAATGCGCTCTCATATCTTATTTGATGAAATTTATGCTTAATTAAAAGCGACACAAACGCACAACGCAGATTGTGGAGAGCGAGAGAGAGCGCGCGCGCAAGAGAGACATGGTTGTGAAAGACAAGAGGTTGCACAATTAATGCGCTTTTAAAACGCACAGACCAAGGCGACTGACTGACTGGCTTGGAACTTGGCTCTCTAATTCAATTAAAGACTGGCTACAAAGAAAAAAAAAAAATATATATATCTGAAACAGAAACTGCCTACGGAGACAGTCCCAAAATTGCATACACACGCATGTTGGAGTCCAGGTTCAGGTTCACACAGTTCCGGGGATGGATGCACGTCTGATGGCTTGTCGTTGTATGTCGTCTGGCTGACGGTCGAACTAACTGGCAGAATTCAGTGTCTTTTCTTGGCAGTCCAGTGACTTGGCTATGGTATGGCTGAGAGAAAGGCGCAGGCACGTTACAAACTTTTGCACTCATTAGTCTCCCACAACGTGAATTAAGATAATCTTCAACGCGACGGTGAAGTAGACATCGACGACTACAACGAAGACGAGGGCTAAGCAGATGACGATGACGATGACGACGAGCATGGAGTGGTAGCGACAACAACGACGCTGGAGACGATGACGACGACGTCTTGGAGCTTGTTGTGCAAATGAATTGTTGCTGATTTCGTTTGAACGATTAGTGCACACCGCGACCGCGAGCAGAGTCGCAGCGGCTGCAGTTTCCACATACAGATTTAGACTAGGCTAGTGGCTAGCGCTGCACACGGCAGGGCTGGGTAGGGGAATGTTGTGGGCGCTTTTGTATTGGGTTGAGACGGAGGCTAGGACGCTAGCGGTGGCAATGCAAATGGCAAATGGGAAATGGTCCCGGCATGCTTAACAATTAGACTAATTGCATGGTCAGGCGCAGCAGCAGGAACAGCAGCAGCTTGAATACCATATCCTATTCTTTGTATGTGTGTGTGTGGGTAGGTGGGTAGTGTGTGTGGGCGTGCAAGTAAGCTTATGTCTAAACATTGCTCATACGCACTGTGTACATTATGTCTAAGCATAAAATTTAAATGCTGTTTATTTTTCAACACTATAGTCATAGGGTTAAGGCTGTTCAAAAAAATTATTTATTTATTTATATAATTATAAAGTAGAAGTTAATTCTAAAATAAAAAAGATTTGTAGCCAGAGCAACGTAGGCCTTCAGGCTAAAATAATTATGTCAATTTACAGAAATAAGAAATATTTTTGCCTAACATAAATTCTTATAGATTTTTTTTGAAGATTTTAATCTCAAAACACGTTTCTAACATTTTGTATGAAAATTCATTTGGACAAAGCAGCGTTACTCTGCTTCAAATAATAAATATAAAATATAAAGCCATAATTTTCAAAATCCTCAAAAAATCTTTCGTACCTGGAAAAATGTCTTTTAACTACTATTTAATATATATTTTTTTTTTAATTTATTTATTTTTACCAAAACTACAACTACTGGGAATGAAATCAACAAAATAGTTTTTCATATTATATCTTAGGCAGGGTATTATTATGTCGCAATGTTCTGATATTTTTTACCCATACAAAAAACACTCGAAGCCGCTTTCAAGCCCAACGAATCTTGGCTTTGTCCTTACCTTAAAAAACCACATAAAACGATTTATTTTGGAGGCTAGCTCAGAAACCTGAACTGTTGAGCATTTTTGGATATATAAAAAAAAATCATCAGATAAGCAAGCTTAGAAAAAACTTTTTTTTTCAATTTTTGAGGCTAGGGCAGAATCTAGACCCGTTAAGGTAAATCTATTAGAGTATACGGACTCTACGCGTCGAATTAAGCCGTATAGGAAACTTATGCCTTAACCCCACATCACGACACTTTTCTTCTTCTTCAGGGTTCTTATTATGAAATGGGTATCAAATCCGTATTTTTTTTGGTTTTAGCTCGTAGTATTAATTATTTTATGCTGCTCTTTGAGATGAGCGCCATTTTTGTTGTGCGTTCGGTCAAACATAATTCTATATACATATATTTGCACTAATTTATTATATTCCTTTACTACCTAAGTACAATATAAAGCAAAATATTTGTTAATTGATTGCTTGAACAATGCCATCCTTTATTTTTCCAAGAAGGAATTCAAGCTATGCTCTGTTTATAACCCATACCAGATCTATGCTCCGTACTGCCAATGGGATTTCAACGCCTCTATGTCAAAATGCAGAACGCAACATACACACACACACACACGCACACATGCAACAAGGACAATACAAAGGCGACGTTTATGCAACAATCATTCGTTGAAATGTTGGCTTAGAAGCATGGAGCAAAAAGTAAAACGAGAAAACGTCTAACAAAAAAATAAAGCAACCAATTCCAATAGCTTCAGTTGCATGCAACGAACGATGCCACAGCATCAGTGTGTGTCCGTGTGTGTGTGTGTGTTGCACTTTGATGCTCTTATTGCGTTTTCATATACAATAGCAGCAACAACAATAACAAAGGGAGCAGCAGGCACAAAAACTCTCCAAACGCAAATCAAATGAAATACCAGACCAGACCAGACCAGGCCAAGGAAGACTCGTTGCTTCAAAATATATAAAAAAAAAATTCTTTAGAGCCGCCCATGCAATTTGCAGTTATTTTTGTGCGCCCTGCACACCCCCGAAACTCCAAGTATTTCCCCTTTTTGGCACACACACACACACACACTCTCTCTCCATATTTCTCTCACTCTCTTGAGTACTCGCTGCTGCCTGCCATCCTTTCGTTCGTTTCGTAGGAACAAATGGACGAAATGTTCCGTTTGCCTTTTTGCGCCTTGCCTTTTGCATGCTAACGATGTTCCTTCCTTGTTGTTTCTGTTTTTGTTGTTGTTGTTGTTGCGTGGCATTGCCAAAAAATTCAGGCATGACCAGCCCCACGGCACCCAAACGACGACACTCCCAACCAGCCCTGATCTTAGCCAAAGTCCCAGTTGGTCAGCGCAACAACGGACTCTGTTGTTTGTTGTTGTTGTTTTTTTTAATACTCTTTGTGTGTGTGTGTGTCCTGCTGCACACAAAAATATGCAACAAACTATGTGCACACATATATGCGAGGGTAGGCCAAAAAGTAAGCGGAATAGTGAGTGCAAAGTGAAGAAAAAATAGAAATATTGCACAGTGGGACAAATTGCAAATCTAGCGCATAGAAATTCAAAATTGCATTCGATTAATAATGCAGAGAGTTGATCGGTTATTTTGCTTCGCATAGCTGTAGGCCTTCAATTGCAAGATATATTGCAACAACTGCTGCCGAAGGTTATGCCAAAATTGATATTTATCGATATATCCCATTCAGTTGGGCACAGGCCTGAATAAGTCATGAAAACATGCCTGAATTTTCTGTACCAGCCATGAATCTACGCATTCATTTGTCACTGAAACGAGCACCCCTTCAGTTCGGCTCAGGCCGGAATTTTTCATGAAATCATGCCTGAATTTTCAGTACAAGCCATGAATCTACGCATTCATTTGTCACTGAATTTAACACATGCATGTCCTGGGCGTTCTGGCCTGAAGCTTAGCCGCAACAATCAGCTATGAATTCAGTGCTGACTTTGAAAAGTCATGCCTCAAATCACAGTTGAATCTTTAAATAATTCGGACATGAATTTGGTGCTTATTTATTGTTAACAGTCAGCTCTGAAATAACAAGTGAGTAATTATTTAAAATCAAAAAAAATTTTTAAATATTACAGTGCCCGTATTTTTTTACCTACCAAGTAAAGAGGCAGTCTTTTTTTGCACGCGCATGATCAAGGCATCAATTGATTTTTTTTGTCTTGCCAACAGATACGTCCAAATTTTTTTAATATTTCTTTTTTTTCAGTTGGCCGGGCTGAATTTTTCAGGCATGAAAAGGATTTTACAAACAGAAAACGATTAATTGATCGATATTTTATTTCTTGCAAATATGCGATAATTGTTTTTTTACTATCAAGCTGTCCAATGTGGTACAGCTAGCTAAAACTTTGACAGCAACAGCTGATGGAAAAAATTTCAAATAGCTAAAGCTGCTCTATTTGAATGCATTGCATACTTTTCAGCCCGCCCTCGTATGGCATAAGGCAAATTGTAAAAGAAAATGTAAATGAAAAGAGTGCAAAGTGAAAGCACGAAAAGAAAGGACAAAAAAAAAAAACTAATTCGATTAATCATCAGGCTGGATGCCAGCAGTACAGACAGACGCTTGGACAGCCCAAAAAGAGCAGTACTCTATGCTCCAGCAGAGGACTCATCAACGTTCTGCCCTGACATGGACACACACTATGCAGCTGGATGGATTGTTGTTGGCTTTCTTGTTGCCATTTGATGCTTGGCCTGGTTGGGCTTGCTGCTGATGATGACTGACGCCAAAAGGAAAACTCCAGCCAAAGGCCATAAAAACCAAGTGCATGTATTTGTGTAGCTGTGTGTGTGTTTTGGTGGAGGCGTTACATTTCTAGAAGAGACTCGACTGGTGCATACTAGATGGATTTGGTAGCTACAAACTGACGAGAATTGCTTGCAAGAGCACTTTGATAAGTAAGTGACATTTTGAATAAAATATATTTTATAAGCACGATTATTTTTGTTTCATTCAAAATAGACTTAGTTAATGTCTTACTTTGAACCAAATCTGCTACCACCCAGCTATTTTTTCAGTAAAAAACTTAGTTAGTCTAGTAAGCTATGGATTTTAACAAAAAAAATTTTAAAAATTTTTAACAAAAATGAATGATCCACTAAACGAGTCTCTCGTGCTCTACTTAATCTATTGACAAGCTCTATTCGTATTATTGATTAGAATGTTGTTACTTACATTTTATTAGGAATACATTTGTTACAACAATTAGAGGAATGTTGTCAGCCGTTGAAGCAACGAGTAACTCACGACCATTCGCGAAAGACCCCACTTCAAAGTAACCTATTTATTCTTAGCCTAGTCGGAAAAAACACTTGTGAATTATAAGCCAACACGAGCATACGAAACTTTAAGCTTCTTTAAGGTTCATATCGAGACTTGTGTACTTCAGGAGATTTTTTTATAAAGTTTCAGCTGCAACGTGGCACTTTTGAAAAAGGCATAGCAAACTTTTAGGTTTAGAATTTAAATCTGGCTGTGTTATTCTATGTCATTCGAATGTTGGACTTGAAGTGTACTTATCTTGGTAAATTTGGAAGGGCTTTAATGTATGTATATGGCCAGAAAATGCTATGGTCATACTTTATAAACATACGAGTACCATGCGATAATAATGACTTTTTGAATAAAATTATTTTCCATTATTTTAACTTCTTCAAAATAATAAGTTACCTCAAGTTTGTGTTTCTGTAATGACCTCTTCATTCGACAAATTTTTTTGGGTATGGAAACGAAAACTAGTCGCTAGGGGTCAGATCTGAAAGGCAAGGTAGGTTAGGTTAGGTTAGCTAGGCAGCTTGGCACAAGGCCGCGTATAAATGCTGGGTATGGGGGAGGTAAAGTAGCCAGTGGATGCCCAATTTTGCCCAATCATCCTGCTTACTGAACCATTTTGTGGATCGGATTAAAAGAGCCAAGTTCTTTATGGGCAGATTTGCTAGACTGTACAGGTCTTCAAAATAGGGCTTTCCCAGATACGTGGAGCGTTTCTTATGCAGTGCCGCGCAGTCACTTAACAGGTGCTGGATTTTTATCTCTTCCTCATCCATGCAGTTGCGACAGAAATCGTTGTGGAGAATATGCATTCTCTCAGTCAAAAGGCCTATGACGCAGTGCACCGTTGCAACTCCTATCACCATAGTAGTCCTGCTCTCGCAGGATTTCGGAAGTTCGCTTTGGGTTGTATTTTGGCCAGAGTGCTCGGTAGATGTAACAACCGGGCACTTTGTCTCATTACCGTTCTGCCAAGAGCAAGGTAGCAGACACCCAATATTCTTATTAAGATGCCCATAACCTCAGCCAGGTCATGCACTTTAATTCTCCGATCGTTCAATTCCTTTCTATGGTTTGTATCGACGATTTTTGTCGTTACGATCCCTTTGCGATGACCTGTACGCTCGACGCTTCTTGTATTGGCATGACCCCAATGGAATTCAGTTGATGATGATGGTTCAAGACTTTCCTAAGTTACGTTAATGGTAAATAATTGTGCCTAGGGCGTTAAGCACGAAAAAAAAGACTTTTCTATGTTCATAAATTTTCACGATGTTGTCTGGCTGTCAAACACAAACTGTATAAATTACATTATATATAAATATATTAACAGACGGTATTTTATAGAGGCATGGCTGCATTCAAAGCTTCTTAGCTGCCCTCGTATGATTATCAATCGCGAACGTTGTCTCAGAAATGCTAAGTTTTTCAACCAAACTTTAGAAAGATTGGAGAAGGTCATATAAAACAACCTTCAAACCCTACCTTTATTAAGCTACTCCAAAGCATTTATAAGTTAACAAAGCTTTATATTTTGGAATTGCATAACGCTTCCGGAACGAAATATATATATTTTTCTAATTTTCGAATTTTGATTCAAAACACTTCTTCACTTCATAGTGTGTATACTATACATCAGAGCTCGCAAAAGACTTTCAACCCATTTTATCAACTTTTGTGGGGGTTCGGACCCACTCTCTGCTCGCTCCATAGAGACTTCAATCCGATGCCGACTGAAGAGCAGATCTTCTTCAGTCTGTAGTTCTGCGGAGAACGAACAATTTCCATCATGCGCTTAAACACTTTCATAACCTACTTGACAGTTCCTGACCGCTGCCAAAACAACTCCAACAATTTCTTCAGCGGGTATTGAGACGGCGCTAGAGGAGGCACTGAAATTTACCTGAAAAGATGATATTTAGATCCTTTGGTATCGGCTAGGGCCATCGAGCATCAGGACTACGTTGCCTTTAGAAAACTCCGTTCCTGGGGGAGTAACACCCTCTACCCTCTTATTGGTTATTAATAAAGTCTTAATTGTTATCAGGTCTTTCATATAATTGTACGATTTGTAAAAATTTTTCGGGTGTAAGTCTTTCCATGATGAAATAGCAATGAAAACTGAATAAAAAACACATGGCAACTTGACAGTACACACGCGAAATTTATCAAAAAAACCCTATTGGAAAAAAACCCTCAAGATTGATAACCCTTTATATCTCTCTATATATCTAGCAAGATTATATACATCTTATAGTTTTATAATTAGCTTTGTTATTTAAATACTCCGCCCGACCAAAAAAAAAAAAAAAAAACGACAATGAAACGTTATTCCATCCATATGCAACAGATATTGGTACAAGTCCATCCAATTATGGCTTGGTACATTATATTCAGCTTAATTTGGGCCAACCAAGTCTCAGAAGTTTAAGTCGAAAAAGGAAACGAAACGAAACTCAATGAGGAAAAGCGTAAGTAGAGCAGCGTTGCTGCAACAAGCCGAAGAGAAAAAGAGTGGAAATGTGGCAAGCACTTTTCATGCAACTAAATAAGGATATTAATATGCGTCCTTGGTACTCGGTGCAGGCGACGTATTTTTGCGTGAGCGCAACGCATGACAACGCAGAGAGAGAGTGGTTCAAAGATGTTGGCGGGGGGCGCACAAGGTGGCACAGGCGAATGCTGCCACTTTGCGTGCATGTGGCAAGAAAATTAAATTGCAATGAAAATGAAAATCTAACAGCAGCGTGGCCCAAAACTTGAATCACCCGAAACACTCCTCTGCCGCTCGCTCTCTCTCTCTCCCACTTTCAAAACAAGTGCTGAGAAAAAAAAAGCGAAAAATTATTCTGGGGGTAAAAAATGAAACGATATCCTTGAAACATAAAACGCACGGCAAGTGCGACGCTTCTAAGCAGCGCCCAGACAAATCCAAACTTGCGGGTATTTTTACCCTAAACCCCGTTCCGTTGCCCGTTTTACCCCAAGACGCAACGTAGTGGCATGTCAGAATGCAAGCCGGTGCCCCCCTAACGCACACAGGCAACCGAGTGGGTTCTTTGGGTGAAGCCCCCTAAAAAGAACGTCGTCTTCGGTTTGTTGTTGTTGTTGACGTTGTCGTTGTCGTCGTCGTCGTCTTATAAACATCATTCATTTTGCCCCTCGTGCATGGGATTAAGGTTATTTCAAGGATGCTGCAACTATCCACAGGAAAACAGCAACAACAACAGCAACTGTAGCGCCAGCAGCGACAACAACGTTCGGCAGTCCCCAAAAAAAATCTGAGTAAAGGACGAAAAAAAAGGGGAGAAAAAATTCTCCTTGTGCGCGTAAACATCATCAAAATTCATCAATCTCTGCCAAAAACTTGTGAAAAACTTGTTTGGCGGGGATCGCATCGAAAAAGAAGAAGACGAAGGAAGGAAGATGCAACAGAACTAGAAGAAAAAGCAGCAAAAATACTTTAGCTAAGGCGACCAAGAGGTTGCATGCAGCATTAAGAAAAACACAAAGTGCCTTGTGTGTGTGTGTGTGTCAGGACAGGAAGGAAAAGCATTGGAAAATGCGCAACGGCATTGGCAAGGACATGGCGGGCAGCAGACGGCAAGAGCAGCAGCAGCTACAACATTGGGGCACATTTTGGCATTTAAGCGCATTGGCAAAAGGATGCAACGACGCGTGGAGTACGGACGTTGCACGGACGACAACGCACAAACGTTGCCACAAGCAGCTCCAGCAGCAGCCGGAGGACTAGCACGCAAAAGCAGACCAACGACATCCATGCCACATACTAAAAAGCTGATGAGCCTCACGAAGGACATAGCATCGGAGTAGAGCCAGCCAGCCACCCACCACATGGCTTGGCATTTCAGCCAACGTCTTATGCCTTGCTTATTATTTTGTCTTGTGCCGCGTCTGCAACGTTCGACGTTAACGTCGCAGCGATAACCTCAATTTTTGGCACCATGGCCAACAAAAGAGGGCCTCAACGTCGCCCGGCACTGATTTTATGCTTTTGCTCGACATTTTTTTTTTCCACTACTTTTCTGCCTGATAAAATTCTTTTTATACTCTTGAGCAGGCACTATTAGTCCAGGGTGAAAACAGAAAGAAATTCGGGGGGGAGTGCTATTAGCCCTAGAGTATTTTTTTTTGAGTAGATTTTCAAAATCTATAAGGGAAGAATTCGTTTTACTAGAACCTTCGTCATGTTGCAGTTCCTCTCATATACTTTTTAAGGAACTTTTTTGTGTGGAATTCGTTAGTCACGAGAAAGCTGCAGCTAGATTTGATTGAGGCTAAGAGTCTTGTCCAACTTTCTTCAGAACACTTACCAGTACCTCTGTACCCTCAGATATCTAAGCACTCAAACTCCTTGATATCAAATAAAACCAACTGGCTTAGATAAAGAACGTTTATAAGCTCCCGTATAAATCTTAACTTAGAGCTTGACTACATCACGAACATCAATGACACAATCTTGATCTTGGAGTTTTGGTGTTGCAGTGTTCATGTCTTCTAGCGTCAAATTTTCGAATCCAAAAATATCAACTAGTCCCAGCAAGTACTAAATTTCCATTTAGGGTTTCGCATCCCAGTCTAGTCCTACTTATCAAAGTAGATATGCCTTTTGGAAATCCATATGGAACACACAGTGAAGAATAGAAAGCGTTCCTGAAAGAACAAATGTGCAGCACCACAGATACAATATCTCAAACTGAGCACCCTAACCCGAAAAAGTCATCTGGGTATGATTCTATTACACCCAAAATGATTACCGAACATCCGCACTACGCTATCGATAATTATATACACTGGAGCTACTTTGGTTTTAAGACCATTTATTTCAACTATATAGTTGTAATTTACCTTTAAAGTCATTACGCAAAAAATCATATAATAGTTGAAGATGCGTCTATGCGACGTACACTTTGTGCTTTGCTCAACTACCATCGAAAGGCGGATGATCCGGGCTAACTCAA
This sequence comes from Chymomyza costata, assembly GCA_018150985.1. Classification (NCBI taxonomy): domain Eukaryota; kingdom Metazoa; phylum Arthropoda; class Insecta; order Diptera; family Drosophilidae; genus Chymomyza; species Chymomyza costata. The sequence goes on along the minus strand of JAECWU010000255.1, from coordinate 8,064,322 downwards.
CTGAGAGAGCGAAGTTCGTACATCTACTAAAATGTTTGTTTCCCTTCAAACTTATCACGCAAAAAATCGCAATAGTCACATAAAAGATAACGATACGTCACTTCGACGTATTTTTTGTGCATTGCTCAACTCCCAGCGAAAGGCGGATGATACGGGCTTAACCAACTAAAAGAGCGAAGTTCGTATGTCTACTAAAAAGTTTAAACTTATAACGCAAAGAATGACAAAAATCACACAAAGGATAACGATACGTCTCTACGACGTAGCAAAACAAATTCCATCAAAAGCCTGATGATACCAACTGAGCAAACTGAGAGAGAGAGAGATAAGTTCGTATAGGGACGATTATGGGAGAGAGGGCAAAACATAAAAAATTAGTTACGTAAGGTTTTTTCTATTTAAAATCAACATTTAGCGCTTACGTTGGGATCCCATTAAGAGGCTTTCATATAAGAAAAGCTTTAAAAGTGTATTAAGTTAAAAACAGCTCAACAGCTTCTTGGGTAGATTCTTCTATCAGCCTTTCCTTCAAGAGCTTAACGTGTTTCATAACGCCGATAACCTTTATTCCTCGAAATGTAAAGGGTATATTTTTCTTATGGCTTTCTTTTCGTGCCCATTTCATTTTGTGCTCGCTTTTTCTCCTTTGGCTCGTTGATGTTGGCGTTTTCAAATCGGTCTTTTTTTTCGCCTTCTCTTTGCTTTTTCTTAACGCTTTTAACAGTAATGACGAAAAAGTGTCAGCATCCTCAACGGAGGATAATAACAAGTATGGACAGCCACGCCAGGCAACAAAAACAACAGGGTTTTCAGTCTTCACCACCAACGCCGTAAATTTCTTCATTTTTCTGCGTTATATTTTGCTTTTCTTTTATTATTATCTTTTTTTTTTTTTTGCTTATGTCCTTTTTCTCATTTGTTTGTTGCTTGTTTTTGGCGGTTGCAACAACGAGTTGATGTTCCTAATTGATGAAGAAATTTAGGTTGAGATAAAAACCCAAAGTATTAATAAAGCATAAATAACAAAATGCGAGCTACACAAATGCAACTACATATCTAGTAGGGTATTGAAGTTTTTATTTAACAGATATCATATTTGTATATAGTATAAAGCGCAACTGTCAATCTGGACATTGTTTAGTCGGTGTCCATGCACATAGACTTTTCGCTTCTTTGAATGATATCTGCAAGAGCTTTTGGGAGAGAGGGAGCAGGAAAGTCTTTTAGGAATCTTGGATATCAGTCTATAAAACCCCAAAGTAGCAGCAGACTTTTATTAAACCTGCATCCAGTTGGTTCTCTTAGAAGATCAAATTGGTTTTCATAAGATCGTATAATATTAAAGCGGGCCTAATATGAGGCCCTTGGACTTGTAGAAAATAAGTGGCACGCATTTCCATTTGGATGCTTTTGTCGTTGAGCTATTAGAGTTATCAGAAGTCGATCAGAAAATTTGGAATAGTTTTAAATCGTGGATTAAGTTTTTCGCTTCGTTGACATCGTGCACGAAGTCAGTGAATAACTGCCGCTTGTCTCTGGAGGAGATGGCGGAGCAGTTTTCAATCAACCTCATATAGGTCCCAGGACATAGGGATATCGAGGGCAACTGTATTGCGGATGAACTGGCTAGACGAGGAACTACCAGCATCCTCCTTCAAGACAATGAGGGCCTGGGTATACCCATGGTCAGCTGCAAACTGAGAATACGAAACTACTTCGTTCTCTTTGCAAACCAAACGTTGAATCGGATATCGAACACGTGTAGGATATCTCGGCAAACATGGCCGACAAACTGCAAGAAAAGAACTAGAGAACTTTGCCGTCTAACACCGGGCATTGGCTGGTGGGAATCCATGCATTCGTTTTCCGCAGCACTGCTGAATAAGTAATTTTTTTTAATATTAATAGTTCATTCGTCTGCCTTTCTTGGCATTGGGTTAACAAGATTCTGTAGCGTAATTGCATCTCACTCTTCACCAGAAATTTTAAGGTCTTGCATGGTCTTAAATTTGCCATCCTTTTTGCAGATCTTATTGAAAAGTCGTTTCTATAGGTCTTCGTTGGGACTTAGTTCGGGGCTGCTTTCTGAACAGTCTAACAATGGTATTTTTCTCAATGCAAAAAAAGGCATTTTTCTTGCGTGCACTATGGATTGGGGCATTGTCTTGTTGGAGTATCCAATTATCCACATAATGCTCTCAAGCTTAATCAATAAGGACACGCAAAAAATTCCCAAACATAAGTCCTGTCGACAAGAGCTTAGAAGTGGGGGGACTTTTCAAGATCTCTAAGTTTTCTATACTTAATAAAAACACATTTAACACCTGAGGAGTTTTCAGAGGAAAGAAAGTGCACCCATCCATAAGCATCCTTCTTTTCATTCCGGGGCTTGCACAAAACACTCCATTAACTAAAATATTGTTCGGTCCTTGAGATTTTCAATGTCATTCTATATTTATACTTGTATTACCTATAAGGTCAAAAAATAATTTACTATAGTTTGATACCGGTATAAAACCAAACCCACAAGGCTTATATCACATAATCGTAACGATATATGGAATCGATTTATGTTTCTGGTAAATTGGCAATCTATGCGTTCAGATATGTTAGAATTAAATGAAAACTCTGGAGTGAGTTGGTTGAGATTGGTGTAGTGCTCGACTATATCCAGTATAGGCAGGTTTGCTAGACCGCAGACCTTAAAGTTTTCGGAGCTACTAAGTGCGTTTTCTAATAATATTGATTGTACCTTGGCCAGAGTGTCCGTAAGATGTGACAAACGGGCGCCTGTTCCATTCTCGTCCAGCCTTTTAAATACGTTCCTGGCATACACCTACGCCCAGGGACGTAGTAGAGGGTGATTAAGTGAATGCCTTGATAGCTACTTTTATAGATGCGTTCCTTAACTAACTTGATGGGTTATTTCCAGCTGCGGATCTAGGATTTGGTTCTGGGGGGTTTCTTCACTTTGAAGTGTATATATATTTTTCCAACTGTTGGGGGCTCCGGACACGAAAACCCCAAGTGGATCCACCACTGGTTATACTCATTTTGACTTGCCTTAAATTAATTTTTGATATAGCAGCCTTAAAAAATCAATTGAATTCATTTAAGTCCAGGTAAATATTTCTTTTTTTGGCTATAACCAAGTGCTGCCAGTTACCAATATGCAGTGTGCAGTTAAGGCTTACCATGTGGTATTTTTTTAATCTTGGCACATTGCACGCTTTTTTGCAGTTTCAATTTCACACAAATTCTGCCTAATCTATGTAAATGTGATTAAACGCTTTCCGAAAAAACAAAAACCAAAAAAAAAAAAAACGAAGAAATAAAGAGCCAGCTTGGCCAACCCAGTGGAAGCTCCAGCCAGAGTCAAGACATCAGCGCATCAAGTTTAATGGGCAAACGCGTTAATGAACACGGCCAGCGGCGCTCGCGGTGAACAGCGGTGAAGTGGTGGCAAGCCAGTCAGCCAGATACCAAGTTGGCCAACTTGGCCAAGACGGAGACAAGCGACAAGGTGGTTGGTCGGTCGGTGGGTTCGTCGGTTTGTTTGGACGATCGGTGTATTGGTCGATTGTCTGCTTGGCTCTGCTTGGCCAGGACCCTCTGCCTCTGTGTTGTGGCTGTTTTTGTTGTTGTCAGCGTCATCGTTGACATGGTCATGCGCATGTGCAACGCATGTGCCATGTTTGATTTGGAGATTTCATGGAAGCGCGCTCGCATGCGGCAAAACTCTCGCACTAGCCATACCAACGCTATAACCAACTATATATCCTGTTGGCAGGAGGCAGTTCCCAAGTTTCTAGTTCACCAGATGGACGTTGCCACGCAAACAAACGGCAGCAGCAATAACCAAACGATCCGTTGAATCCGTTTGGTATTCAATTTATGAACGTGCTGCTGCAACTGGTGCAGCTTGCAACTGCCACCGACTGCCTGCGCCCCGACGCCGCTGGCGCTGCAACGTTGCGTCGCGTCGCGTCGCGTCTCACACACACAACTTAATTACACATTCATCCAATTAAAGTGTGCAGAAAGCAATTCATCATCAGACCTTGCGGATAGCGCCGTTATTTCTGGCCAAGTTCTAACAGCAATTAAAGGCGAGCAAAAATATGAATTAATACTTGAAAAAAAAAACGCAAAGCCCGCAAAAAGCGCCGAATTTCGCTTACACTTTGTTTTTGGAGTTTGGTTTGACATTTCATTATGGATAGACTTACACCAGCGCAACGCTTACAAATTGTTGAAACTTTTTATCAAAATAATGGTGCCGTTCGTCAAACTTATTCAAAATTTTGTTCTCCAATGAAGCCCTTTGTTGTTTGAATGGGTACGTAAATAAGCAGAATTGTCGCATTTGGAGTGAGGATAGTCCACAAGCTTTTGTCGAAACACCACAAAAACTTACTGTCACTTGTCTACGGCGATAAACCGGAGACAATTGAACAGCTGGAAATTAATATTCGATAAGTTATTGGCGAAATACGGCCGCAAAAGCTGCGGATAGTTTGTGAAAATTGATTTTACAGATAGCGCCTTGTAAGCGCCAGCCATGGCGGCCACATGGCCGAAATCATATTTAAACATTAATGACATACAATTTTCTGTCCAATAAAGTTTGATTGATATCAAATATATGTTTCTTTGTTTTATTATGATTCAAACTTGTGTAACTCTAAAAAAACACCCTTTATATATGCGATATACAGCACTTTATGATATGCCTACACATTCAGATAATATTTTGTGGATTTTAATTTCACAATCTCTGGAATGATCATCTCCCTAGGTCTGAGTTTTTCAACTTGGCAGCTCGATCGACTTCGTCTAGTATTGTAAACGAAGAAGCTGAATTCTTTAGAGTAGCATCCAGCTTGGCTTTACTATTTGTTGCACTGCGGACTTGAAAGTTCTGTATCACATAAAGATGATCAATTTTTTTCATGTTGGCAATTCTAAGCTCAGAGCGTTCTCTAACACGTTTTTACGAACGTTGACCAACACTATTATGTTAGATCAGTTAATTCTCTCTAACACATCTAGGAGTGATTTATGGGTAAGTGTTGTTTTATTACAATAGGTTGCAAAATATCGATAGACTTTTTGGTAGTGCTGCAGAAAGCATCGTTGATCAAAGTTTAAAATATCTATATATCGATGTTGGCTAACAGAAATGTTTCTCCAGCACTTCTAAACACCCATTTGATGAGTGCTGGAGAAACATCTCTGTCAACAACATCGATGTATCGATGTTTTCTCCAGCACTACTTCTTGGCATAATTTAAAAAAAATTTTAGTTTTGAAAGACTATTAAATGCTCTTTGAGAGCACTTCTTTAAAAATCATTCTAAAAACCCCCAAATTACGAATTAATCTAACTACAAAAAATCCTCTTGCAATACGAAACTTACTCTCAATATTAAATAAATAGCTCTAATGCATACTCTTGACGCCGCAAATTCTTGTTTTAAGACGTTTGCGTTTGAGCTGGAAGCTCTGGATTTTTTTTTTTCAGTGTATTAGTTAGGTTTACAAGAAAGTCTTGCACCTTCTAAACAGGGTGCATAAAGTTGAATAGAATCTTCCGATTCTGCATGGATTACAGAATAAAAACCAAACCTTTTTTACTAGTATGTAGTTTTATTTAAACAAAGACTAGTCTTCTTAATTTCTTATCTCGCTTACTTTTAATTTGTTGATCAACATCTTATAGATACTACAAATAGCAATTTATTTGTGTATCTTGTCACTCATTGTTGATTACTTTCGAATTAAGAAGCTTTTGTGCTTTCATCCGAATTCTTGATTTAAGCAACAAAAATTGAGGTGGTCTCCAAAAACGAAAAGATTTCTTGCATTCTTAACACAAATCAATCTTCATATTCAGGCTCTAAAATATAAAAATCTCTTTAAATACTCGGTCTTAGTTTTTTGGCCTTAAATGAACTCACCCACAGCGTCATTCTTATAAAGTTCATAGCGTCCGTTTTCCAACACAATCTTATTTTGCTCCAATAACTCATCTAGACCCACTTGAACTTCTTTAGCAATGGCTTCTATGGGAATATCCGTGATGTAGCTGATCATCTCCAGTAAAACAATTATTGGAGCAGATATTGGTAGTAGTTGCAAGTAATCTATAATACGCTCTTCGTAGTCCTCGCTGGATAAATTGAAGCCTCGAATGGATGGATGTCTTGTGGAACTTGTCAAAGGATCAGTTGGCCAAAGAATTAAAAAAGGCTGAGAACTATAAACTAAACAAGCGTCGGTCGATGTATGAACAACGCTAAGGTGCCATAAAAAAAGAGCTTGTCAATGCACGTAGGAATGACATTTATTATGAGCATGAAGATGTATTGGATCGTCAGTACACCCGTACGTGGAATAGTTTTTCAGAATACGAGATGCCGCCAGCACGTCGTCGTTCTCGGAGCAAGTAGCCAACAGAATAATGCATTTTAAGAAGCTCGTCACCATATCCAATAAATAATATGCAGCTGCCTTAGTAACATAACATAATCACAAATACAGTGGAATTTTGATAAGGGATATGGGTCTCTCGAAAATTCGCAGTGCAGTGCCTTGCCGAATTTATTCCTGCTTGCAGCAGAGACAAGCCAGTAAAGCTTTAATGTTTTAAAAATGTTGTTGTTATTAGAACACAAATTTGTAGTGTGCAAAATTTTGAATGATATATTGAACTCCGAATAATTTTAGATACGTTTTAGTTGAAGGCAAATGTAAAGTAAACTAGATAAGTTTATTTTGTTTTCATTTTGAAAAAAATTTGACAAGTAAGAGCGCACAATTTTGATCGAAATAATTCGATTAATAAATCAACCTTGGCGCAACTAACAGTTATCGATAGGCAGATGAGTGGTTTTATTGTGCATGCTATACTTTGGGTTGAATTAGAAAAAAAAATAATTAAAAATAATCATTAATAGACATCTTGGTATACTAAAGAGTTTATTAAGTTTGAAAAATGTAAGCTTTGGAACCTATTTTGCCAAAATATCTCTTGCAACAAAGCAGTCGGATTCAAACCACTAAAAAAAAATCGTTTTGGTGAAATTGGAAGCACCAAACATGTGAAATCAATGAGGTTCTGAATATTTTGTTTTTTTTTTGTTTTCTGCAGCACGGCTGATTATTGGCCGAAATCATAATTACAAATTTTTTCTTCTTGCTCAGTTCGCTAAAAATTTGCGATTTTGCTATCCCCATCAAAACCAACTTCTTTTATTTGTAACGTAAGGCAAGGCGTAGTATCTTTTAATCGATACAACCGATTGTTTTTAATTTTTATTGAATATTTGACAATTGCTACGAAGGCTAAAAAAATGTTTGTTTTTTTTGTAATCTGCTGGTTTTTTTTTTTTAGTTACTCCAGCACTACTAAACACCCATTTGATGAGTGCAGAAGTGCTGGCGAAACATCTCTGTTGGCCAACATCGGTATATAGATATTGTAAACTTCGATACATCGATGCATCGATATAAAATCGAAGTTTTCTCAAGCACTAGTACTTATAGAAGTGGAAAAATTGGGTCGATAAAATAAGAGGAAGAAGAAGGAAGGCACAAACGATAAAATTAACTGAAAAAAAAAACATCAGATTACAAAAAACATCGATATGTAGATGTATCGATACTATACTAAATATATCGATCGATGTCTGTAACTGCGATATTAACAAAATAAAAAGCGCCTTTGATTCCTTTCTTTTTATGATATATTTTTTCGCACAAATGTAACGTCACGCCAAATGGTTGATGCCGTTTTTCTTAGACCTTATTTAGTTAGAAGCTTTGATAACTTTAGCTCCATATATGGGGAAATATTTCTTGGTAGCGGATATGATGGCTCCAGCTCTTCTCATTACCAAGATCAATTCAAAACCCATGCCATGGCTCTGTTGCAAAGCTCTTATGAAAGCTTAAGTACACTTTTGAGTACTTTGAGTAGAGCATTTAAAACACCAGCAACAATTAAGAGAGGGCGCGACGGCAAATGTGTTTGCATTCACGCAGGTGTAACCAACTTTCATAGACGGAGTGACGTCATGACGCACTGACGGATTGACCAAATGACGAACTGACTTAGTGACTAAAGATTTCGTTTCACATGCAAGCAACGCGTTAAACGTGCATATTGAAATGGCATTTCGTATGATTTGACGGCGGTTATTAAAATTCAGTTTCCTTAACTTTTACGAGCTAGTCCCAGTTGAAGAGAGACAAGACTACTATTAAATTTACCGATATAATGTACCTGTGTATGAGTGTCCAATGCGTTGAAGAGGGAACGCGTGACAAAGGGGAGCCTGCACAAGCGAATACAATCAATCGTACTGACAGCTGCTGCGATTAAGTCGATCCATGCAAAGTATTAACGCCGAAAAAAAACCAACTTGGAACTGCTGGTGTCCAGGCAAGGTGTTAGTTTTGGCAGCTCGCTCTGCGTCGCAAGAGTATCTTTTGAAATGCAAGTGCTTATAGAGTTTGAAGTTATCGCAAATAATAAAACACATGAGCAAACAAATTAGCAAAAATTAGGGTCAAAATTGTAAAAAAAGAACACGGCTTATTACAGGGCTTAAGTTGTTGTTTGTTTTTTTAAGAAAAATAACAAGGAAAAGGCGAAAAACTAGCCAAGCTTTTAGTCGTAAAAGCAAGTAAGATAAAGTCTAAGCCATGTCCGTCTGCCTATCTGTGCGTCCGTCTATGCGAACACCTACATTTTGCACACCATAAGAGCTAGAGACACCAAACCTACTGCGCAAAGTTTTTTCAGAAGACGAAGTTTTCTAAATGGTATAAATATGGTATCTTATCCGGTTCCTCCGAAGCATAATTTAAAATTCTGTTCTGAAACTCAATAGAGCTATGCGTTGTGGTTATTTGCAATTGTGTGTTAATCCAGTATATAGGGTGGGTTTGGTTGTTAAACACTCGTAGTTCGGAACACACCTGTCCAAAGTGGTTGCTCTTCGACATATGTCAAGTTCAAAACTATTCAATTTTAGGCATGGATCGTTTAACAACCGAACAACGCGTAAAAGTGTTACAGGTGTTGAGGCAAGGTGGGTGAATTCGGAAGAATTTTTTCGTCGGTTTTTCTTTTCAAAATTGAAAGTGGTATCGTTCGGGGCATTGAATAAGCTTCATTGTGCTAAAATTTCAGATTGATACGGCGATTTTTAGCAGGTAGATTGATTTTCGAGCCAAAAATTCAAAATTCGCAATTTTCGATTTATTTGGCGTGAATCCGAAAGTGTCCAAAAATAATAAAAACAGCCATAAAATTTCATCGCAAAGATTTTATTTCTATATTTTTGGTAAAAAAAAAAAACGGTTTAATAATACATTGTAATGAATGAATGTGGAAAAAAAGTAATTGTTGCCTAATGAAATGGCAGGAAAAAGTGTTTTAAAAAAAAAGGAAAATCGTTTAAAAAAAAGTCAGATTTTAACTCTTTTCGCATTTTTCAGCCAAAATTGTTTGGACTTTTTGGAAATTTGGTTTCGCTCATATTCAAAATATTTGCACACCTGAAATTGTGTTCAAAATATTTATATGGCTCATAAATACTGGTATAGCAACGAAAAAATGCTAAATGACGCGTAATTTGTGATTTCGAATTCACCCCAAATCGAGCTTCTAGATTCACCCCAAATCGACTTTTTCGAAACGGGGAAGCGTCATTCTGGTGGCTTGCAAAAATCGAAACGAACCCTTTAGCATTGTCGAAGTATAGGGTCTAAAAAATACTATGGATATACTTACATTTGATTTTACTAGAGAAAATGAAATTTTAACGACACGAAAACATTTTCAAGGTAGCTAATTTTTTTTTGAAAAATTATACTGAACAGAAAAACACGTGTACTCGAGTCGGAGTATTATCAAAAACTAGCGTCGGTCATTGCATTTATTTGAAAATTGGTGTCATAATCAAATGCCAGCTCAAAAATAGGTTAGGATGCGTTTTCGGATTGACCACTCTACCGAATTCACCCCAATTGCCTCTACTATGAAAATTGTCGTTCTTTGAAAAAAACATAGTTGAGGCAAGTGTTGACGAGTCGCCGGAAACATCGGCTAGAGTTACGCCTTGCTAGGACCACTTTGCGTCGAATTTTGCATGCGGATCTGCATTTACACGCTTACAAGATTCAAATGACGCAACAAGTCCACGGATGAGTTTTCGTCAAGAAAAAGTCATCGAAAATTACGATGTTCGCATACAGGCCTGTACAGCCAGATATTATTTTTCCTACATAAACAAGCAGCTTTAACTTGCAAATGATAGATATATACATTTGCCCAAGTTTGTTGGAAAATATACAAATAAAATGCAATTAATAAGCAAATCAACAGATGGCCCACCCTATGTTAATTGCTCGCCTGTTCAGACCTGAATTTTTAAAATATATCAGCACTAAGTTCATGCTCGATTGTTACGGCTAAGTTTCAGACCTAATCGCCAAGGACATGAATGTGTGAAATTCAGTGAAAAATGAATGCGCAGATTCATGACTGGTGCTGAAAATTCAGCTATGTTTTCATGTCTGTTTCAGGCCTGAACCGAGCTGAAGGTAGAGGTTATAAAAACCACAAAAAAAAAGAACAAATCTAGTTCACTATACATTTGCCTTCAACTAAAACGTAACTAACATCGTTCGAGTTTTTTTTCATATTTATCAAAATTTCGTTTGAACAAGTTACAAGTTTCATAAATAAAAATTATTTTGCAGCAGAATAAAATAAAATAAATAAAATAAATTTTTTGGATCGTTTTCGGGGTATACGTTTATTGCCTTCAGCAACAACAAAGCTGTATTTGGAAGTATTTGTAAAGAAATGGTAAGTGTTATAATTAAATGCTTTTGTAGTTAAGCTCTCTATTTTTTCTATTATTATATTGACAGACCTTCTAAAAACAGCAGCAGCCACAAGGGTGCATCAAACATTGGATACAATATTTTTACTAACAGAACCCTATTCTTGTTGCGCGGCTTGAAATAGGGGCTCTAAAATGTAAAAATGATTTTTAATTTTCGGGACACAATCATTTTTAGGCCATAAATGCATAAAGGCCATTTTCCAACACTATTAAATTTTGCTGAATCAGCACATTTAAGTCTTTTTCAACATCAGCAGTAATAGACTCTGCTGGGCGGTTCGTAGTATTGCTAAGCATCTGTAGAAAAGTATCTACTGGAACAAGTTCGGCCAATATTTACAAAAATTCTCGATGTTATCATAAGCCTGGTATTCGTTTACGTCATTAAAACAAATGGAAGAACTTGAAGATCGCGACATTTTAAATATGTATTTACCGAAATATATTACTTATTATATTGTGTGAAATATAAAAAATATAAATTGCGAAGAGACATGAATTCGAGTTGTTGTACATATTATAGTAATCTAATTTCAGGATGGCACACGCAATAATTAAGTAATCACAACTCTTATGAAACTTAATTAAAAAACTGTAACGACCTCCGGTTTGTCCGGAACAACGGCTGGAATAGCTCAGCTATGTCTAGGGTAAATGTCACAACAAAATTTATATTTGCTGAGACTTTCGATATTTTAAACAAAGCTTTAAGTTTTCAAAATATATTATCCGCCATTTTGCGGTCTATTATCACAGTGTACAAAATAATATCTTCAGCAAAACAATATTTTGACAAAACAAAGTTATACTTATATCTAACAATATAAACAATTTAAATGAATATATATACTGCCCTTTTGCGGCGATACGCTCACCCAGATTCTTAAATCCTGATAGCAAAACTTGGCTTGGCTCGTTCAACTACTATGAAAATGGTCGTTCTTTGAAAAAAACATAGTTCAGGCAAGTGTTGACGAGTCGCCGGAAACATCGGCAAGAATTACGCCTTGCTAGGACCACTTTGCGTCGAATTTTGCATGCGGATCTGCATTCACACGCTTACAAGATTCAAATGACGCAACAAGCCCACGGATGAGTTTTCGTCAAGAAAAAGTCATCGAAAATTACGGCCTGTACAGCCAGATATTATTTTTCATACATAAACGAGCAGTCTTAACTTGCAAACTGTAGATATATACATTTGCCCAAGTTTGTTGGAAAATATGCAAATAAAATGCAATTAATAAGCAAATCAACAGATGGCCCACCCTATGTTAATTGCTCGCCTGTGAGTTCAGACCTGAATTTTTAAAATGTATCAGCACTAAGTTCATGCTCGATTGTTACGGCTAAGTTTCAGACCTAATCGCCAAGGACATGAATGTGTGAAATTCAGTGAAAAATGAATGCGCAGATTCATGACTGGTGCTCTAAATTCAGCTATGTTTTCATGTCTGTTTCAGGCCTGAACCGAGCTGAAGGTAGAGGTTATAAAAACCACAAAAAAAAAGAACAAATCTAGTTCACTATACATTTGCCTTCAACTAAAACGTAACTAACATCGTTCGAGTTTTTTTTCATATTTATCAAAATTTCGTTTGAACAAGTTACAAGTTTCATAAATAAAAATTATTTTGCAGCAGAATAAAATAAAATAAATAAAATAAATTTTTTGGATCTTTTTCGGGGTATACGTTTATTGCCATCAGCAACAACAAAGCTGTATTTGGAAGTATTTGTGAAGAAATGGTAAGGGTTATAATTAAATGCTTTTGTAGTTAAGCTCTCTAATTCTTCTCTTATTATATTGACAGACCTTCTAAAAACAGCAGCAGCCACAAGGGTGCATCAAACATTGGATACAATATTTTTACTAACAGAACCCTATTCTTGTTGCGCGGCTTGAAATAGGGGCTCTAAAGTGTAAAAATGTTTTTTAATATTCGGGACACAATCATTTTTAGGCCATAAATGCTTTACAAGGCCGTTTTCCAACACTATTAAATTTTGCTGAATCAGCACATTTAAGTCTTTTTCAACATCAGCAGTAATAGACTCTGCTGGGCGGTCCGTAGTATTGCTAAGCATCTGTAGTTAAGTATCTACTGGAACAAGTTCGGCCAATATTTACAAAAATTCTCGATGTTATCATAAGCCTGGTATTCGTTTACGTCATTAAAACATATGGAGGAACTTGAAGATCGCGACATTTTATATATGTATTTACTGAAATATATTACTTATTATATTGTGTGAAATATAAAAAATATAAATTGCGAAGAGACATGAATTCGAGTTGTTGTACATATTATAGTAATCTAATTTCAGGATGGCACACGCAATAATTAAGTAATCACAACTCTTATGAAACTTAATTAGAAAACTGTAACGACCTCCGGTTTGTCCGGAACAACGGCTGGGATAGCTCAGCTATGTCTAGGGTAAATGTCACAACAAAATTTATATTTGCTGAAACTTTCGATATTTTAAACAAAGCTTTAAGTTTTCAAAATATATTACCCGCCTTTGTGCGGTCTATTATCACAGTACAATTAAGTCGAGCCTACACGCTCTCTATGTTGTACAAAATAATATCTTTAGCAAAACAATATTTTAACAAATCAAAGTTTAACTTATACCTAACAATTTAAACAATTTAAATGAATATATATACTGCCCTTTTGCGGCGATACGCTCACCCAGATTCTTAAGTCCTGGTAGCAAAACTTGGCGTGGCTCGTTCACCAAAACGTACAACTCCGACGCGGTCGCACTCGGTGCGCTACTTATTAAATGTATCCTTATATCCGTCCTTTGCGACAATTAATTATACATTTGGTTACTCGAAAACGCCTTTAAATCTGCGGCACTGATTTTAATACTTTTCTTACTAGAGATCTTTCTTTTTCCTAAGACTCTCTCAGACTGTTAACTTCACAAACTCACAGAGACTGTCCCGATTTGGCTGTCGATCCGCCTTATATTGGCCTCGATCGGCGCCAAATCCTTAACTTCCCTAACTAATAAATCCTATACGGCACTCTGCTTATCTATCTATCTATCCTAATAGAAAAGAAAGAGTCCGCCGTACCTAACACTGTTTCTATCACCTACTCTACACTTACACCTATGCACTACTACCATTAAACTACGCACTAATACAAAACAATAATTAGCGCGCCCAGCTTAAAGGCCATTATATCTTAACTAGTGTTGGTGAGAGAAGGCACGCTTTCACCGCTACTCTCACCAAGCAGTTCAAGCAGTTTAGCTATTGCCCTATTGGCAAATTCGGAACAATGCTGTGAGGCGGCAAATTGCCTCCTCACAAAACTATCTATTCGAATGATATTTGTAAAGTTGTGCAGATTTTAGCTTGAGTTATATTTAAGTATACTTACTCGTTTTGAGGAGTTCTTAACAGCGAGCTGCACATTCTAAGGCATTTTCTTTAAAAAACTGAATTTTTTACACATAAGACAAAGAAATATTGAGCCTTATTGAACCACTTTATGTTAATATTTGACAAAACTTTTAGTTTGATTCTTTTTTGAGATATTTTTAAAACTTTTTTTTGTTTTAAAAATTTTTAACTATTCAATTTTTACCAAAAGTATTATAATTTTATGTTAAATTATCTACCCTTCTAACTACCCTTTCTTATTTCTTTCTTTGCTTTTTCTTTTTTGCCTTGTTATGTGACCTTGTTTCTCTAACAAAGTGCAATGGCTGTGCCATTGTTTTTGTATTTTTTTCTTTATATATAATTCTTGCAGCATGAATTTTTCGCAGCAAGAATTTTTCGCAGCAAGAATTTCTCGCAGCAGAATTTCTCGCAGCTACATTTCTTTCTCGCATGCGAAAAAATAAAAAAAACCTTGTCCGTCTGTCAGTTTTAGTCTGTGACTATAAGCTCAAGATATCAGAGTTCCAGAGACCAGCTGACCAGAACTTTCAGGGCGGGCTCCAGCTTGGAAGCGCTCTCCTTCCCTCCCGGCTGTCGCAAAGATCGAAGAGCCAGTGACGAGCGTGATTTTAATACGTGCACACTTCTCTGTCGGCGAGCGGAGTTTAATTTAACTAATACTTATATATATATATATTTTTTTTTGTGCTAAAGGGGCAGACCTCATTAAAAAACAAAAAAAAATCGGAAAAATATTCATAGTGGTAGTATAAATTTTAAAGCAATTCTTTACAAAAAGTTAAGAAAGAAAAAAACAACAAAAAAACCCCATCAGAACAGGGGTTCAGTAGTCCACTAGTGCGTGTTTGAAGTGTGCAAAAAGAAAGAAAAAAGTTAAGAAAAAAATATATAAATATGTTAATGCTTATGTGCTCTCACAAATTAACCGAAAATACATATAATTTTTTAAGAGCTTTCGGATTTTATTTATTTAAAAAAAACATAAAATTCAGAAAAATTTATGAAATCTTTATTTGAGTCGATAGAACGGTCTATATAATTTAATGTTTAAAGTTGATTTCATGTAAATGTTGACCGCGACTGCGGCTCAAATGGTTTACACGGTGGGTCCAATTTAGGCATACTCCCTCCAGTATATCGGCTGGTATCTCACGAATAAATTCTTCCATATTGGCTTCCAGTGAATTCCAGAAATTTTCCGATAAAAAAGTGGATATTCATCCAACTTTGCCAGCATCCATTCACCAAAAGTTAGCCGTTGTGGTAGGTCGTGAGGCTTCAATTCTTGCAGCAGCTGTATTTTAAAAGGTTTTACACCCAAATCCTTTCTCAAAATTTTTCACGTAGTGGAGTAACAGAGGCCCAATTGTTGTGAACGGCGCCGAATCGATATTGCACGGTCATCAAAAACACTGGCGGATACAGCTGCGATATTTACCTCTGGCCGCACTCTACGTATGCGTGTTGGTGGTTTAATGTCCAATAATGTAAATTTGGTGCGAAATTTAGTCACAACATTCCGAATAGCCGCCTCAGAAGATTGCCCAAACTGACCATAAAATGGAAGGAGTGCACGATGCACTTTCTTAACCGAGCATGAATTTTGATAATAAAATTCAATAATCCGCAAGCGTTGTTCGTTTGTAAGTCGATTCATGGTTAAATTATCGACGAAACTGAACATGTTTGACAGTAACACAAGACACAAAAACAGCTGAGCTGACAAAAACAGTGTTACCAAAAGATAGTTGCTAAAAAATCACCTTTTATATATGATATGTGTGAATGTTATATGAAAAATATTATATGCCTGTCTACCCTTTAAATAACGGCGAGAGCAACAAGTAAAGAGAAGTGAAGTGCAGTGGCTAAAAAAAAGGGCAAAAAGAAAAAAAAGTTCGAAGGAAATATAAAAAAAGTAAAAAGCAACGTAAAGAAAAGAAGTTAAAGTCAACAATTTGGTCAGTGAAAACGAAAAAAAAAGAATACAAACAATTCTTTTTAAAGTCCCCAAAGGTGCTTGTATTTTTTTGGTTTGTTTTAATGTAAAATCAAACATAACTTTAATAAGCTAATAAAATCAGGAAAAAAAAACACCAGCGCTGGAACATAGTATGTAGGTAAGTTAAACCACGTGACTTTGTTGTTTTTTCAAGAGTATAGCTCTTAATTTTGCTGGGACTCTACAACAAAATCTTAATATTTTATCAGTAGCCTATATGCAGAGCAAAACCCACCTCAACTAAGCAAGAGCTAGCCTCGCTATAAAAGCCATGAGCGCTCGCTTCCTTTTCATGCCTGAATTCAGGAGTGAATTTTTCAGGCCCGAACGACCGAACTGCAGGGTATTGATCAGTTTGATATAGCCGACGACTCACATAAAAGAGTATGTAATTAATTTTAAAAAAATGTTTACTTCTATTTTTGTTATCTCTTGTTTACTTTTATTTTGTAACCATTTTGCAATTTGTGTAAAAAAAAAACTTCTGCAACAGGCAAACTGTTAACATGGGCCAATTTGTTGTTTGTCGTTGTTGGTATTGGGGTTTTCACTCATCATCATAATTAAATAGCAATTTTTCTCACTTTAAAATGATTCTTGTTTTCCACCTCAATTTTATCTAGCAATTAGTGGGCGTGTGCTTAGGATGGGCCAAGTCATTCCAGAGCTTACTCTACGCATAACTATCGTACCGCCAGTTACATTCCAAGATCTGTCTGTCTAGTAGAAATGCAGTGAGGGGTTTACTACTATGTACACCAGTAGTATCCAAAGACGAGGTGTCAATTAGCTATGCGAGGTAAAGTGAGGCTCCAATGGTTTTGTGGTAAGGGTTTCAGGCAACACGTATACACACACACACACACACACATAATTAATAACTCAATCCAAGCGGAAATGTTGGCTACTCGGCTATTTGGACAGTCCAACAACAAGCAAAGCAATTAAATGATGGAGCTGGAGCTTGGATCTGGAAACATTGGATATGTTAGCACGTTAGCAAAGGGCAGTTTTTATGAAGTGCGTGTAGAACCCACGCATCACTCAACAATGGCAATTAAAAAAGAGGCTGAAAAGATTATAGCCACAAAAAAATAAAAAAATAATAATAACAATAACAGCATGAACAAGGTCTGAGGAGCTTTTTGACTTGCGGAAGCTTCAGAAACTTGGTTTTGACCCACTGCGGCCCATTATTAATTTAAAGTGCTGAGGAGCTCCGCAAACGCCGATATTCTCGACTGGGGCAAATGAGTTACCTTTTGCGAAGAGTTGCCAGAGTTGCCAAGTTGCGGAAAAACTGAAATCAGATGAAGGAATTATCAACTTTATTTTGCTACTGCATACTGGTCGGAAATCTCAATACGTATTGATAAAATCGGGATTCGGGACCACTGTGCAGTGATTTGTATACCCTGTACCATATGGTACAAAGGGTATATTAAGTTTGTGCAAGCCGAAAATCTATGTAACATACAGAAGGAGACGTCGAAGACCCCCCAAGTTACCCAACGTATAATCAGGGTGACTAGAGAAGTCAAAATACCCATGTCCGTCTGTCCGTCTGTATGAACGCCTAGATCTCAGTTATGGTAAGGACTGGCACTACCAAACTTTCAAATAAGATCCCTTTTTATCCTACGGGAGACAAGTTTATTTTATTTTTTCGATATCGGGGTTATATTATATAGCTGCCATAGGGGTGTTTCAGAGGACCTCAAAAATAAACAAAAACTTTAGATGGATAAAAAATCTTTATAAACAAAAAGGTATCGTGACCACATTTGGCACTCGGAAGGTTTTTATAATTTCTAGGCACTGTACCAAATTTGATCAAAATCGGCTAACTTTATCATATAGCTCCCATATGACTAATCGAAGAAACAAATTTGTTGAATTGTTGAATTCCGTTGGCTTAGGAAGATATCGTAATCAAACTTCACTTTCGAAAGCATTGTTTAGTTCCCAAGCACTGTCCCAAATCAGATCAAAATCGGTTGACTGTATCATATAGCCCCCATAGGACGTAACGTTCGAAAAAACATTTTTGGTGCAAAATTCGTCTGTTTTTCGCTTGTTTATGAAGATATCCTTACCAAATTTGGCAATCCAATGTCTTTTGGATTTCTTAGGCAATGTACCGGACTTAATTGCAACGTGGTGGTAAAGGGTATCCCAAAGTTGTCCACGCCGCGACCTAAACGCACGCCATCTTATGAGATTTACTTTACAATTACCTAACAATACTCAATATTTGCTATAATGTCTTAAGTGTGAATCAATAGTTCCATGAAGCTTATCCGAAACACAGTGGCAGCCTTAAAGCATATCGTGGAGACGAACCCTGAGATACGATAACCGATAGGCAAAGAGCACAGAAGTATATCCTTGATAAATTAGACTAGCTTACACGAAAAATGAACCTTGGTATAAAAATGTTTTTTAGGGTAAGAGAAACACGAAAACTCAGTTAATTTTCTTTCTAAAGAATCGTTTTCGGGACTTATTCAAAAAACACGTTTTTGGGTACTTTTTTCGGTTATTCGTCAATATCTCGTGAAAGAAAAATATCAGAGAAGTCTTAGCTAAGTTAAAGACTTTAATCGAATCAGATTGTTTTTAAGTCGTCTTTTTCATTAATTCAATATTTTTTGCAAAAAAACAAGTTGAATAAAGTTTTTGTAAGTTGCTTTTAAAATAAGCTAAACTCTTTTCATGGTCAGTTTATGCTTCGTTCCCCCATATCGTTAAGTAACCTCCGCCCACGCAGCTCACATTTCCCCTCAACCGTTAGTGCGTCTAATTTAACTTTTTCTATTACATTGCACATTTGACCGGGCCCCTGTGCATTTGTCAAGGCAGCGCAAACAAACATCCTTGCCACAGACCCTGTCCCAGCTCCGTGCCATGCCACACGGCACTTGCTGGGGCAAGAAGTGTTGAAGCTGGAGTTGCATTGGACGCGTGTTCGTGCACTCTTAAGGCTGCGTCATTGCGTGACATTTTACAATGGTTGCAAGGAGCAGTTGCTGCTGAAGGGGGCAGGTTGCAGGGTGCAGTATGCGGATGTTCCCTATATCTGTGCGGGACTGTTTGGACCCTGCTTTTGCCATTTACTATGCTTTTGAAGTTTACGTTGCGTTGCTTTACTTAACTAAACTCAACTTTAGCCTTAGCCGCAAGGGCAGCTTGAGTAGTTTCAACGCATTCTCAGTCAGCTTTTGGTTTAACATATCGTAGATTTTAAAGTAGCCTGCAAAAAAAATTGATTCGTCAGTTGAAATGGTTTTTGAGACTGCTTACTTTTAAAAAAAATTCATTTCGGCATATTTATGTGGAGATGGCGCCCGTTTAATAGCTACGCATAAATAAAGGATCTAGTTCTCAGATCTTTATGATTATATCGATATTTTTGACTATCCCATGACAGCATCAGTGTAGTATTTAAATGTACCAATCGGAAAGTTTAAAAAGCCGTTGATTTATCCAACACATCTTCCATAAAAACAGAGCCAGGATAGTGGTTGGAGTTGTAACAGGGCACTGCACTATTGGTCATATGGCTGAAAGGCTGCACGTTCTCCATCACGACTTCTGCCGCAGCTGCAGAGACGAGGAGGAGACAGAAAGCATCCAACACCTGCTATGCGACTGCCCGGCGCTTCTAAGAAGACGAACCCAGTTTCTGGGTAAACCATTCTTTGATAATCTGGTTAGGCTGTGCCCATAGCGGATCTGGCTGCGTTTGTCGAATCCTCAAAATGGTTTTGCAATAAGGGAGACTAGCGATGCCCTACAGTTTTGATCCTCCTACACCCCTCCCGCTCCCCTTCTACAATTTCTTTCCTCCTTCTCTCACAATTAAACAAAACAATGGACCTCATGGTCCCTGGGTGATCTCAGTCATTGACTGAGCTGCCTACTCAACCTAACCTATCGAACACCTCTCGCGTAAGTGACAAGGAACAAAAAAAAAACTTTTAAGCCATTTGCACAAACAAACAAAAGCAAAAGCGACAAACAAACTAGCAAACAAATAGACAGACAGTAAAAAAGACAAGTCAGGAGACAGTCAAATCAACTGGACAGACAGACAGACAGAGAGATTCTGCTATGGGGTAAAAATTAGGTCAAAGATTTCGAAAAGAGTGGAACAGCGTCTTAGATACGCATAAAGCCATCATAATGATGCCACTGCTGCTGCCACTGCGGGGCATACAAATAACTATAAATTTTATTTATTTTATTTTACTTGCAACTGCTGCTGCTGCTACTGCTTGTTGCAAGCCAGAAAGTTTGCTACAGTTTGACCTTAACGACTTGTGGGCTAAAAGGGTTTTAATTTCTGTTAAGCAGTATTTGGCCCTGAAGTTTGGCAACAGAGCGCATCTCAAATGGTTAGCCAAAGGCGCTGTGGATTCCGCCCTGCACGCCCCCCCTAGGATTTTGTCGTTACCACTCGACGGGGTAAACGTATTGGTTGGCTCATGTCATTTGCACTCTGACAAGTTATTAATTAAAGTAAGTTCAACAACGGCCCAGCCCCAATCTCCTTCGCTGGTACCGGACTCCAATTCAAACTTGCGCTTCTGTTGCAGTTGTTGCTGGAGCTGGTGGGGTAAGGTTGAAGCTTTGTCTTGCGCTGCTGCTTTCTTCAATAAATTTTATCTGCAAAAATCAATCTATTTTGTTCATGTTGCTTTGGATGTTGTTGTTGTTGTTGTTTTTGGTTGTTGTAGCACTCGCTTGGGCGGTTGGTTGTTCAGTTGGTTGCATGCCCCATGGCAGATCAGGTTCAAGATGCGCCACACATTTGATCCAGTTGCATTAATTTGCCGGCCAACGGAAGCTTCTGTGGCCGTCTTTTGAACATGCACCGACAGCAGCCGAGTAGCCTGCCTCCGTTTTTGTCCTCCACTGAGTATCATCTCTATCCATTTTGTGGCCTTTGTCGTTCTGTGGGAATTGCTAATGGTCATGTCAAACGTATTGACAGCGCGGCACACGGGGCGTATGCGTGACAGCAGTTTAAATGAGCCTAGAACTCTCTGGACACCCGCATGCACACACATACACAGACAGCACAAATCCTAGACCCCAACAAAATACAAAAAAAAAAACAAGCTCCAACAAAAAAAAGGCATCTGCACCTGCATAGAGCAAAGTTCGAATTTGGTTCTTTTGGGGTTTGGGTGTGAAGCGGCGCCCAACTGAGGGCGCACAAAACAAACGAAACTTAATTAACAAAAGGGACGCTCGGTTTTTGTACTCACTGCCACTCCATCCACAGCGTTGCCACGTATTTGCATCGGTATCTCGATTCGTGTGTGTAACTAGTTGCCGCAGTGGCAGCGCCTTGCGTTCATGCTACCTCCTTGTCGCACTCTCATTTGCACTTGCTATCTCCTTCATTTGTGTGTGTGTGTATGTGTTTTGTTGTCTGGCACTGCAGGTTATCCGTTCTATATCAATGCGTATCTATTGGTTATAAACGTTTCCATATACCTACCGTTGGCCACTATATATAAATATATATAGAGTTGGGCTATACCGAAACATATTTTACTCCTCTCTCAAAATATGTACATACATATACCATATAGAGCTAGATATAAGTATATAGCAAGAGCTGTCGTCTGGCTGGGCCGTTTTGGGCCATAATCGATGCCAGAATTTATTGCATTTTGTATTTATTTAGACAACTGACGTCACAGTAACTTATGCTTTTTCTCTCTAAGACCTCCTCGAAATGACCAAATGCGTTCCAAAACCAAGCAGTACAGTTGTGATAAATAGGTATAGAAGAATATGGTGTTATGGTAGGTAAGCAAATGGACAACCTATTTGGGATTTTAATAAAAATTTTTAATAAAAAATAAAAGAAGTACTACGAAGTAGTATTTGCTTCTATAAATGTTTGTTTCCTCATCCGAATTGCTTTACTTAGTCTGGAAAACTGTCTCGAAATTCCGACTAGAAAATAACATGTTAAGTTGGAAGCACAATGTATTAAAATGAACGAAAGAAAAGTTTTCCATGTGCACATGGATCATGAATACAGCTTGACACAGGAAAACGGGCTTATATTTATAACTACAAAAAAGTAAAAAATATTATAAATTAATTCATTATAATTAATATACATTTTTTAAGCGACTCCCAAAAACTAAAAAGATCTAAAAAAGGGTCTTAACTTGATGTTGAACCATTTCTTTAAACCTTTACAAGTTTAATATTCTTCATTTGTTGTTAACATCGTTTATAGTATAATATTACACTAGGGGGCTTCGCCCGCTGCTAGCTTTGCTTGCCAACCCCCATCAAGACTTTTTATCTTCTTTTATGAATTTCCTTAGAATCCTCTTATTTTCAGTTTTCCAACCGAAGACCATTGCAACTTGGCATGATTTAAAATTTAAGCACCACCTTGAGGTTCCGGTGGCATTTCCAAAAGTAAAACGAATTTTTATGTTTTGTTCAATAAGCAGACCCAGCAGAGGTTTCCCATAGGCTTGCCTGCCATGACAGATTTTTCGACATTCGAATTTGAGAGAAACTATTTCGATATAAGAATTTTTCTGATCAGCTTTGATGTTTGGGTAGAAGGCTGTTTCTTATGTATGTATAGGCAGAAATAAGTAAAGCATGCCACTTTTTAGGTAAACCTCTTCGATTTTGGTGGTATATTATAAAGCTACTAGCCAGTATTGACCACGTACATTTTTTATTAAGAAATTCCGATTATTTGTCGAGTTATCTATAACTGAATATAGATTTGAAAATCCATACAGCTAAGTCACTAAAAACAATCTAAATTCTAGTATCAAGTATCCAATGCAGGTGCGAACACAGGATTTGGTCTTAGGTGGGGGTGCTTCCCTTTCTTGAAGTGTATATACATCAGAGCTCGCAAAACACTTTCATCCCATTTTTCTATCTTTTGAGGGGATGGGGTACGGACCCGAAAACCCACCGTGGATCCGCTACTGGCTTAAATATGATGTTAAGAAAGATATTGAAACAAAATTAGTCTTTGCTAATACACTATTCTCAACAAGGATGTGTTGGTCGTAACCAGATATAAGGGACTAACATTCGCAAAATATTTTGATGACTACAGTATTTTACAAAGACTTATAAATAGGGGGTTGACATAAAATGTTTTTCAGATTTTTTAAATAATTTCTTTAAGTTCCGAAATGCAAAACTAACTAAGAGGAATGGAGGGCTATTACATATTAACGAAACTGAATGAAAATAAATAACTAGAATGAATAATTGGCAAGCTATCACTAAACCAAGGGATTCACTTTAGTTTAGTTATATGAACATAGATTATAAATTATTTAATGATATTTATTTCATTTCATTTAGTCTCAAAACAAATGGATAAAGTAAAATTTGCAGAAATTTAAGCTTAGGCTTCTAGCATCTTCTACGGGCGTATCTTTGTCTTAATTCATAGCGACTTTGCTCTTTATCAAATAATTAAAGATGATAGACATTAGTTAATCGATTCCATTTATCACCCTAATCTTATTCGATTTCTTCTACACACATTATTAGACTCCTTATTCCCTGGGCATAGGGTATAAATACCTAACGCATATATTTGCATGTATAAACTGTACATTACAGCAGGCAGCGGCGATTAGTTCCTGCCTAGAAACTAATACCCAAAACTTTTTAACAAGTGTTTTGACCAGCGCTGCCAACGCAGACGCTGGCAGCGACGCGCAGCAAATCGTTAACAACCTTAAAGCCTCATTTATACAGTTATGTCTATTTGTAAGCGCAGAAGCATTCCTTCGCTCCTCTTTCCAACGCAAACTTTTCGACCACAGACCGGCTGCAAAAACAAAATGCGAATAGAGAGTAAACTCCCAAAACGCTACCCTTATATGAGTACCTAAGTATAAAAAGTGAACAGAGCAGGAGCCTAAGGTCCGGGTTCCATGCTGAGTCCGTCGGGCAGGCGCACTGGCCACCACACGTAATCCTTTACGCATACATACACACAAAAACATGGCAAAAAATTTCAATTAGTCGTGTCGATGTACGACATTGGGATACCCTGCAGAAATATGCATTATATGTAGAGAATGGTATTTGTATGGTTGAGAGTTTGCGAAGGGGTGTCAAGTTATCATTGTTTATGAGAATCACATAAGCTTATCTATAATTGAATGAAAAAGAAAGAAGGCTTCTGAAATTAATACATTTTTCCTATACACGTTTTTTTTTTATTCTTCTTCGGATGATTTTTATAATCTTTCATAAGGGTGAACGTATTTTAGATGGCAATAAGATGCTGTAAAATTAAGTTTTTCTATTACCTAAGGCCTCCATATTCCAGGTGTTACTACAATTGGGCTACCTAAGGAGTGATGCTAAGCATTTTGCAAAGTTCTAATATACTCTCTTTATCCTACGTTAACAGTGTATACAAATTGCCTGGACCCTGCCGAAGCGAGCACAAACACGCACACAACTCGAATATCCTTCATCAATATCCTTGCGTTGCATGCCTCACTATTTCTTATTTGCTGTATGCTGCAAGAGCAAAGCAAAACATAGAGAGCAAAAAAAAAAAAGAAAAGAATAAAGGAAGCATAGAACACTTAAAAAAAAAAGAAGCAGCAAAGTCTAAAATGAAAATAAAAACAAGAGCACCATGGGTGGCATGTGGTATGTTTGGCTGGGCAGTCGTGCAACCCATCGGGCATCAATAATCCCCAAAAAATTTTCAGTTTACAAAGGTCGAGGCAGCATGTTCCCCTCGTGCACGTTCCCTCGGGCAGCGCCACAAAGACACACAGGCAGCGGCCTGGCGCACGGCTTTTTACGCGCTGTGTCCAGCAGTTCAGTTCCAGCTGCAGCTCCTAGCGACCAAAACCATACAATGGGGTTAGGCGGAAAGCGCCCCATGCCGCAGCTACTTTGTCCACTTTGGCAACCAATCCTAAGGTGCGCCTCTTTGCGTGGGTGTCGCACGTAGGCGTGGCCAGTTCGAGTCAATGCATGGCACACAGGGAGGGGTTCGGCATGGCTCGAAGGCGGCTCAGGCTGTGCGTGCCGACTGCGTCGCGTAGGGTTTCGCAATGCCCACAACTCCTACGCTAGCAGTGTGTTACCCTTGCCACATGTGAGCTCTGAGTGAAGAAGGCAACTGGTGAGAGGCGCAATGCTGAGTTGGAACTGGAGCTGGAGCTGCTGGTCAAGGCGCTATTTGCACTCGAAATGTGACTCGAACTGCACTACTACTTAGCCACACACATATACACGCATTGGAGCATGCAGTGAGCATAGTGGGAGCGCACGCTCTGTCACTCATATTTTGGTGGCCAGCTCACACACACACTCGCTCGCTCTTGCGTCCTAGCGCTCTTTTGCTCAATGCACGCTGCGCTGCTGCTACGTTTGAGTGAAACTTTTGCTGCAAGTGCGCTCAATGCAGCGCTCTCCTACGCTCACTCACTCTCTACGTCGCTGTCGACGTTGACGCTGCTGCGCCGCTGCTGCACTGCTTGAGCGCGCTCTTAAGTTGCAAAAATTGCATGAAACACGCTCAAGTTTGCGCTCTTGCGCTCTTGCTCTTTGTTGCCATGTTGCATGCAACATGCCGCTTAAATGTTGCCACAAATTTTGCAGCGGTTTGCATTTTATTATATCTATCTACATATATATATTGTTTTTATTTTTTTTTTTTGCCAACCTAACGAAAAGCTTTTCCTTGTTACTTTACCGGCATTTTACTTTGCCTGTTTATTTATTTATGCAGCTTACTGCGCTGCGCTCCACGTGCAGCAGCTCATATATGCACTCATATTCTATACATACGTATGTATTTATATATATACTAAGTATGTGCTTGCAGCGTTTTGTTGCAGCCGACGGCAAAACAGCTACAAGAATTCATGCAACACTTGTTACTTGCCGCTCACAAAGCGTTGGGCTTCAAAGAAAACAATTTTCCTTAATAAATGCAAGTAGCTTAAACTAAAAATCTCAGAATTTCAAGCTTGCACATGAAGCAGATAGGTTTTTGAGTGTTCTAGTGTTTCAAAATTTGTTTCTTTTGAGTGAATTCTAAACAATTCAATTTTTTCTTTTTTATGAATGTATATTGTTTGCACTAGTAAATATATCAGCATTTCCATTTTGGCGTGACGTTACGTTTGTACAACAATATAAGGCAATAAAAGGAAATATCAAAAATTGAAAAAAGTTTTTTTACTAAAAAGTAGCCACAATCGGTGTTACCTATTAAAGATATAAAAACTACGCATGGCGTTGCGTTACAATAAGTAAGAGTTGCTTTTGACTTGAGCTGGAGATGGAGAACATGCGTTCTCTCGGTCATTAGGCCTACAGCACAGTGCCTCGTTGCAACTCCTCTCTCTATTCTGGTCCTGTTCTTGTGGGGGGATACAGTATACATATACATAGAGAATAGCTGGCGTGTCGTTACTCAAATTACCACAAGCATTTTTTATTAACTTTTGTTAAGACCTATTTAACTCGAGTAATCTTAATGTTAATATTATAGCTTTAATGAATTTATTTCACGAAATACGCTAAATATGAGATTTCAAATTTGTAGACTGATTTCTCGCCATCTTTAAACCTTAGTTCTGAGCAGAACTTTAAACTTAATAGCTCTTGCGTATTTTTTTTTTTTTCAATCATAATAATCCAGTCACGTTTTTGTTTAGCTTTTAGTTTTTTGGTCATAGTGGACAAAACGGGTGAAGCAAAGCAAAACGAAGTTCTCTTTGAAACATCTCTTAGAATAATCATTATATTTCGGATCAAATATTGTTCCCTTATCTTTTTTCCGATCTGGAATTGTTGTTTGATTCTCATTCAATGTGTTGACCATTTCAATTGAATTGGAGATCGTTCTTCTGAGCTGATGATACAAGATAGAGTGTCCTTCTTCGGGGTGTGCAATACCTTCATTATACTATTTATCTGCATGGTCCGGTGTTAATATAAGGTTACGCTTCTCATTCGAAAAAAAATTATATATGTTTTTCCTATTAAGCATATGATATACGGATTACATAAGCCGTTTTACAAACATGATGGATTGTTTAAAATTTTGTATAGATACTTTCTTGTGCTCTATACAATCTTTAGAACATCTCCGAAGTTTCCTAAGTCTCTTCCTGCATAGGTCAGGATGCAAAACCTTGCGATCTTCTAGCCTAGACTTTACTGAAGTCTACATATACATTGTTATTTAGTCGCTTAGTAGTTATTGAGACACTTTCTTGGCCAGTCAAAATTTGAACAAAAAATTGCGAAATTCAAAATTTTTAATGGCAAAACTTTAAAATTTTCTAGCTTAAAAAAAATGGTTAGAAATCGTACTTTTATTGGAAGAACTGCCATTAAAATTATTTTTTGTTTTTTTGAATGCTTGAGAAGAACTGCGCTGTATTGTAGATTGTAGCTTTTAAGATAGAAATTCTTAATTTAAGAATGAATTAAAATAGAAGTCCTCTGAAAGAGCATAATGCAATCTTAAATATGATAAAATAGAACATAAGGTAACGTCGATTAAAATAGAAGTCCTCTGAAAGAGCATAATGCACTCTTAAATATGATGAAATATAACATAAGGTAACGTTGATTGTAAAAACTGTCCCTTATTGTATTCAAGTGAGTGATCGAAAGCATTTTTGTTGAGAAAGCTGTTTTTTTTTTTTGTTTAAAGCTTATCATTACTCTTAATATTGTTTTACATAAAAATATTATTAATTAATTTTGCTAAAAAATTTCTCCCGCAAGCAACCTTACTGGGTGATAGCCAGTTTTGTACTGACTGACGATAAGGGAAATACGAGAGCTCCCTCTCTCGGACGACGTCACCTTATTCCACTATGGTCTCAAAGCTGAATTTGAGCTTATTTCATGCTTTAATGAAGCAAAATAAGAAAAAAACATTTTTTTAAATTTTAGATAGGAAACAAGCTGGCTTTGAGTAAGTTTAATTTAACTTAAGAATGGCTCTTATTGTCTGAGTATAGAAACTCTTATATATAAAAATAGTCAGGTTTCTCACTTTATTTACATAACTTACAAAGCAATTCAAATTTTTGATTGCTTTAAGCAACAGTTCGGCCTAACTTTAGTTTATAACGCTCTGATATATTCCCTTGGTCAGTGACATGCCCCAAACCATCGACTTAAGATCCTTAACCCCGTCACTTGGCATTCAAATTATATGCACGTAACTGCACTTGGAATTAATTTCAGCTCATCGATAATGCAAAAGCGTTTAAATCGAGCTCGCACGCCATGACATCCTGCCGCACTTCGTGCTGCTCCCTAACTCTACAACAAAGACAAAATGGCGCACATCAGTCAAAGTCAAAAACAAAATACGTTTATGGAACAACACACAGAAATACGCCCCCAAAATGAGCTTTAATTCATTTTTAATATTGCATGAAGGGTTGCCCGGTAATCAGGCACTGCTTATTAGAAGGAATGGTACCGAAGGCTGGCGGGGATGGGCTGGTCTTGGCGTCAAATGTGCAACAAAAACGATATTTACTTTCGAGTGGTTTTCATTATTTGCCTCGGTCTGCATGGCACGAGTCAGCAAACTATACTATGCTCCCCTGAACTCCTGAACTCCTGGACGCCTTCTGAACTAGCCTTGTCGTACTGCCATGTTGGCTGTCGAATTATTTTGATGGTTGTGCTGCAAACAAATAAATAGACAATTAATTTGACTTAATAGTTACGGCTGCAATTTTACGGGCAATGCCAATTGCCGTGTCGTGTACAAAGTCCACACAAACACACCCCTCCACAGCGATGTAGACCCAAACCCCCAATAAAGAACGAAATCAATTGATTATATTTATTACCCCAATCGCATGCGGAACTTGTAAGAAATCGTGTTTTTTTTTTTAGCCGGTTCCGGTTGTCTCATAACAAGTCAACCACAAATCAAGCACTCAGCAGTCAACATTTAAGAAGTTCTCGGAGAATTTGCATAAAAAGTTAAAAAAGTAAGATAGAGAGAGAAAAAGAGAGTAAGTTTTTGTTCAAAGTAAACTTAAGTTTATTTTTGTTAGATACTGAACTCCGAAAGCAGGTATCATAGTTACATGAACCGATTAAGTAAAGATCTGCAAGACACAACACTAGACTTAGTCCAGCAATTCTACAATTCTTAGCTTACAATAAAGTTTAAGCAAAAGTTCTTTACTGCAAGCACTTTTTTTTTCCAATTCCCAACAAGATAATAGTTCGAATAATCTGAAGAATGCAGTAGCTGGCCTTGCCCACTCTTTTTCTTCCTTGCATGGGTTCCTCACAAAGAGGTGGGGCACTGCGACCAGAAGTTCTTTTCTACCGTATAGCCAACTCCTAACTTCTACAATAAATCTTGATACTGCAAGCTTTTCTTGTTCTCTGTTTTGCTTAATAAATTACTCAGAATTTTAAAATACTTTTGAAGAGCATAAAAAGCGCTTTCGGAGCGCTTCACCTTAAAATCATTTTGAACGTACTCAAATTAAAAATTTCTTACTTGAGAGATATTTACAATCAAGCAGCATTTTCGGACAATGAACCATTGGTTCGCATCCAAGCTGACGGCCAGGGCGACTACTGCTTGAAGGGTTCCATTCCTATTTGGCATACTCGTCATCATACCTGCTGAGTGTATGTATATTAGTGCGTAAGTATATTTAAATAAGTGTACAAATGTACTTAAATAATTTTTTAACATAAGTACTCTTTTTGTTACACACAAACATAGACATTACATATAAAAACATGATACCATTTTGTAACATTAATCACACGCCACAAATTCCAAATCAACACGACATAGCCGAAGGCCTGAGTAGCCAGTGCTATTTTCTTTTTTATGTTAATTATAGTTTATAACTTTAATTATCATTATAAATAAATAAATAAATAAAAAATTTTTTAACAGCAGCAACTCTTTTCTGCCGTAAACATTCGGAAACAATTGTCCGAAAAGTGAAATCTCTGAGATTTCTGTATCACCTACCTAAATAAAGATTTGGTTTCAAACCGTACCCAAAATCTCTAGTGATTTCTATGGCACCCCAGATTGATTGAGATTTTTACACTGCAAATTCTTGCTCGCTCCGAAATTCTTAATTCTTTTTCTCAGTACGCACAGCTGCAATAGATCCTTATCAAAATACATTTTTCCGTGGCTGGCGAAGCTTCTTCATGCTCGTCCAACTCTACCAATAGCCATACACAAAAAAAAAAAACAAATTCCTGTACCCTACTTCTCGAAAAAAATATATTTCTGCACATACATTCTAAGAACTTTCCAATTGGAAAATATATTTATTTTTGTGCAGTATGCGATTATTAACCATAAGTCTTCTACATTTTTACCGGAAACTGGAAAGAAATAATGGAAATAATTCAACAAACTTCATCTTGTTTGGTACTTATGTAAAGTATAGGGTATAGGGTATAAGTACAAAATACCACTGCCGAACCTGCTCCAGTTGATATTTTTAGCAACACTACGGTGAGTTGAATCAGCAAAATTTAAAAGTGTTGGAAAATGTATAGTGAGCTAGATAAGTTTTTTTCTTTTTTCATTTTTTATAACCTATACCTCCCCTTCGGTTCGACCGGCTCAGGCCTGAATCAGACATGAAACCATAGCTGAATTTTCAGTACCATTCATGAATCGGAGCATTCATTTGTCACTGCATTGAATACATGCATACATATCCCAGCTGCTTAGGCCTGAAACTAAGCCATAACAATCAGCTATGAATTAAGTGCTGATTTATTTGGAAATATCACGTCTGAAATCACAGATGAGCAAATAATGCACTGGAATAAAACATAGATGCAAGTAGCCACGACGCTTAAAATGGCGAAATTCTACTAGGGGGGCATGGAGCTCTGCAAACTACAACTTCTAAGGAACTATGCGCACCAACTTGTAAAGTTTTGTGTCTCTATCTCTTATAGTCTCCGAAATCTAGGCATCAATACAGACAGACGGACTGACGGATGGCGCGACGAAAGGACAGACAGACTGGCATGGCTCAAAACGACTTGGGGGCCTGTCACACCTTCTTATTCAAATCTAGTATACACTATGTACCGATAGGTATAGGGTATAAAAATCATAAGAGCATTCATTGAGGGTTTCTGGACTGAATCTAGAAAACATGTTTTAAGCTGATTTGCTTCTATACGAATGTCGATATACCATAGTTCATTTGGCAAGTAGTCTTACTCGGACAAATGCTTTGGAAACTAACAGAAGTGCAGAGTATATTAAAGTCAGCTTGCTGGTACGCAAAATTCAGCAGCTGTTTAAATATTTCCGCACAGTAATGGGACAACACTGTTTTGCACGAACTTCTGCGTACTGCTGCAGCACGTGCTCGGAAACAAACGTATGGAAACGAATCGGCATATTTTTTATGTTTCGGACTACTGCGTACAGGCATTTAACATTTTACAAATGCGACTCGTTTCGATACGCTGACAATTATCAAAGTTATTTTCACTACTTAAATTAAGTTGGCGCATTCTGTTTATTTAAAGAATTTGTATAATTTCGCTTCCAAATTGTGGTTTGTTTACTTAATTAAACCGTGTTTCAAAAAGTACAGTCAGTCATTTTTTTTTATTTTAGTGATGGCAACAATTTGGGAATTATTTAGCTGCTGTTTAAAGATAACTAGCTTATGCTGATGGTATCTTTTACGTCTCTAGTTAGATTTGATGCCGCTTGGTTGCAGCAAAGTCAAGATGCTGCAGCCTCTTCAAAGGCATTTGAAGGACAACTTCCGTTTTGTTGCAAGCAATGCGACGACGTCAACATTAACGACAGGAAACGGAAGTTGCACGGCATGACTGTGTGTGTGAGTAGCTGTTTGTGCGTTTGCTTGCAACTTGTGGCATAGAGAGAGGGACACAGGCTGACCTTTAAGTGCATGTTGCTGCCCCATTTGGAGGTTTTTAGTTTTTTCATTTTTGTTGCAACTAAATTGGCACACAGCGCATTACAGCTAATTAAATAATGACATTAAAATAACTGACACTATGTACTATATAGTTATTTTTCTTGTTATTGTGGTTGTTGTCGCGAACTGCGTTTAATGCATTTTTCTTGTATGTATAGCAGGCCAAGCGGCGCCATTGACCAACAAAAGTTAAGCATGCAACATGAGGCAAGAACAACAACGACCAGTGTAATAAAGAACACTGAAATGCACTTGACTGCTACACGCACACACACGCACACACGCACACTCGCACACACACTCAGCTGTGGCAGTTGCAAGCAAAACTGTCAAGATGCTGGTACGAGTAAAGAAAACGTTGCCTACCTGCAGGGGCAACGGGGCAAGCAGACAGTAGGCAGCTCTAAAGCTGCAACTTAATGCTTCAATAAATTTGTAGCCATGTTCATTTGCCGCCGTTACCAAAACGACGTCAACATTGGCGTCGCCGGCGATGTCGACGTCAGCGTCGCTGCTGCGTCATAATAATGTCCTTGTGCACGCAGTCAAGTTAAGCTGGGTGGGTTGGTTGCAAGGAAATGCGTTAAGTTTGCGCTTGCGACGTGACTCTACTAAGCCAAAGCTGCAACACAGCGGCACGCAGCAGCCTGTCTGCCACTGGTGCCGCTTGCCCCCTCTTCAACGCCAACCCTTCAGCCCATCAACAATGTCGGCGATAAGAACGACAAAAATTAATGGAATTTCAGCAAGCAAGAATTTTTATTTTTTTTCGGTTTTTTTTTTTTTTTGTATTTTTTTGTTGCAGCCTTTGCTGAGGCGGCGGCTCCTTTAGTTTGTTTTTACGACGACTTTCGGTTTTTTGCCTCGTCTTCTTGCAACAAAAACAACAACAGCAAATGCTTAATAGCAATGGCGGCGAAAATGTTACCCTGGCAGCATCAGCAGCAGCAGCAGAGGCGCACATTGGAATTTATTGTATTTAAATTTTAAAATAATAATATTGGACAGCAAATTATATTTTTTATTATTTATATGAACATGAACCGAGAAGAATGAAGGGAAGCTTAGATAAGGTTGTTTAGAGCAGCCGCTCGGTTTTAGAGACGATCACCCAGAGACGGTCTGTACCATTGTGCTCTTGAATTTTGTAGAGAAAAAGGAAATAGGTGAGGAGGGAAGAAGACAGGAAGCTAGGTATAGATGGGTGGCATAGCTGATGGGCGCTTTTATTACGTCTTGATGGTTTGCCTTGCTAAAACATTTTAAGGATACCCAGATAGTGGATACGGTTTCTAAGAAGTACAGAGCAATTCTACAACTGGTATTGGATACTTTTTATCACTGCTTCAAAAATATCGATGTTTTTAATGCTTTTAACTGGACAACATTGATGTTTCGATATATCGAAGCTTAAACTAAGATAAACATCGGTGTTTTCCAGCTGAAAGCATTGAAAACATCGTTGCTTTACCAGCACTGCTTTCTACCTCTGCATCACCGCAGTTACGACAAAAGTCGTGATGGGTAACATGCATCTTCGCAGCTTAAGGTTATCATAGTCGCCATCCTGGTATTGTTCTTATGGGATCTCAGGATTTCTGTTGTTGGACCGTCCCCTGGCCACAGTGCTTGAGAGATATGACAACCGAACGCAGTGTCTCATAATTTTTCTACTTGGGATTTTAAAAGGTATTTTTATAGAAGACGCTTATAGCGTCTGCCCCCTCGTTAACGCGTATGCCAGAGTGGATTCTTCCCAGAAATCGACCGCTCCTGTGTTTCCCATGTGGATCTTTAGCTTGTTCTTTCTGTTAAGACTTTTTGGCTTTCAATCTGTTCTTTTAGGAAAAATCGTTAAGAACTAATGGTTTCATTTCTGAGACTGATGCAACAAGGACACTGCTCTTTGTACTCTCCAAAGATTGTGTAGGAAAGATCTGTTGTTAGACGCCTTCTACCATCCCAACGTCCCATCTATAAGAGCTTATTTTTATGGTACTCGATGAAACCCATCAAAATCCTCAAGTTTTTAAAAGAAAATTATTTTTCCTAAATATTTTTAATTAAAATTTATTTTTTAAAACAATTTATTTCCTAACTGATACCTTGCGTAATAAGTTTAAAAAAATTTTAAATTTGCTCAATCTTTTCCGACCCACTGTGCAGAGGTGGCATCAACGTAATACGTGGCCTGGCAGCTGGCTGCAGTTTTTTGTTTTGTTAGCCCTTGCCCTACTCTTCATCCGCCCCGTGCTTCATCCCTCTATCACGCCATCTTGCATTTTGTCTGCCATTTTCGTCGGCAATTTTGCAGTTGATTGCAATTTTTCGGGCTGCGCCATTTTCCTTTTATTATTTCAGTGTGGCAGGCAATGCTGGCACTGCCACTGCCGCTGCTGCGTTTACGTGACATTGCGTATACGTTGGTTGGGTCGGCGCCTATGCCTGCAACTAACACAACCCGCATCCAATCCCAGCCCGGCGCACATTATTTTCAATTAGGGCGCCCGCGCAAACATAGTTTATCATCAACTTGACGCGCCGCTGTCAGTGCTTATAAATAATCGAAAGCAGCTGAGTGGCAAACAGTTGATGCAGCTGCTGCGGGGGCTAATGTTGGGAAAGGGCTAGTCAAAGCGGGTGGCCATTTTTCAGTGCGATACGACGCCGACGTCGACGTCGACTTCCACTTTATTGTTGCCTGCCGCAAGTGACAGCATACAATTTGGATGCAATCTTAAAAAGTTCCACACACGGACTGAAAACAAAAAATTGAGAATTCCAAAAGAGTAAATAGAAATGAAAATCAGCCTAAATGAAGAACCCCCAAGAGCAAATCCTGGATCCGCACCTGGTAGTGTTTATGGGAGATAACAAGAATACCCGAGATTCGCTTCATTATGAGTTGACTTAAGCAAGGACATTATTTTTTTTCCTCGTTTAAAAGCAATATTTGGAAGAGTTGTAGATCGCTGGAAATCTTTCTGCATTTATATTTTCCACGATGCCCGTGTCAAAACCCAAAGGCGCATGCAACCCATCAATGCTACAACATTCCCTCGACACGCTTTATCTCGAGAAATTTTTGCTCCTGGCTGATTTTGTAAAGAAATTTATGAACTCCAAGCTCCAGTTTAGTGCTAAAAATTGCGTGCTTTCGATATTCCAGTATCAATGAATAGTTATGTCTCCTTATATCGTACCTCTATAACTTAGTAACATCCGGTTAAAAGCAATGTTGCCTCCCACCGCTGCAGCAGAGAACTAAAAACAATGCAACATTGAGTCTTGAGAGCTTGGGTTTGGGATTGAGGCACTTGCACACACTCACACATGGTACACACCACAAATATAGGAGCCACGCCCCGCTCGCCTACTGCGTCTTTATCGGTTGGACTAAAAGTTTTGCCATGTCACGTCATTCGCTGGCGGGCCTGGAGCTGGCTCGTTTTCCTAGAACGTCCGTCTATTTCATTTTTTCATCCTTTTTTTTTGGCACATTTACGCCCAAACGTGCAACACACACACACACATACGTGGAGAGCTGCAGCGACCAACAGATAAATGAAAAGATGGGCCGGGTGTTGTGAGAAGCAGGGAAAGGGATACATTTGTCACGTGATGGATTGCAATGGGAGTGACATTTTTATTTCTGTGATGGACGACAGGACACGAAATGAAACAGACAACAAGCACGGCCAAGTTAAGCTCAAACGGCGCACGCAACCGGAAGCTGTGTGTACGGGTGTGTGTATGCATGGGTGTGTGTGCATGGGTGTGTGTGCCGTAGTCAAACTTACAACTGACATTTTGTTGTAGGAGCAATTGCTGGCCAAAAGCGCAGCGCCATATAGCCATGCCCATAAAAAAAAAGAGGAATAGCAAGAAATGTTGCAGCCGCTAAAATAACCCAGCCAAAATAATAAAAATGGAAATACATCGGAGTGCCACGCGACGGTGGGATACACTGCATCCACTTTTACTCCTCCCTAAAAAAAAAATAAAAAATCGTTATTGTTTGTGTCTAGCCTTTTAATGAAAGAAATGAGAAAAATGTCAAGGCTTTGTTGTTGCACAGGCGCATATAGGGATATTAAATGGTTTCAGCAAACAAAAAAAAAGTGGAATAGTTTTTGTATATATACATCCACTTTCCACTAAAACTAAAGAATCGCAAAAAATCTTAAAATACTTTTTTAAAAATTAAGCCACGCTTTTATGGACTCTCGCCCCACTGTGCATTGAAGACTGGGTGTTTATCGCAAAAATTTCCTGCTGGGTAGCTCTCGCCAAAACTACCAACTGTCTAAAAATAATGTACATTCTTGGGCTTATTTTATGTCTCCAGCTCTTAGGGTCTCTCAGATCTAGTTGTTCATACAGATCTTTTTTTATCGATACCTTCTGATTGCTTTCTCTAACTGCCACATGCATTACAAAAATCTCATATACGTTTGATTCTCTGCTTAAAGGGTATCCACATAGACATACCAGCAACGGGTTGACGGGATTCCTACACTGCAATTGTCATTTGTCGCAAACTGATGACTCTGAAGCTGAAACTCTGACGAGGATTGCAAACGACAACGAGCCAAAAACACCGAGAACTGTCCAAATGTCATGTGCCACTTTTGCCTTTAGGCTGACTGCCAAAATGAGCAGCCAGCTCTGGGAGGCAGCAAATTGTTGGAAAATAATCTAAATTGCAAGTAAACCGACTAAACAAAAAAATTTGCCACCCCTTGGTATCCAAACCAAGCTTTTGTAGAAACCATCAGAGTGACTAGACGTGGAGGACTCGGTCAGCAGGCGGTTATGTTGCAATTTCTACTGACAGCAATTGAGTGCAACAACTCATTGCAACTTTGAAACAATTCCTAGCCATTTATGACGACTAACTTGCGGTAGCAAGCAACAGGAGTAGTTTCGATTTTTTTAAAGTACGGAATAACTGCAAGTGTTTAAGCAAGGATTTGAATATGGGAGATACTTAGTTTACTATTAGGAGTGGGTGTAAAATGTACTTGACGACCCAAGAGGATCTATTGTACCCACTTCACTGCTCAGAGCTCTCCCGAAAGTCCTATTGCCTGTATGTATTCCAGTAACTTGTTTGGACTTAGGGTAATAACGATCTCCGGTGCGAGAACGTACATGCCCAGGAGCTTGTTTCTTTTACTGGCGAGTGCCATACAAGCACCTAGTAAATGTACTAAGGTTTCTTACTCCATGCTGCAGAAGCAACGTGGACTATGTCCGCTAGGCCAATTTTATTTAAGTGACTGCGGAGCCTACAATGTCCCGTCAAGATGACAGTCAGGATCCTAGATACTTAGTTTAGATGAGTATAATAATAATTTGCCCGAAATAGGAAGTATATTTGTTTCTTCTTAAAAACTTCCAAGATGTCGATAGGCTTTTGTCTAGGTCTAGGAGCGTTTCTATAGAATAAATGCCGAAGCGGACTTATCGAATATCATTCTAAGGAACTTCGCTTCTAAAGCAGTCAAGTCGATAACCCACAGTAATGTATCTAATACCCTTTTCGCGAGAAATCGTATTGCGGCATACTTTTAAATTACAATTTTATAATATATGAGAACAAATTATTTACAAATCCAAACAAATTTCTTGAAAAAAGCTTAGAGCAAAATAGTGGAAAAATCGTCACATAACGAAATGAGGTATGGTGTGTGTGTGCATGCGTGAGAGTTACGAATAGATCGCAAACAATTCTGAGTTGGATAAGTATGGTTGAGCCGCGGTCTGCTTCTAGCCCTAGCGCTCCTCTACTAGCCCCAATATTCTTCTCAGATTCGCAAAACCCACATGTGTTGAAATTCAAGATGCCAATAGAAATCATTCTCGATTCGGCATATAATTTCGTTTAAATTTCATATTTGGCATACAATTGTTATATTAGTTGCCTTACCTTACCAAATTACCTTTTTGAAGTTAATAACACTAGTTTAAAAATTTTAAAAAGTGTTGGTACCCTCTACATGTTTAAGTTATTTCCGTAATAAAATGGCACGCTAAATCGGAAAACGAAGTCCAAAATTTTTTTCTTGGAACAGATTTCGAGATGTGTCGAAAAAAGAATTTTTCGAAATTTAAAAAAAAAGTGTCTTTACTTAAAAGCAAATATCTCTGGTTCTACCAAACTAATTTTGACAATTTTTTTACAACACTGTAGATAATTGAATAACCTATCGATTATACTTGGAACATATTTTTGTGAAAAAGTTTTAGCTGACGTCATTGTTTCGCTATGCACCTGAAACTTAAGCCAATCAATGTGTCAAAAGGTAAGACTGGAGCTGCACTGAGAAGAAGAATGAAGAATCTCACGTTTAGCCCTTAAAATAAGTGCCAAGAGTACGTCAAGAGCGATTCTTATTTCAAAGCGTTTTTTCTATTAGCAGTTATTACTGCTGGCGCCATCTAGTGAACTTTGGCGGCGCTATCTTATGTAAGGCATCAGGAAAATCATAGAACAACATTATTACAATATTATTTGTTTATATGCATCCACTTGAACACAATTTAAAAAGACGAAAATTCTGGCCGAACAGTGTATTCATTCCATATATTTTCTTAATTCAAATTTCGATATATCGATGCATCGATGTTTTTCATTTAAAAGCATCGAAAACATCGAAGTTTTTTCTGCAATGTTTTGAAAAATTTTCTGTACAAAGATG
This sequence comes from Chymomyza costata, assembly GCA_018150985.1. Lineage (NCBI taxonomy): Eukaryota > Metazoa > Arthropoda > Insecta > Diptera > Drosophilidae > Chymomyza > Chymomyza costata. The sequence continues at coordinate 8,025,263 of JAECWU010000255.1, read as the reverse complement.
GGTTTGAATTTTATTTGCTATATATTCTAAGATCAGTTTAAATTATAAAGAAATTTTGAGATACTTGCAAAGATTTCTTGCTTTTAATATTGCAAAAGAGGTTTTTTTTTATTGCCCAATTTTGAAATATTACAGGTGTAGTACTAATACTATTAAGATTCCTTAAATAAATACAATCTTTTTAAATATAGTTTTTCCTTGGATTTTAAAAAATTTCTTCTATATGCTGTTGTGGCTCGTTTTCATAAGGTTACGCAACTGACTTCGTAATATTGAACTAACTGCTAAAGTATTGACATTCATATCAACACTAACACAAAAAAGATAGGCAGCAAACTTTTATTTAATAGTGCCCTAAGTTCATCACACTTCGATATGATAACTAAGTTAACTTTAATTATGATTTTTTAACTTTAACTTGACATTCAAAAAATACCCTATATGCCAATATATTGGTCAGAAAGCTAGGCAACTCCTTAGCGTGGTTGGGTGTTTACGCTGGCAGTAAATGGCATATTTTGAATGCAGGCTTTGTAAAAATTAAGGCCATGAATAAAATAGATTAAATAGATAAAGATAACTCAGATATTTAATAGCGTTTTTAAAAAATTTTGTATGAATATAAATCAAATATCAAGTTAATTTGCTAGAGCTAGCTAAAAATGCTAGCGAAATTTGAGCGCAGCAGATTTTTGCTTTAACCGCATCTTAATATTCAACACAGTTAACTATTAAAGCCTGGTTTAGAGCGCGGAAATAGTCAAAGCTTTTTGGCCAACTTTGTTGCAAGTGATGAAGGTCAAAGTATAAAATGGTATAAAATCGTTTGAAAAATAATACAAGTGGGTTGGTAGGAAACTAAGGATGTTACTGAGAGCGAAAGTGGAGCGGCGACAACAACAAGGACAAGGAGAACCGCAGCCGGCAAAAGATTCCAACAGACAACTAAAACATATTTTATTATGCTTCAACAAAGACATATAAATATGTGCATATGTATATGTGTGTGTGTGTGTGTTTGTGTGTGGCACTTTTATGTGGCACAAGCGAAGCTACTACCTACATTTTATTTGATTTCATTATGTTAAAAAGTTGTTCAAGAGCGAACTACTGCAAGGCTGCGTGGCATGCCAGAGTGGCGGGGGGTGGTATGGGGAAGCACGTTGGTAGCAAGCAGAACTTGCCGTTTGTTATTGTTATGGTGAGTGGGGACGTGGGGAGGGGTGTTGGGGGCAAGTGCACTTGCAGTGCGCCTTTTGTTGTTGTTGCTGTTACTGTTGTTGTTGGTGCTCAGCAGACAGCGCGCAGACAGCAGGACAAACCCAAGGACGCAGCGCCAGACAGTCTGCGGAGCAAATGAGATACCAACACTCACACATATGCACTCTTACTCACTCACTCGCACACACAGCATCGTGTGCAAGTAGCAGCCGTAGTAGACCAGAGGGGTAGCAGTGGGGCGAGCAGAGCAACAGACAGTCGACGCTGCAGAGCATTTTATTATCCTTATTTAAGTTTGAAACTTATTGCAAAGTGGAAACTCTAAATGTCTGGCTGCTGACGTCGACGGCAACGGCAGCAGCATCACTAAAAATGTGATTTCCGTCAAGGAGCTGCCCGACAGCGGTATACCCTATAATGGGCTTGACAAAAAAAAAAATGTTATTTCCGTGCTGCAAGAAATTGCAAGGTCCTAGGGATCTTAATTGGCTCCGAATGTCAACATTGGGCCAGAATGCTACATTTTTTTGCTGTATGTATACGCAATGGCGTACAACTAATTTTTTTTACTCTTATACGTGATGAATATCTGTTCTAGTTTTCATTTCATAGGGTAACTTGAAACAATTTTTTTGTTTTAAGATTTTTAAGAATAATATCAATAGTAATTACACAGCCTTCCAAAAAAAAAGTGTTGTGATCTGGGATTAAGTCATGTTTTTTCCTATATATTTCGATGAATACGAATCCGCTTTCATAATTGGCACAACGTGTCTTGGTTTTATCCTAAACTCCAAAAACCCTACAAAAGGAGGTATTTTAGAGTTTATCGCAGAAACCTTACGTTCTTGGATATTTTTGACCTCGGATGGACATTCAGCGACCCCGAACATATACAAAAAATCTTCGGGCATAAGGACGCGAAAAAGATTCTCTAAGGGTTGTTATATTATTATCATAGCACAGCTAAAAAAAAAAAAAATTGATTCTCAGGTCAGATAATGATTGCTAGTGTTCTGACATAACCTCAAGAAACCCCACAAACCGAGGTATTTGTAGGTTATATCAGCAACGCGACGTGCTGGGATCTTGTTAGTCTCGGACTCGAATTCGGCGACTCCAAAAACATACCTAAAAGAAACATTGCCGAACAACTGGTTCCGAAAAACAATTTTGTTGGGTTTTTTAAGGTAAGGGTAAAACCTAAATCCATTTTCCGAATTCTGTTAGCGGATAAGTAAGTTAATGAATAAGTAATATGAAGAAGCTTAGTCACAATTAAAAAAAGTGCAAAACACGTATTTTAAATTAAGCTCAAAATAGCTCAAGCATTGAGCTTAAAAATTTAACTTTTCCGAAAGTATTTTTGTTTTTGACGCTTAAATCTTTCTGCATTATAAGGTTTTAAAAAATCATTAGTGGCAGTTTTTGGTTCCTAACACGTCTAGACGCTTTGCTGGGAATCGAATACAGCAACACCAAAGCAAACTTAGGCACTTTGAAGTTCTAGATCAAAAAACTTTGAAAAAAACTTGGCTTGAAAAATTCATTAATTAAATTCTTAGAACACAAGGGAAGCTGTTGGCGTGGTGTTGTTAACATACGGACAGCCGGACGTGGCTTAATCGGCAAACCAGTCAATACAAAATATTACTTACTCCTTAAAAACCATATAGCCTTATAATAACATATGTACCCTATTGTTAGAGTGTATCAAAATATGGAAACTTTTCAGACAAGGACGTTGCTTTAAGTTGCGCGCGAAAACAGCGGCGGCAGCGACGCGACGTCGACGGTGACGTCGGCAGCAGCAGCATCAGCATTCAAATAAAAAAGAGTTATGTACAGCAGTGCTATAGTCATAGTCGTTGGAAAGTGCATAGACAAACACATACACACATACTACATATATATAGTTTATATACATACATGTTGTATATATACTTGTATATGTATATATTGTAGCTACCATTGTAGCTGCAACATTTGGGGCAAATAGTTGTGCTCTAGTTTGAACTTAAAGACAAAGTTTTCCCAGCGTCAACTTTCGGCTTTAACGCAGCTTTTATAAAGCCGGCATTTTCTTTTTTTTCTTTGGGCTTTTGTTCTCCGTATGACCTTCAAAAAGAACAAAAAAAAATAAATGCTGCGGTAAAACAAAGTGTTGGAAATTGTGCAATTGCAATGCGATTGCCAAGTATATATACTTATACTAAATAGTAAGTACGTAAAATTTTAGTATGGATTGTGTTTTTTGTAGAGAGTGTGAATTAAAAAACAATTATCTGAAATCTCTATTGATACAATTGGACTAAAGTAGATAACCAAAAGATGACATGCCTTATTTTCGAGACTACGTTTTTTCTCTTTTGAAAAGAAAAGACAAATATACTTTCCTGAAATATTAAAGCTTTTCGCGGCTCTTGAACTGTTTTGATTGTTCCTATGGTTATAAAAAAAGCAAGACACAATATAACTTTTTTTAAACCTCTTGGAAATCCCTTGTAAAACTTTTTTGTACACTCGGTCGGAATGCGGATTCAGACCTAGTCGAACGAGCGTCGATCTGATAAACACCGTCCGCATAATATTTGAGCAATGCAATGAATACAGAACATCTGTTTATGCGGCTTTCGTCGACTTCCGAAAAGCTTTCAATTGTTTAGATAGTAAGTTCTTGTGGACAATGCTCCGAAATCGTGGTATGCCTGCTAAGTAAATAAATCTAATCCGAACAATGTATGAAGACTTTCAATGCCGAATACTGACGTAAAGCAAGGCTGTATTCTATCTCCGATACTGTTTTTATTGGCACTGGAGACATGATGCACATAGTAGATAACGAAACCCAGGTAGTTCAATGGTTCACAAAGCTTGGCGATCTGGCAGGAGCTCTGTTATGGAAAGCAAAGTTAACGTTCTCAGCACCAATGCATCACGAGCCGACTTGTATATCAATAACGAGAAGACGAAAGTGTTAAACAGTGGATATATCATGGTGGGCAAACGAAGAAATTGAACACCTTAAGACTTTCTCATTCCACGGAATTGTTATTACTGAGAAAAGCGGTGCAGAAGAAGATGTCCTAGCGCGGCTAACTGAAGCCAAGTCAACTTTTGGCCAATTGAGAGCAGTGTGAAAGTCTAGCCAAATAAGTGTTAACAGCAAGTTACGGCTATTCAATTCCAATGTGAAATCAACCCTATTCTACGGATGCGAAACGTGGAAAGGCACTGCAAGCATACAATCACGCATCCAAATATTTATCAACAAATGTATCCGATTTATATTGAAGATTTGGTAGCCAGAGCGTATTTCGAACGAAGTCCTCTGAGAGCTTACTCAACACACAAAAGCAGTGGTAGAAATTAAGCGATGAAAGTGTAAATGGATTGGTCACACTTTTTTTCCCCAAAGCAAGCATTGCAATGGAACACGCAAGGCAGTCGCCGTCCGGGGGCTTCAGCACATACTTGACGCCGAATCATCGACCGTGGATTACAAGATGCCGGATACTCCTGGTATAATATTAATAGCGAAGCATCAAACAGAGTCAGATTTCGTAGGATTGTTGAGGCTCTATGCTACACTAGGATAGAAGGACGCCAGTAGTAGTAGTAGTAGTAGACTTTATGGATCGAAGAGCAATATCTGTTGAGATGGGCGGATGAGGTAGAATATCCCATTTAAGCTTATCCAGGTATTTCAAGAGCGGTCTGGCGACATCTGGTCTAGACTTGTTATGCTGGAGGATGTTTCTCTTGGTACGCATCAATTGCCTTCAATACCGATCCACTGCGATGAATTCACTCGGTTTCAATAGGTCATAGCATACTACACCGAGCTGGTGAAACCAAATAAAGAGCATAATGTAACCTTAGCGCCATGAAGATTCTGTCTAGCATATTAAGGCACTCCCCATGATTTTCTGCGCTTGGGACTACGTTGTGAACCCATCTTTTGTCAGCGCTCCCAATTCGAAGCAACTGTTCACAAGTGAAAAAACGTCTTTCAACATATCTCTGCTTAAACTTGTACGGAATCATCTTTCTTTGCTTCTGAATCATTCCTGTGGATTTAAGGTGTTTCGAAATCGATTACTCCCAATGATATTGCCATTACTTTTTCCATTTGGCACAAGTCTTCATCAAGTATTTCCTCCAATTCGGAAAATTGAAACTTCCTGCAAATGATGAAAATTTGGCTTGAACACTGACATCTTCCACCGCGATTAAGATTTTAATGTGAGAACAAATTCAGTGATGTGGTTATGTTCACAGATGACGTATTTCAATCAGCTTATGCCGCTGCAGCCATCTATCGATATCAACTCTGAGGCATTGTAAAGGCGGACAGACTAGATGGGCAGACTTACACACCTATGTGCTCTTGAGTCAAGCTGCTAATACTTTGGGTAACCGACGGGGGTTCTGGGACGTCTCCTTCTGTTTGGGACATACATTTTCGTGTTTATTGTGTCTGATAAAGAAATCCATAGAATTTACTTAAAATACCCTTTTGAACCTTATATAAATGTTTCACTGGGTTATAGGCGGTAGCCCGTCCCCTCTCCCCTTGCCTATGCCCTTAACAGTGTATATTAATGTGAATATAAAAACAAAAACAGTACAGTACCGATTTCAATGTCAAAGGTGAAGACTTAATGCATATTATTTAACGAACATAATCCAAAAGTATTTTTCAAGCGCATAATCATCCAATTAAAATTTAAATTTAAATTTTTAGTTACATTAAAGTTGTCCCCGTCTGTCAGCAGCCAACATAACCCATATCTCATGCTCTTCCAGCTCCATTTTGAGTTGTACAACAGGAATCCTGCCAAGATGTACCAACGTACAATAAAAGTAAAAGTTTTTTACACGCCTAGACAATATGAGCAATACATATATTGATATACATATTGAGCTCGTATATAGTCAAAACAAATCCATTGCCAAAACATTTTAGGCCAAGCTCTCTATGGCCAGCAGCCAATGGCCGTTGCACTTGTTCATGACCTCTGTCCAAAAATTTATGAACCACGCAACAGTAAGCCAAAACTGCAATTGGCCAGTTCATCAAATGTCTGTCCCAGTTGTCCTAATGCGTTGCCAGTTGCTCGAACATATGCCGAGCGTGTTGCCCAGCGGCCTGGCTCATAACTTTGCGACAATTTAACAAGCCGCAAAGGAAGTTCCTACGTCCCAATGAGGCTGTAAAATGGCTTAGAGCCAGAGCAATTGTGACATTTGCACCAGGCCTGGTAGCACCAGCAGCTTAGGCCTCTGACCAGACCAAATAGCCAACCGCATAGTCATGACCAGAACCGAACCCAACCGAACAGAACTCTTGTTGAGCATACAATCCGAAATCCTCTTCATCGGTCAGTTGAGTGAAATGCCTTGACATTGCGTGCACAGCCTCAGTCTAAGCCTAAGTAAGCTGCCGCGTCTTGAACGTCTTGCCATCACATAGCTAGCTGAGGGTAATTGGCGTGCGGTGGCCAAGTGGGACAAAACGAACGACATGCCACAACGGCGGGGCATGCTGGCAGAGCAGCAGAGACGCACGCGCAGACGCAGATGCGGACGCAGCAAACGCGTTAGCAATGCAATTTATGTGCGTTTAGACGCATATTTTCCCAATTAAATATTGCGATAAAGCATGCAGCTTACATGCAACTGCTACACGGACGGCGCAACATGTTGCCAAAGCTGCACTGTGCAACAAATTTTAATTTTCAATATAAAAAAAAATGTATGCAAATATTTGACTCAACTATGGTATGTTACAGAAGTTTCCTAACCTCTGTTTAGCTGTTCTTATTGCTGGCGCCATCTAGCGTAAATAACTCCAAAATAAGGCTTACAAAGCTGCGTACGTACTAAAAATAAAATTTTCGCGCTACAAATTTTATATGAAGTTTTTTTGTCTCGGCGTTTTTTCGTTACGGCGTAACGGCCTTTAGACTGATGTGATGAAAAAATCGTCACGTTACAGTGTTTGGTATGAAGTTGCCTTTAGTCCCTGTTTAAATTCTCAGTCTAGACAATTTTTTTTTCTTTTTAATATTTGGATTATTTAAAATTCTTTTTCTGCATTTTATATTATTTTTTTATTATACAATTAATATATAGGCTAAGGTGGGGTAAATCAGACCTTGTAATTGGTTTGGGCTATAAAATGTTTATTTGACATCGGATCAACTCGTCCGATATACCAAATTAAAGCTAACTTTCTAGAACTACTGATTTCTTCTATATGATATGATATTCGATATGACCTTTTTTTAAAAAAGTAAATTTTTGTAATTTTCTGAAATGTTGGGGTAAACCCGACCCCCTATTTTTTGCCTGTTTTAACACAAATATTATCTTTTAATGGTTTTTCGATTATAAATCAAAAGAGCGTTTTATTGTCTTACAAAACTGAATGCATTTATTAAAAAAATCCTTATATTTAGAATATATAAATCGAAATGAAAGTGGAATAAATGTCATAAAAGGATGATTAGATTGAATAGCTAAGTAACTAATTAGAGTTATTTTATTTGCTGTCCAAATAGCTTGCTGGCGTCTTTTTGGTTCGAGCTAAACGTCTGGTTGGCCTCATCATTTAGAGGTCGGATTTGCCCCACTGTTATAGTTAAAAAAATGTAATACAGTCGAGGCGGTGCCCGACAGTGTAATACCCTGTACCTTTTTTTCTCGAAAAAAGTTTTATTCCTGCATATTCTTTCTATGAACTTTCCAATTGGAATATTTTATTTGTTGGTGCAAAACGATATTTATACCTATAAGTTCCGCAAATTTTAACCGATTTTGATGAAAATCGAAATTTACGTCAAAGAAGTTATTTAAAGTATATGAGGAAAGTTTTAAGGGGATGTGTTGAGGGGTGTGGGAGAAAACACGATAAATCGATTGCGGGGGGTGGGGGGCCTGCATTGATAAAATTTTGATGTAGATTGGTCCATTAGACCAGCTTACCAAAAATTGTGATTCTAGTCCATTTGTTACTATAATTACGTAGAGTCAAATATTGACGCAATTTATAGGGAAGGGGTAGTGAAATTTGTACATTTTAGGCTATAACTTTTGTTGTATTTGTCCGATTTTGTTTATTTTTGACACACAGATGCATGCAACCACAATGCATCGCTCTGTTAAATTTCAGACTAAAATATTAAACGGTGTAGTAAAAAACCGCGAAACTCTGCTACGGGGAAACGGGGAAAGATATGGACATGATTCAACAAACTTGATCTTCTCAGGAAATATGCGCATCAGCTGGTAAAGTTTCGTATCTCTAGCTCTTATAGTCTCCGAGATCTAGGTGTTCATACAGACAGCCAGACGGACAGACGGACAGACGGACATGGCTCAATCGCTACCCGAGGTTATGATAAGCATTTTGGTATAAAGGACTTGGGGTCTGCCACGCCTCCTTCTTGCCGTTACATACATTGCACAAATCTAGTATACCCTTTGTACCTATAGGTACAGGGTATAAAAATTATACGAAATCTGCAAACAATATGTTTGTAGTATATAAGCCACTTACCGTGTTTTTCGATCACTTTATTTAACAAGAAAAAAGGTGTAATCAAATATTCACAAAAATTTAATTGAAAATCGCAAAAATATGCTTCTTGTCATTTGAGTATGTATTTAAATGTAGACTGACAGGCAACTGTCAAGTTACCAGATTGTTATTTTTAATGCTCTACACGACAACACTTATATAAGCTAGCTCAGTATTGCCATTGCTGAGAAACAATGGGAGGTCGGGTTTACCCACACTGTCTTACACTTTATACTTATGCTTCCGAAAAAAGGCTGTTTTCCAGAATTTTTTTCGCAAAGGACAGACAGCTTTTCAAAAAAAAAATTGGTATTTAAGTTAAAGCATGTTTTAACGCATTTTTCAATAACACATTCCTTAAAACGGGATTATCAAGACCTCCTTGATTTTTGTAGAATGCTTTATTTCAATTATATCCTGCTGAAGTTTGTTCATACAAAACTTGAATTTAAAATTGTACGTTAGTGGTGATACATTTTCGGAAAACTTCGATTTTTAGAGCTCCTTGAGATTTTAAAGTTCTATCTTGTTGAAGTTCCTTATACACAAGTCATAAATAACAAGGATCTTTTTTGTAGCATTCTTTACGAGATCGACTAGATTGTAATTAAAACTTTTATGCCATCGATTTGGCATTTTTTCCACTGTGCGTACGCTGCGAATGAGACGAAGACGATGAAAAAGGGGTAGACGATAAAGACGGGCAAGACGCAGACGACGATGGCCGCACAATAACATTGCCCCCAAACTGATAAATGCCGCTGATAGCGCTGCTGACGTTGGCAATTTGGTTGAAATTTATTTGGGCCCGCACAATGCCAAACAATTTTTGCAGTCGACGTTGTCGCTTCTTGCAACTTGTTGCAAGTGGTTGTTGTTGTTGCATTCAGTTGCTGCGCTTGCGCAACGCATTTTGTGCGTCTTAGCCGCAGCCAGCTGTGGCAGCCACGTTGTTGTTGTTGTCGTTTCTCTTTTTTTTTTGTTTTTCTGTTTTTTGTGCGTTGCATGAAACGCAAATTGACATCTTTCAATTAAGCAAAAGGCAAAAGAAAAACAAAAACAAAGGCAACTTTGCGATTGTTTTTGTTGTTGTTAGTGCCGCATGTTGCAGTTGTTGTTGTTGTTGTCAAATGTCACAATTGTAAATTTGGCTACCAGCTGACAAACATTTGACAAGCGCGCACACACACACGACAAAAACAAAAACAATAAAAATTTTAATACCATCGTGAAGGTGCCCGACAGTGGGGTACCCTATATTAGAAAATGTGAATTGGTCGAGAATTTTGTGGATTCCGCACAAAGCTGCCTTATAAGCAAGACGGGATGGGGCTTTTAAAAGAGTGAGATCGGGGGATTTTTTCAGGGTCCAAAAGTTACCGAGGATTTTGAAATAAACTTGGTCCCGAAGTATTTTTTTATTGTACCTACTATATTTTCTTTTAGACGAATTCTTAACATTTTTTTAAAATACTAACAATCCGGAAGTTATGGGTAGTTCCAAAATTACTGGCGTACTCCAAAAGAATTGTTTTATTTTTATTTTTAAAACGAATTGATACATTTTATATATAGAAGCAAAAAAGCTGCAGCTCTGAACACGAATCTACAGTTCTTGAAACCATTTTATGGATTACCCTATTCTAGAAACTAGAAAGCCACGGCAATCCCCAGAGTTCTGCTAAAAGCTGCCTGATGGGCGCGATGTTTTGGGAACAAATTTATTACAATTTTCAAGATTTTAAAAGGATTGCTTTAAATGCTGGAGCAATAGCTACAGATCTTCAAAACATTCTGCACCAGAAACTAGGAAGATGAAAATTTCGTGGGTATAACCAAAGATCGTCTGATAAGCAGGACGGTAATGGGTTTAAATATGTGCAGTACGGTTGGGATTTTGGATTCCGAAATTATTGAATGATTCTTTGGTTTTATTATTAAGCTCAAACAAAAAAAAGTTTTTGGAATTATTTTGAACTAATCAACAACTCTTGATTATATTTTTTGGGAAACCGAGCACTATTAAAGTGATAAACTGCAGTAAGAAAAAAATAGTTCACTTGAAAACATTTCTCTAAAAATTGGCTTTTAAAAAAGTTAGCTTTTTACACTCCGAATAATGCTGGAAAACATTTCGAACTGTGAGTAAAATAGAGGGTGTTTTTTTCTAGCGCATCCGAACATTAATTTGAAATAAAACAACGAAGAATTAATGAATTAAGTAAAATAATTTATATTGTTTGTCGAGAAATTCCATGGCATTTATTTTTTCAAAAATTTTTTAAAATAAATGATCACCACGACTAGCTGCTACATATGGCATCCTCTCAGTCAAATTTTTAATCACCTTTTTACCAATGGCTTATAAGTTATGTTGACCTTGAGTTTTCCAAGAGTTGCTTATTTGCCAGCATAACACATGAACATTACATACCCTCAAAGAAAATAATCTTATGGTCCACTTCGTGAAATATTATTATTAACAAAATTATTTTTAAAGAATTAGATAGCTCCCTGAGATATATGGTTCGTAGCACCATCCATCCGTTGAATTTCGAAAGCAATAAAACATTGATCTTACGTCCCTTTACACTGTAAAAGTAGCTCCTTCTACACTTCGAAACACATCAGTCATTTTTTTTGGGTTTAATGGTGTCTCGGATTGTTTTCCCTGCATATTCGGTCATTTTGATCGTGAACGTGTCCTCATCACTCAACCAGATTTTCCGCTAAAATATAAAACAATTTTTCAGGAGACTAGTTGACAAACGTATCATCGGTAAGGTCTTAATTCTTGAATCATTACGCAAAGCTTTCTAAGTAGAAGATGGACAAAGCTCAAGTTCCTGAGAATGGTGACGTATTGTCAAATCAGGATCATTATCAACATTTTGAATTACAGCAGGCGACGCTTTACAGTTGTGCATATATCAGTTATCCCTATTAAAAAATCGGACGACATAAAAAAACACCCTTTAAAATATTTCAGTCGTTTTTCACAACTTCTAGCAAATATAGTCTTTCTTTAGTTCAAGTACACGTAAAAAAACACCCTTTAAAATATTTCAGACGTTTTTTTCACAATTTCTATAATAGTATTTCTTTAGTTCCAGTAATAATAGTAATATTAATGTTAGTAATTAGTTATACATTCGAGCTTATAGTTATAATAGTTTTATGTCTTTTATAATAGGGTTTTAATATAATAATTTTTTTTTTATAATAATGGTTTTTTTTTTAATTTTACTTACACTTGCTCGTATTTGAAGTATCAACTTTTCAGCTAATAATGAGAGTTTATTTTCTACTTTCAGAAAAATTATAGATGATAAAGAATTTGGGTAAGTTTTTGGTTTTAAGTAAAAATGTATCATTATATTTATTTATTATTTTTTTATTTTTGTTTAAATTTAGTAAACATTTTTCAGTAACTAGTTGTTATATGTAGTTTATTAATGTTGACTATTTTATTTAAATTGAGATATTCAGGGTTGCTATTGAGTTGAGAAGTTAAAAAGTTGCTCAAAAACTCAGCTTGCTTAAGCGTGAACGCCCTTTTTTTTAGTTTATGGATTCAGAAATTGAGTACACTTGTAAAATAAAATTTTTCGTTCTAGAAGTAATAATTGTTTGATTTTGCAAATTAAATTCATAAGCCTTACTGGTTAATTGCATTAAATCCAGTTTAGTTGTTAAAACTCACTCTGTTTACTTAATCTACCACTTCTTGTATGTCCAAATGGCCAAAAATTTCCGATGTACTGGAGTGTGAAAAATTCCGCAAATAGCGTGTTTTGCAACACTTTCTTTTCAACTCCACAGCTAGAAACAAGAATAGGGACTGGGCTGAGAATAATTTAAGTTGAGAGTTGAAAACTTAGCCCTGTACATTTTGCTGTTGCAAAAGTCCTCAACTTTTTAACAGCAAGCGTGAATACCCAAAACAACTTTTTATTACAATTTTGTCATAAAGGCTGTTCAATGAAATGGGCGGTATACTAAATATCTATTTGTGGTCCGGCACGATATGTGGGTAGCTAAATTGAGAACTTACAGAATTCTCTTACTATTTAGCCATTAGTTTCGCATTTCCATATCTACCCGGCAAACATTTTTTTAGAATAAAGAAAGAGCTCTCCTTCAAAACGTTCGTTGGTGTGTTTGGATTAAAAACGAGAGCCTAACCCTCGCTAAACACAGACGTTCAGATGTGATTGATTAAGATGAGGCGTCCGCAACAACAGAGAGCTTCGTAGGAAGCCCTGGTGCACATGTTCCTAGGTTCATCATTGAACACATTTTTTGTTGCAATAGACAGCGTAAATAACCCTGCAAAGCTTTTCAGTCCCTTATTTTTGTTTCAAGATCTGTTTTATATATCTTCTGAAGTCTTTATCTTAGGCCAACGGCGTATGGGGAAAGTGATAACTATAAAGCGTGTTTTTTTAACAGCGTCCGGATTTCCGAAAGGTATATCTCCGAAACCAGTTGTTACTTTTGACAAATTCAAATTTCATTTTATTCAGTAAGGACTAACAATTCATCATGGTAAGATTAACACCACAACAACGTCTTCAAATTTTCGAGATTTACAATCAAAATCAGTGTTCTGTTGTAAAAACTTAAAGAGCTCTTCGTAAAATTTATGGACCGAATAATCGTACATCAGTAAGTAATACTCGTTGTGTTCTTGATCATGTACGAATCCATTTGACATTCCACGATGTCTGACCACCAATCAGAATGAGAACAGCATGGTCCGTTGAGAAAAATCCAAATTTATCGATTCGCAACGTCTTACCGTCAATGGTGATCCATACAGAGCGATGATCAATGAATATTTATTTCCAAATTTACGTGACATCGATGTCGAAGAGTTCTGGTTTCAACAGGATGGCGCTACGTGCCATACGGCGACCGCAACCATTGATTTACTGAAAACTCAATTCGGTGAGAAGCATCCCACAGGATGCGCTTTGTAACTCGTAGTCGTGGTGGTCACAAGCCAGAGATCTTTTTCAAACATTAAATGATACGAAATTATCTATCTAATAAAACCATATTTGGGGTCATTACATTAATTTTTCTATGTTTTATTTAAGTTTGAAATCCGGACGCGCTTAAAAAACACCCTTTACCTGCAACTTTGATAAGTTGCGTTCATTTCGGGACTGTTTATAATCGTGACCTATATCATTATGCAGAACTAAAGATCCTGAATTTTGCTACGGAAAAAAAGGGTTGAGATATCGACGATACTCAAAACACTTTATTTGTCTTGGGAGAGTTATGGGCCTGGTAAATCTATGTATCTCTAGCTTTTATAGTACTTTAAGATACAAGCGTTCATAGAGACACAGGGACAGACGAACATGACTTGATCGCTAGCGGAGGAAAGATCTCTGCTGCCTGTTACATACCTGACACAAATCTTATATACACGCCATGTGCAGGGTATGAAAAACAAAATAGAATGCGGCCAGTGGACATTCTATATGCCACATGTTGCAAGACAAACATTAGAGAGGAGACTCGCAGCTATGACATAAATGTGAAATGTACAATATTCAAATCCAATGCTAGACCCCCCATACCCCATCTGTCACTTGCAACAATTACAGCGACGTTGAATGCAACAACAGCAACAACAACAACAGCAACAGTGACTTTAAAAAGTTTTGCGATTTTGGCGCATTTTGATTTTTGATATGCACATTTGGGCAAAAACGTCAATACCAACTAAGTATGGCCAAAATATTTTGCTGTTTATTTACTTTAATAATATTTATATGCAAAGCAACAACAACAAGCAACTAATTTAGAGGACAAAATATTACTACGGCACGTCAAACAATCAATACTCTAGCGATCTAGGCAATTATTTATTTATTTTTAGGAATTGTTTCAAAATTAGTGTTGTTTACAATTAAAAAAAAAGGTTAGAAACGTTTGGAGCAGTAGTTTTTGAAGCACTTTTTAGTTGGTATCGCGTCGTCTTTGGCTGTCATAAGTATAATACTTTGCTTCTATGTTCAAATTTCAATTTTTTGTGATTTTCTCTATCGATATCGCAAAAAATATGTTATTTTTATGATATTTAGTCAAAGGAAACATACTAATAGTCCGGCCCGATGAGAGTGGATGGTGTTAGGGGGGGTTCTCTCGGGCCCGGAGTTTTCTCACGGGCCCGGTGTAATTACTGTCCTACTGTCGTGATTCAAGCTAAAGGTGTAATAAAGGGGCCGGTACATTTTCCCCCCGTGTCCGGATTTGCAACTAAATATTTGACCGAATATTTTAAGCATTTTATATTTGGTCTAATCTTTCATTGTCAGCGTGATGATCAAATATTTGCGCCAAATCTTTGCCAAAATTTCTTTGGCCTCTTCTTGGCGAAATAGAATTCAGAGCAAATATTTGAAATATTGAAGTAATTTTTATACATATATGGTATGTACATATTTTTAGTTAACTTTTTATTGTTCAATCAACGTTCTACATGATGGTGATAAGGGGGTCTTTGCATCTACAAGAGTCTGTAAATTTCACACAAAATTCATAAACATCTGTTTGGCAAACAGGGCTATTAGGAATTTTCTCGACGTTTCTAAACTTAATTTTAATAAATTTAACCGTACCAAATGAAAAGGCTTAATTAACTCATATCAATAATGTGTAGGTATATTTTTGGCTTTTGCAAGTGGCTTTGTTTTGATAGATTCCAACAAAATAATGAATTATTGATCTAAACTTCTAGTTTGTATGCTTAAATAATAATACTTTTAATAATAAATAATAAAAAATAAATAAGCTAAATAAATAATAAATTTAGGAGATGCTATACTTCAGAGCTCCATGACTTGTTCCGGTAGTGTTTAGTGGCAGAAAGCAAAAAAAGTCAAATTCGAGACTTTATGGTTATTTAAGTATATTTTAATATTTCGGAATTTTTTTTTTCAAGGCCAGAAGAAAAAAAAAAAGTTATATACAAAACATTATTAAAAAACTTAGGGTAATGAATTTTGCTCACTTGTACGCAGCCTTGTTGAACACCAACAATTCTAGATGGCGCCAGCAGTAACATCACCTGTTTTGTTTTAGCGCTGCATCAAGCTGTTTTGATAGCAAAATATATGACGGGTTGCCAAATTGGATACACAAACTTTTCAAAAGAACAAAATATGGCTAAAATAAAGATAGTGGAGGCTACCCAAATATATGTGACCTTAAATAGTAGTCACGCAAGTGTAAATAAAACTCGTTTATTTTACTTGTTATTGTTTTTACACTTGCAACACATTTATATGTATAATTCCCCGACTTGACTATTTTGTCAGTCGCCCCTAGGTTGAGCATTGTACGAATAGAACAGGGAGCACACACACGATGGCTACACATTTACTATTTGTAAACAAACAGCTGATTTTTAAATTCACTATTTGTTTTTAGCGCTAAAATAAAATACGTGTTATTACTGCTGGCGCCATCTAGTATACATTGCTGGCGCCGTCTTGCTATCAATTGCCCAAAAAAGGGCAGAACTGCTTGCTCACAAAAGCAAAATTCTTTTTGCGCACAAAATAAGTTGCAGTTTTTTCTTTCAGGGCTTTTAGCAAGGCTGCGTACTGGCCTTGAAATCAAAAATCCTGTATTTCATGAGAAATTGGATTCTGAAATTGTTTGAAGTTGTAACGACTTCCGGTTTGTCCGGAATAACGGCTGGGATAGCTCAGCTATGCCCAGGGTAAATGTCATAACAAAATTTATATTTGCTGAGACTTTCGATATTTAAAAAAAAACACAATTTGGTCAAAATTGTAAAAAAAAAAGAACACAGCTTATTACAGGGCTTAAGTTGCAGCTCACCCTTTGTTTCTTTAAAAAAAAAATAACTAGAAAAAGGGGAAAAACTACCCAAGCTTTTAGTCGTTAAAGCAAGTAAGATAAAGTCTAAGCCATGTCCGTCTGCCTATCCGTGCGTCCGTCTATGCGAACACCTACATTTTGCACACCATAAGAGCTAGAGACACTTAACCTACTGCGCAAAGTTTTTTCAGAAGATGAAGTTTTCTAAATGGTATAATTATGGTATCTTATCCGGTTCCTCCGAAGTATAATTTGGCGCTCTTTAGCTAAACCGTTTAGTATTCTGTTCTGAAACTCAATAGAGCTATGCGTCGTGGTTATTGTGTGTTAGCTCAGTATATAGGGTGGGCCATCTGTTCGTTTGGTTGTTAAACACTCATAATTCGGAACATACCCGTCCAAAGTGGTTGCTCTTCGACATATGTCAAGTTCAAAACTATTCAATTTTAGTATTGGATCGTTTAACAACCGAACAACGCGTAAAAGTGTTACAGGTGTTGGGGCAAGGTGGGTGAATTCGGTGAATTTTATCGTCGGTTTTTTTTTCAAAATTGAAAGTTGTATCGTTCGGGGCATTGAATAAGCTTTATTGTGCTAAAATTTCAGATCGATACGGCGATTTTTTATCAGGTAGATTAATTTTCGAGCCATAAATTCAAAATTCGCAATTTTCGATTTATTTGGCGTGAATCCGAAAGTGTCCAAAAATAATAAAAACAGCCATAAAATTTCATCGCAAAGATTTTATTTCTATATTTTTGGTAAACACAAAAGGTTGAATAATATATTGTAATGAATTAATGTGGAAAAAAAAGTAATTGTTGCCTAATGAAATGGCATGCAAATATGTTTTGAAAAAAAAGAGAAAAATCATTTGAAAAAAGTCAGATTTTCACACTTTTCGCGTCTTTCAGCCAACAGTTTTTGGACTTGGCTCGCTACTGTGGGAAATCCGGTTTCGCTCATATTCAAAATATTTTCACGCCTGAAATTGTGTTCAGAATAACTATTTGGCTCATAAATACTGCTTAAGCAACGAAAAAAATGCTAAATGACGCGTAATTTGCGATTTCGAATTCACCCCAAATCGACTTTTTCGAAACGTAGTAGCGTCATTCTGGTGGCTTGCAAAAATCGAATCGAAACCCTTAGCATTGTTGAAGTATAAGGTCTAAAAAATACTATGGATATACTTACATTTGATTTTACTAGAGAAAATGAAATTTTAACGACACAAAAACATTTTCAAGGTAGCTAATTTTTTTTTGAAAAATTATACTGAACAGAAAAACACGTGTACTCGAGTCGGAGTATTATCAAAAACTGGCGTCGGTAATGACATTTATTAGAAACTTGGGGTCATAATCAAATGCCAACTCAAAAATACGTTAGGATGCGTTTCCGGATTGACCCCTCTTCCGAATTCACCCCAAATGCCTCTACTATGAAAATGTTCGTTCTTTGAAAAAAACATAGTTCAGGCAAGTGTTGACGAGTCGCCGGAAACATCGGCAAGAATTACGCCTTGCTAGGACCACTTTGCGTCGAATTTTGCATGCGGATCTGCTTTTACGAAAATTACGATGTTCGCATACACGCCTGTGCAGCCACATATTAAATTTCATACATAAACGAGCAGTTTTAACTTGCAAACCGTAGATATATACATTTGCCAAAGTTTGTTGGAAAATATGCAAATAAAATGCAATTAATAAGCAATCAACAGATGGCCCACCCTATGTTAATTGCTCGCCTGTGAGTTCAGACCTGAATTTTTAAAATATATCAGCACTAAGTTCATGCTCGATTGTTATGGCTAAGTTTCAGCCCTAATCGCCAAGGACATGAATGTGTGAAATTTATTGAAAAATGAATGCGCAGATTCATGACTGGTGCTGAAAATTCAGCTATGATTTGATGTCTGTTTCAGGCCTGAACGGAGCTGAAGGTAGAGATTATAAAAACCACAAAAAAAAAAAGCACAAATCTAGTTTTCTATACATTTGCCGTCAACTAAAACGTAACTAACATTGTACGAGTTTTTTTTCACATTTATCAAAATTTCGTTTGAACAAGTTACAAGTTTCATAAATAAAAATTATTTTGCAGCAGAAAAAAATAAAATAAATAAAATAAATTTTTTGGATCGTTTTCGGGGTATTCGTTTATTGCCTTCAGCAACAACAAAGCTGTGTTTGGAAGTATTTGTAAAGAAATGGTAAGTGTTATAATTAAATGCTTTTGTAGTTAAGCTCTCTAATTCTTCTCTTATTAGACCTTCTCTTATAGACCTTCTCTTATAGACCTTCTAAAAACAGCAGCAGCCACAAAGGTGCATCATACATTGGATACAACATTTTTACTAAAAGAACCCTATTCTTGTTGCGCGGCTTGAAATAGGGGCTCTAAAATGTAAAAATGTTTTTTACTACTCGGGATACAATCATTTTTAGGCCATAAATGCTTTACAAGGCCATTTTCCAACACTATTAAATTTTGCTGAATCAGCACATTTAAGTCTTTTTCAACATCAGCAGTAATAGACTCTGCTGGGCGGTTCGTAGTATTGCTAAGCATCTGTAGAAAAGTATCTACTGGAACAAGTTCGGCCAATATTTACAAAAATTCTCGATGTTATCATAAGCCTGGTATTCGTTTACGTCATTAAAACAAATGGAAGAACTTGAAGATCGCGACATTTTAAATATGTATTTACTGAAATATATTGTTTATTATATTTTGTGAAATATAACAAATATAAATTGCGAAGAGACATGAATTCAAGTTTGTTGTACATATTATAGTAATCTAATTTCAGGATGGCACACGCAATAATTAAGTAATCACAACTCTTATGAAACTTAATTAAAAAAACTGTAACGACCTCCGGTTTGTCCGGAACAACGGCTGGGATAGCTCAGCTATGTCTTGGGTAAATGTCACAACAAAATTTATATTTGCCAAGACTTTCGATATTTTAAACCAAGCTTTAAGTCAAAAAAATATTAGGTGCGCAATTAAGTTTTTTTATGAAAATTTAACTTTATTATAAAAAAATGGTTATCCATGACTCATTCAAAGTATTGCCCATCGCTAGCTACAACTTTTTCCCATCCTTCTGGCAGAGTTCGAATACCTTGACGGTAGAAGTGTTCGTCTTTTGAGGCTATCCACGAATCAAGCCAGACCATGTGCCATCGAGCGGAACAAGTAAAAATCGGACAGCGCAATATCTGGGGAATATGGCGGGTGGGGTAGGACTTCCCATTTGAGCGTTCCCAAGTAGGTTTTAACAGGATTGGCAATGTGAGGCCGAGCGTTGTCATGCAGTAAAATCACTTTTTCGTGCCTCTGCTCGTATTGTGGCCGTTTTTCTCGCAGTGCTCGGCTCAATCGCAGCAATTGAGTTCGATACCGTTCCCCAGTGATGGTTTCGCCTTGTTTCAACAGCTCATAATAAACAACACCGACCTGGTCCCACCAAATGCACAGCATAACCTTCGCAGCGTGAATATTCGGCCGAGCCAGTGACGTGGAAGCATGACCGGGTTGTCCCCAAGATTTTTTCCTCTTTATGTTGCTGTAATGAATCCATTTTTCATCACCCGTCACGATGCGATGAAGAAAACTCTTCCTTCTTTGTCGCTGGAGCAGTTGTTCACAGGCGAAAAAACGACGCTCAACGTCCCTTGGTTTCAAATCATAAGGAACCCAAGTTCCTTGCTTTTGAATCATTCCCAACGCATGCAATCGTTTGGAAATGGCTTGGCGGGTAACTCCTAATCCTGAAGCAAGCTCTTCTTGCGTTTGGCACGAATCCTCATCGAGCAATGTCTCCAATTCAGCGTCTTCGAAGGTTTTGGGTCTTCCTTTACGTGGACGGTCGTCAACATCGAAATCACCGTCTTTGAAGCGACGGAACCCATTACGGCACGTTGTTTCGTTTAGAGCAGCATCTCCGTACACTTTTTGGAGCTCTCGATGCGCTTCAGCTGACGTTTTTTTCGAACAGAACAAGAAAATCAACACTTCCCGCGAATGATGATTTTTTGGCACAAAACTAGACATTTTCACACAACCACAAGTAAATAATGCAAAAAGAAATTCACTAATGTGCCATAGCAGTTTGCTTACCATATACCTAAGCTTCGTTTATGAAGTTTTGGGTATGTCAAAATCGACCAGAGCCTAATACATTTTTTCCTTTACCTTGGTATACGCGACTATGTCAAACAAATTGAACCATTCCAAGATTTTAGCTACCTAGGAAGTATTATTTACTATTTGTAAGCATAGAAGCAGATGAAGAAAATTTGGACACATGATGAACATCATCCAGGAACGCTGAAAGAAGAAACTACCACCTCGAAGTAGTAGATAAATTCAAGCATCTGGGGGTACTAATCACCACAAACGACAAAAGCGCAAGAGACTGCATTGAGGAACGACTGTGTTTAAGTCCAAGCTGCTGTCAAGATCCTGCAAACTCAGACTATTAAATACTGTAATCAGACCGATAATTACATTGTGACGAGGCAATTTGCCGCCTCTCAATATTGTTCCTATTTTGCCAATAGGGCACTAAGTAGTTGCTTGGTGAGAGCAGCGGTGAAAGCGCGCTTACTCTCACCAATACTAGTTAAAGTATAGCAGCCTTTAGATTGGCGCGTTAGTTATTATGTAGTATAAGTGAGTAGGGCAATGTATTAGTGCATAGTGTAACGAGAGTAGGTGATAGGGATCGTGAGTAGTTACAGCGAGCTCGTTCTTATAAATTAGGATAGGTAGTCAGGTAAGCAGAGTGCCGCTTAGGATTTGATGGTATTAATTTGGGTGGGAATTTAAGGATTTGGCGGCGATCGTGTCCTGTATAAGGCGGATCTGCAGCCAAATCTGGCCAGTCTTAGTGAGTTTGTGAAGTGGACAGTCTAAGAGAGTCTTAGTGAGTGAATGTAACGAGAAAGGTCTCGAGTGAGAAAAGTATCAAAGTCAGTGCCGCAGGTTTAAGGCGTTTCGTGTAAAAAAAAATATAGAATAGTCGCAAGGGATTGAAATAAGGAGATATTTAATTAGTAGCGCACCGGGTGCGACCGCGTTCGAGTTTATGCGTTCCGTGAGCGAGCCACGCCACGTATTGCCACCACCAGGATTAACGTCTGGGTGAGCGCATCGCCGCAAAAGGGCAGTCAACAAACTAAATTATTAAATCTGTTCAATTGAAAATTGTTAGATTTAAATTTAACTTTGTTTTTCCCAAAATATAGTTTTGCTAAAAAATATTATTTTTTTTTTAAATAGAGAGCGTGTGGGCTCGACTTAATTGTACTGTGATAATAGACCGCAAAAAGGCGGGTAATATATTAGGTGCGCAACTAAGTTCTCGCTGTTTGTCAATAGATGGCTTTAGCAGAAAGTTCTGGTCGATTTTGACATACCCAAAACTTCATAAACGAAGCTTAGGCATATGGTAAGCAAACTGCTATGGCACATTAGTGAATTTCTTTTTGCATTATTTACTTGTGGTTGTGTGAAAATGTCTAGTTTTGTGCCAAAAAATCATCATTCGCGGGAAGTGTTGATTTTCTTGTTCTGTTCGAAAAAAACGTCAGCTGAAGCGCATCGAGAGCTCCAAAAAGTGTACGGAGATGCTGCTCTAAACGAAACAACGTGCCGTAATGGGTTCCGTCGCTTCAAAGACGGTGATTTCGATGTTGACGACCGTCCACGTAAAGGAAGACCCAAAACCTTCGAAGACGCTGAATTGGAGACATTGCTCGATGAGGATTCGTGCCAAACGCAAGAAGAGCTTGCTTCAGGATTAGGAGTTACCCGCCAAGCCATTTCCAAACGATTGCATGCGTTGGGAATGATTCAAAAGCAAGGAACTTGGGTTCCTTATGATTTGAAACCAAGGGACGTTGAGCGTCGTTTTTTCGCCTGTGAACAACTGCTCCAGCGACAAAGAAGGAAGAGTTTTCTTCATCGCATCGTGACGGGTGATGAAAAATGGATTCATTACAGCAACATAAAGAGGAAAAAATCTTGGGGACAACCCGGTCATGCTTCCACGTCACTGGCTCGGCCGAATATTCACGCTGCGAAGGTTATGCTGTGCATTTGGTGGGACCAGGTCGGTGTTGTTTATTATGAGCTGTTGAAACAAGGCGAAACCATCACTGGGGAACGGTATCGAACTCAATTGATGCGATTGAGCCGAGCACTGCGAGAAAAACGGCCACAATACGAGCAGAGGCACGAAAAAATGATTTTACTGCATGACAACGCTCGGCCTCACATTGCCAATCCTGTTAAAACCTACTTGGGAACGCTCAAATGGGAAGTCCTACCCCACCCGCTGTATTCCCCAGATATTGCGCATTCCGATTATTACTTGTTCCGCTCGATGGCACTTGGTCTGGCTGATCAGCAGTTCCACTCATATGAAGATATTGCAAGACGTGTGGATTCGTGGATAGCCTCAAAAGACGAACACTTCTACCGTCAAGGTATTCGAACTCTACCTGAAAGATGGGAAAAAGTTGTAGCTAGCGATGGGCAATACTTTGAATGAGTCATTAATAACCATTTTTTTATAATAAAGTTACATTTTCATCAACTTAATAACTTAATAACTTAGTTGCGCACCTAATATTAATTTTTGTAGTGACAGTACATTACTAAAAAAAAGTTTTCAAATTTTAGCATAGCTCAGTTTTTTTTAATGGGTATTCGGGTAAGTAAAAAATTACTTGAAGCTGTGCCAATGTGAGTTCACTGTCGCATAAAAAAGTTGGCGTTCAAAAACAACAGAAAACTTCTTAAATATGTAATTATGCATGAAAAGTATGTAATCGTTGTCTGGCTTAGTCTGGTAGACTGACTGACTGAATGAGTAACTGACGTCTAACTAACATGTTTTTAGCACTGCCCCCCCAAAAAGCCGGGGCCTAGACCCCTTTTAAGTACAAAAAAAAACTAGCTTTATAACTGGCTAATTAAGCAAAAGGCATGAAAACGAAACGTTCCGAAATGCGATCCAATGAAAATGAGCCAAAGCCCAGTGCTAATAGTGGTATTTTTTTACACTCCTACGTCTGGCAGGGAGTCAGAGCTAGCTCCCAGACTGGGACTGAGACCTTCTCGCAGCGAGCGAAAGCAATTTGCGTACAATAATTCAAGAACTGCAAGTCATGCGCCCGGAATTTATGCAAACCATAATTCGTAGAAGACAAGCTGCGGGCATTAACTAACTTTATATGATATATATCTCTCTTTGTATAGGATCTATGTAGATACTACTACCTACCCCCTCAACAACTCTCTCTTTTTTGTCTTGTCTGTGTATTGATAATTGAGCTGTAATTAAAAGACGGCTTCGCTTGCAGTTGTTTAATCCAACCGCTGGGCGGCCATCTTAATTCGTAATTTTTCTTGTTTTGTTTTTTTTTTGGTCGACCCTTTGAAAGAACTTGGCGAGGCATAAGAAAATCATTTTAATGGTTTTGTTGTTATGTAAACCATTTTTTAATGCGCGCCAAGTGAAATTATTCAAAATGAAATTAAATTAAAAATGCATTTCGTAAGGCGGCGGCATTAACATCTAGAAAATAAATTAAGTCATCAGCGACGATTTTAGACTTGCAACTGCAACTGCAGCTGAGACGCAGGCACAGTGGTACAAAACAGACGAATTAAAGCAGCTGCACTTGGTTCATAACATGTAGCCTTAGCTATGCTACGAATAGAGTAAAATCGTCACGTAACGAAATGAGTATGTTGGCATAGATTCAAAATTTTTAAAATTTATGATTATAACTTTTCTAGCGCGAGTTAGCTTTGTAAGTATTGCCTTGGATCGTTTTATTTCATCAACTATGGAATGAATAGAGTAAAATCGTCACGTAACGAATGAGCTGTCGAAACACATTTGTATTTAGTTAAAAGTTGAACTTTTGAAAACTTAAAAGATTATATCTTTTCATGCCCAGTAGGCATTGTTGGTATAAACTTGGGTCATTTCATATTTCGTCAACAATGGAACGAATGAAGTAAATTCGTCACGTAACGAAATAAATTTATTTTTAGTTGAACATTTTTGGTGTCGTGTAAGGATATATTTGAACTTTGCCCGGGTTAAGATCTTAAAACCCGCTGCTACCGCTGAGGTAGGTATAAGCTAGGTCTACGTTTGACAATTCTTCTGCTATTCTTAACTCCCCGAGGAGTATAGGGCCGTTTGAAAATTATCGTAGATCAATAACAAAATTATGAAAATATGAAAAAAGTATACGCGGAAGTAACTTTTTCTGGTGGGTGGTCCCGGTTTTTTGAAGACAGTTTCTATGTTCAAATTTCACCCATTTTTGACTATCTCAAACAAAAATCGTCAAGATATCGTTATAAATGTATTTGTTTTTTGGGCATTTGGTCTAGAGAAACATGCTTGTATTTTCTTTGTTAATAAAATAAATTCTTCAATTCAGTACTTTTTTTATACAGGCCCAACACTCCCCTCAACTCGACTTCACATTTCACTATTTTAATACATACATGGATACATCATTTGGGAGGTTACATGCAATTGGTCAAATCTGAATTAATATTATTTACGCAAAATTTTAAACAAATTATCATCTTATTTTAAAAAAATACAAGCTAAAAAGGAAAGAGTTCAGAGAAGCATGAATTGGCAATACATATTACATATACATACCTGAAAAAAAACATTGACAATTCCTAAAAATTTCCGAAAAAGCCAAATATTGAACTTAAGAATTCTAAAAACAATGCATGAGTTCAGGCTCATTAATATTGATAGGAATTTCAAAGTTTCTCAGGTTTATTCAATAAAATCTGAAATTATTGTGGCATGAACACTAAAGCTCGCATTCAAGCTTTCAGCGTCGCCTCAAAAAAAAAGAGAAATTTTCTTAATTTGAGACCGAAGTCTTTAATCAGATAACAATGGGGCATTTATTGAGTCTAAAACGGAGATTTCATATTTGAAAGGCTGGTGGAAAACAGCGTCCCGGTTCAATATGGGCAGAATGCATAAAACAATGCATTTTACAAGGTGACGCAAAAAAGTACGCAGAAAACTGGTTCCATTTTTGTATATTGTAGCTATACGAGAAGTAGCTGACCAATTTTGTGTTAACTTTAGACAAATGTTAAGTCGAGAACAAAATACAGCTGACATAAATTTAGATCAAAATTGGTCCACTATTTCAAACAGCTACCATACAAAAATTGAACCCGTGCTCTCTTTTTGAGAGAGACAGTAATAAGAATAGAAATGGGTTTTTCTTTTAATCTCTTAGGCTTCTATCCGTTTTGTTGGCAATACAAATATCAACCGAATATATGTCATTGTTATTATCAATAGCAATGGTTGAAGTGATGTAATAGGTTCCAATGCACTGAAATAACCAAAAGGGAGTCAAACTTTAGTCTTTTGTGCAATTTTCCTCAACTCAACAGCAAGCGTGAATACCCAAAGTTATTAATTGTGACTAAATTAAAAGCTACACAAGGCTCATGTATTTATTTCTCAGCATTTTTATTTTTATTAATTTATTTTTAACATAAAATTGGCGAACATGGTCTTTCATTAATTTAGAAAGAAATAAAATCTATGCCACAAAAGTTCATATCCGCATAAATCGAAAAAATGCTGAAAACAATTTGTTAATTCTTTAAATAATAATAGGATAATCGAATTTGCAAAGAACCTATTTTTGCTTCAAATTAAAAAAAGCTCATTTAAAAACCATAACAGATCAACGAATTTAAATTAATTATTTATTTTATTTAATTAATTTATTAATTATTAAGTAAAAGTTAATTCTAAGTTATAAAAGGTTTGTAGCCAGAACAATAATAATAAATAATATTCCAGAGCAAGGACAAAAAACAAGAAATTATTTATTTTTGGGTTAGCTAAAGTCATTAATAAAAAAAACTTTAATACAAATGTATCATGGACCAACTGCTGCTTAAAGCTGTTCTGAATTATAAGCAGAACAAGTTAAATACTAATAATTGCAATCTGCCCTCGTATAATACAAAGAAAAAAAACCTCTAAAATATAGGGTTTTCCAATGAGAGGTGTTATTTTTGTATTCAAAGAAAAATGCCATTTTTGAGATAAATGATCGGATGTTTATTTCATAATAAAGAGGAAGGTATGCCGTTAATAATGAAAAACATCATCAGCCAAATGGCCACCACGACCACGCCTACAGGACTATATCCTTTTAATGAAATTTTCCATAGTCAAATCGCAAAGTGGCTGCCCTATGTCCTTGATAGGTCCAATGACCCCGCCGGACCATAAACCGCACCAAACAGTCACACGTTGAGGATGGAGAGGCTTTCCGAGCCCCAGATGCAACAATTTCGCTTGTTGACGTAGCCATCGAGGTGGAAATGGGCCTCATCAGTCAAGATGATTTTTCGATGAAAGATTTCACCATTTTTGTAGTGAATTTTAATAATTTCAATGCGTTGTTGAAGCGTGTATCGTTCCATTTTTAGTAATGGCGTAGTTTCTACTTGTCAAATGTCAAAGAATAAAAGCTTCAAAAGTGACAGCTACCGAAATACCGGGTGATTCAAAATAACACCTCTTGTTGGAAAACCCAATACTTTTGTTGTACTAAAACCAAACTTTTTTGAAAGATCTTAGTCGAGCTGGATTCCAATCTAGAGGAGTTTGTTTAAAATCGTAAAATATTAACAGAGTTTAAGCGAGGTTGCTTGAACTGCCGAAATGAAAATCTCAGGGGTTGACCAAAAGAGGTGACAAACATCCACAAAATGGTTTTGGATGACCGTCGACTAAAAGTTCGTGAGTCGAATGTATGGGCATGCCTACGATAACTGGCGATGTTTTCCAAAAATAAGACTGAGTTTTTACGTCAATCTATAAAAATAGATGAAACATGGCTGCATCACATTGTTTTCCAAACTTAAAATAAATCGTTTATTTCGAGTAGCCTCAATATTTTTATACTAATAAGCATATCAAAGCTATTGAACATCGTTGGAAAAATTTTGATGAACTAAAAGAGAACTACATTGAGAAATAAAAAGTGCTTAATTCTTTGGTTTTAGTTGTTAGGTCGGCTAATTCTGGGACCACCCTGGTATAAATAAAATAATTACAAAAAAATAAACAAACGTGCGCCGAACTTTACAAAACGAAAACGTATGAATTGTATTTTATTTATCGCACCTATCAGTTATCGATATAGCAACGTATTGAAAAAAAATCGTTTTAGCTTGTGCATGCTGTTTTTTGGGATGCATTTGAAAAACGTAATTAATAATAATTTTCAATAAATATCTTAATCAAAATTGACACAATAATTTCAGTTTGAATCTATTTTGTGAATTTTTTTATTACAACAAGGCAGTCGCTTTAAAAACAAATATGAAATTCGTTTTGCTGAAGTTGGGAGCAGCAAACAAGTGAAATCAAAACGTATATTTTATTCGTTTTCCGGCTGTTCCGGTGTTTTTCTGTTTAGTATAATTTTTCTTTATTTTTTAAGTTTATGTGTTTATAGTATTATTATTATTATTATTTATTTTGTACATAGAATTTAATTCTGGGAAACAAAATTATATTATGCCAGAGCAACATAGGCCTTCAGGCTAAATCCATAGTATTATTTAGACTCTATGCTTCAAAAATGCTAAAGGGTTCGTTTCGATGAAATGAGCCAAATAATTACTTATTTTTTTATAATTTATTATTTTTTGCTCGGAGATCAATCTACCTAACAAAAAATCTTCGTATCGATCTGAAATTTTGACGCATTGGAGCTAATTCAATGCCCTGAACGATACAACTTTCAGTTTTGAAAAAAAACAACATTTTTTTGTCACTTCAAAAAATCTGCGAAAAATTTTTTACGAATTCCGGTTAAGCCGCCAAAATAGATATTAGAGTAGTAGTAGTACATTATATATCAACTTTTTAATAATTCAAAACAAAAGATACTAGGAAGAGATATGAAGCAAAAAAACACGCAAAAATTATTGTTATAAAATGTTCATTTTGGACCACTGTGCGACAGCGTCACGCAGACGTCACGCGTCTGCATTATCAGCAGCAGCAACAACAACTGCACCAAAGCGTTTCAGCCAAGAGTTATGAAAGAAATGGCCAAAAACGTGTTGAAAGCCTGTCTATGTCTGGATGTGTGTGTGTGTGTGTGTTGACCACTCCAAGACCAAGTCCAGTTGGCCAAAAGCGGCCTTTGTCCATTATCCATTATCCATCGCCTGTTGCCTGTGGCGTGTCAGTTTCACGTGCAGTGGCAAAAGGTAATTCATCTTGTTTTTTGCCCATTTTGTAAATTTATTTATTTAGTTTTTTTCAGTTTTTTTTTTTGGTTCCCCCCCCCATTTCATTACACATTTATTTAACAATTTTACCTCTTTTTTAATCTGACCACGCCATTTGTGCTTTTTTTTTGTGTATGGTTGTTCTGGTCTTATCAATTTGCCATTACTGGGGAGCGTTAATGATTTTCGTGTTTAAGTATTTAAACACTTCAAAAGCGTATCCATCCAATCATCTTGAGGCATGGTGGTTTATAATGAAGCTTATATTAAAGCTTTTTTACTTATCGGGAATCGTAATCTTCAAGATGACGTAGCAGCTGACTGATCGTTCGCTGTCTGGGAAATCAGAAAATATTTCACATGTTAGTCGCAGACTTGAAGGGTTGCTTATTAAGTGAGTCAATAGACTCTTTTTCGGACTACCAACTTATACTGTGCCCACAAACGTATTCTTCGAACAGGTTTCGGCAGATTCTTTATCCATGCTCACATGCTGACAATGAACATTTCATCGTAGGGGCCTCATAGAAAAGGGCTTGAGATCAGCGTCATGCAGCAAACCGATAAGATGATGACCCTTGGTCGACATTATCTTTGTCTCTTCTACTCAAATGTCTGCTGAGACTAACTCAGCTTCGTTTATTAAGAGCGATACTTGATTTCCATGCTGACATCATTGTTTGTAGTTACATAAATAAACTCATTGACAATATCAATATAAGGTACTCCCACTTTTTAATCCGATTTGACGAACATTTATCAGCACTAGTATTTTCGGTCTGCAGAACTGTTCAAGGCTTGTGGTGATGAGCTGGCAAAGTACATGCACCAACTCATATGCAAGAATGGAATCTCGTTACGATCTGTCCTATCCTGAAGTAGGGTAATGCCACAATACGTGCCAATTACCGTGGAGTTTGTCTTCTTCCCATCGCTTACAAGGTTCTCTCGAGCGTAATGTGTGAAAGATTGAAACCACTTCCCGAAGCACTGATTGAGTCTTATCAGTGTGGCTTCCGACCTGGTAAATCCACCATCGACTAGCTCTTCACACTGCGCCAAATCATGGAAAAGACCAATGAAAATCAGATCTACACATACCACCTTTTTGTCGACTATAAGGCTGCTTTTGATAGTCCACAGTGAGATGGCCTGTATGCCGCTATACCTGAACTTGGTGTCCCTGCAAAGTTAACAAGACTTTGAGCAATGACGTCGAGCAATACGTTCTGCTCCGTCAAGGTAGGAAATGACCTCTTAGACAAGGCGACTCGCTCTCTTATACGCTCTTTAATCTCCTAATGGAGAGCTATATAAGAAAGGCTGATGTGCCTCTCAAACTCCTTGTATACGCCGATGACATTGACATCATCGGCCGCACCAAGCGTGATGTCGCTGGTGCCTTAAGTGCGATTGAAAGAGTATCAGCCAAAGTGGGCAAACGAGAGCTAGACCAAGTTTATGGCGTGCTCAAGTAGAGAATCGCAGCGTCTTGATTCTCTGATGACTCCAGGGAGCTATAGCTTTGAGTCTGTCAAGGGATTCGTTTACCTTGGCTCCGAGGTAACAAACACCAATAATGTCAGCCTGTAGATCAGGCGAAGAATAACTCTTGCCAACAGGTGCTACTTTGGGCTGAGTAAGCAAATGAACCCTCTCTCGTCAGACAAAACTAACACTTTATAGGACACTGATCTGTACAGTCCTCTTATAGGGCTCAGAGGCCTGGACGGTAACACAGTCGGATGCAGCTACTCTTGGGGTGATCGTGAGAAAGATTCTCCGCAAGATCTTCGGTCCTGTTTACGTTGGCGATAATTACCATGCTCGATGGAACGATAAGCTGTATGAGCTTTACAGCGAATAAGTATTCAGTGACTTCGCTGGCTGGGTCATGTAGTTTCTATGGATGGCGATGGATGCGGTAGTTGGCGCTCAGCGGAGAAGTGGAAGACCACGGCTGCGTTGGAAGGACCACGTGGCTGAAGCTCTGTCAGCTTCGAAGGTGTAGCCAGGATTGTTAAAGAACGTAGGATGCAAAGTTCCCAAGTATAATTGTGGCTGTTAAGATTGTTGCAAACAGAAAATTTTTGGCTCTAATTTTGCGATCTAATATTTACCTAGCTGAGATCATTATTTATATAGCCAGAAATTTGTAATTTTTTGTATGGCTTGATGTATGTTCTTGGTTCTGCGGTCAGGTCTGGGTAAGGTCCAAGATTAATAAAAAAATTAGCTCTTCGACAGCTTTTTCTCCGCTTACCGAACACTCTGCGAACTTAATTACAATTTCTTTAAATTGTTGCATCATTTACGACTAGTTAAATAGCAAAACTAGGGGGGCTTCGCTGCCTGCTTCCATATTGTAAAATTGAATGTCAGTTAACTTTAGTGACACTCCAAGTGAGCAAAATACTTAATCGTGTCGCCTTTTACTTTGTCAGTGACTAGTTACAAAGTCCTAAACTCGGATAAAGCTTGGCGACAATGCGTTTTGGCTTTCGATCCGAGCAATCGATACCGATACAAGGCGCTCCTAAGTATCTATGAGATACACAAGAGCCCAGTGACCATTGGCTGCCACAGTTTTAATGTGCACCTTTTGTTTTGTGGCAATTGCAACTTGCGAGTTGAATGCAACATTGGTGCTGGGTGCTGGCTGAGGTGGGGGGAGCTGCAGTGGTGGATTGCGGGCGGCTTGGCAAGGCGGTAGTCAATGCGGACTGCCGAAATGTCAAATGCCAGGCCATATTTCTTAAACGCCAAATACTTTTTGACATAATAGTCCAATTACCTTATCGCGCGATCTGAGATGCGGTCGCTGCTCGTTGCTTTTCAGCTTGTTGCATGTTGTTGTTGTTGTTGCTATTGTTGTTGCAGTTGCTGTGTGTCGCCACCACCATTGATGCTGCCTGCCAATGCAGCAGCGACTGCGGCAGAGGCAGCAACTTGGGCTGCGCGATTATTTATGGCGTTCAATGTGCTCCAGTGCGCGGCGGCAGTAGCTTAAATTCCATTTAAATTGCGTGCAGCAGCCAAGTGGCAAGGACAGGAGCAGCAGCAGCAGCAGCAGCAGTAGCAACCATGTGCGGCGTTGGCGGTGCCTTCAGATGCAACAACTTAGCAGCGGCAGCGGCAGAGAACTTGCAACTGGCGGAAAAACACCTTCAAAGCTATGCTCAACATCTGTTAAAGTTTTGGCTGCAGTTACAGCTCGCTCAGGACAATCGATTTGGAGTAAAGTGTCGGACGATCGAACGAGTTGCAACAACAATGTTGCCTAGCCTAATACACATAGACACAGATACTCACACTCACACACACATACACGCACAACACTTGTAGACGGGACTTGTAAATGAATCTCAAGGGTCTACTTGCCGCCAATTGTCGTACTTGTGTTTGTTGTTGTTACTGTGCTTCTTGTTGTAAAGAGTCATACACTGCAAAAAAAAAAGGTACTCTTTATGAAATAAATTAATTAACAAGCATATTCATTTTGGTAATTTATTTCCTTAACATCAGTCTAAAATGGCTTTTAATAAATCAATTATAGTCCATAGCTTATCGTACCGAAATGAAAGAGTTCATTGGGGCGTCCAGGGAGGTCGTCGCAACATACATCTTCCCGGTTTTTTGGGAAGATCTTGTAAAAACAATCAAAGTAGACATCAGTTGTCTAAAGAGATTTCATACTTTGGAGATCACTTATTAATAAATAAAGCCACACGAAATTGGGTTTCAAAAAATTTAATATAGGATGGTTTAATGTACCTAATGTTTATAAAGATTGAATTCTAAGAAGCCACTAAAGGGTCATCGATCTTGAGGTTTTTTTTTCAATAGGGTGTTTTTGATAAAGCACGTGTGAGTACTGTCAAGTAATTGGACTACCCGGCCCACAATACAAAGCCAAGGTAGTTTCAGAAAAATATATTTATTGGAATGGCGGCAAATCAGATATCATATAATACTTTTAGTATATTTTACTCCTACAAAACATAATGCTTTCGGAGTACATAATTTTTTACATAGTCTGATAAATATTACCAAATTGCCCGAAAATTGTTTGCAGTGTAAACGCACTGGCAATCTAAGCCCATAATATGTCTAGTTGCTTGTTTGACAGTTGTTGTTGTTGTGAATGTTGTTCTTATGGTTGTTTTTTTTTTTTTGTTCCTGTTCCTGTTGGTTGTTCTAGGCTCTGGATAGCTGTCCAGAACAATTGTAGGTATATTTTTAAACGCAACTACGCGCAGCCCACAGCGATATTGATCTTATTTCAATATGCCAGGGCGTTCCGTAACTTTCCGAGTGTTGCCCCCGCTTTTAATTTGCTGCAGTTGCTCCTGATGCTGCAGTTGCCTCTCATCCGCCTGGTATACGTAGCTGTTGCAAGAGCGACATTCGACAAGCAGCAGTAGCAGCAGCTTGCAACGGTTGCAAGTTTCTGGTGCAATCACTTGAGTCTAGTTGACGCTGCAGTTGGCTTTCTGATTTGGCTATTATTGTTGTTGGAGTCGCACCTAGCCACGGTTTGTCGGCATTTTGGCCATTGATCTGTGTCTTGGACACTTTTTGGATTCGTTTGCGTAATTCGATTCAATTGATGTGTAGAAAATATTTGAGTGTGTGTGTCTCGGTATGCGTGTGAGCAATCCAAAGCTCAATCTAATTCACTCCATATATTGATTACAATACGATTAAGTTACACAGCCAAGAAAAAAAAAAAAACAATTTTTGGGTTCGAGAATCTTAATCTAAGGAGCCATACACCCCAGCACGTTAGGGTTCTGCTAGAAAAGGGTTTTAATTTAGATATTCTTTTTTCTTCCTATTAATGGCCTTCCTTCGTTGGCAAAGTTATTTCATACACTGTTCTTGGTACATCATTGCGAACTTAATCGCTTATATTAATGACAGTTTTCTTTTTGCGATTACCAACTTTGAAAAAGTTTATCCTCTTTTCACTTCTCAAAAATAAAAAAACGCTCACAAATCTGTTTTTAAAATCAACATATCATCAGCTGCTTCTTTTTGGTCTTTGAGCACTCAATTGGTGCCCCACTATTTCTGAGCTTTCAAACTTTATTAATTAGTTTTTAAAATATGGCAATATGCACTTTCTAAAAACCTGGTTGCATATTCCTAACGACATGGGGCTTAAAATGCACAAGATTAATGAAAAATCATATAAATAAATCATATACATAAATACATTTAGGATATCTTTAAAAACGTTGAGAAATAAATAAAAAGCTCTCTCTCTCTCAATTCCTGTTAGCCCCAGTGGGACATAGGGCTTCTACAAAACGTTTCCATCGGCTAAGATCCTTCGCGATGACCTTGACCTCCTTAAAAGATTTCCCTGTAGACCTAAGTTCCTTCTCGAGTGTCCGCTTCCAAGTGCATCTAGGGCGTCCTTTCTTTCTGCTACCTTTCGGATTCCATTCGAGCGCTTGCTTACATAGTTCTGTGGGATCCTTGCGAAGGGTATGGCCAATCTCTTCTTTATTTCTGTCTGCATGGGTAACTGTTTGCATTTCGCCCAAAGGTCTCTGTTGTTGATTGTTTTGGTCCACCAAATCCGCATCAAACGCCTTAAGCATTTGTTGACAAATACTTGCAGTTTGCTTGCGAGCAAGTCCGTCATGAGCCAGGTTTCACATCCATATAAAAGCATCGTTTTGACATTAGAGTTGAAGACACACAGCTTTGTATGTATGGAAATCGATGCGGAGTTACATATTTTATACAGCTGAGCGAACGTACTGCGAGCTTTAGCGATTCTATTTTGTATGTCGTCTGCGGCACCTCCGTCTGTAGAAACAACACTTCCCAGATAAGCTGTTCACGTTTTGAATGCTGGAATTTGCCACTTTAAAACTGCTACTCAGATCCGCCACATTTACTTCAAGTGATTTAGTTTTTTCAGCATTAATCTTTAAGCCGACTTTTTGTGATTTTTCTACCAGATCATCAAGCTTTTTCTGCATGACAGAATGCTTCGATGACATTAGGCATATGTCATCGGCGTAATCAAAGTCTTCAAGATGATCGCTGAGATTCCATTGAATGCCTCTGCGACATTCGTCTACAGATCTTGTGAGAACATCATCCAAAACGATTAGGAAAAGCACGGCAGAAATCAGACATCCTTGTCGAACGCCAGATATTGAATCAAAAGTGGACGATAGGCTACCATTATGTTGTACCCTGCATTTGAAGCCCTCATACTGGGCTTTAATTAGCCTGATAATTTTCGGCACAGTACCGCAACGATATAGGGCGTCCCATATGCATCCTCTATGAATGCTTTCGAAAACGGTGCTGTAGTCTACGTAGACGACTGCTCCACAATTATTTTTAGCGTTTTAATTTGATCGACACAAGAACGGTTTGGCCGGAACCCTGCTTGTTGCCTGCGCATAGCTGTGTCAAGTTTTTTGTTTATGCGATTAAGAAGTATCCTTGTAAGCACTTTCGACGGAATAGACTGCAGCATGATTCCCCTATAATTTCGGCATTCGCTGAGGTCCCCCGTTTTTTTGGCACAGTTACTAAAACTCCTTGTAACCAGTCATCCGGCAGTTTTTCGTCTTCCCATATTTTAGCAAAAATTGGGTGAAGTATGTTAGCGGTAATTGAGGGACAAGCTTTAAACATTTCTGCTGTGATTCTGTCATACCCAGCAGACTTATGGTTTTTTAAGGTCGAAATGGCATCCAAGGTTTTTTGGAAGGTGGGAGCCTAGGAAGCCAAAAAGCAACTTCTGCTTAGGTAGGTGAAAGCCGATGAGTAGGAAAATGCTCGTCAACCGATGTATCATTGTTAAGGATAGCGGAGAAGTGTTCTTTCCAGCGTGCTCATTGCTCTTCAGTCGAGGTTATTAAGTGACCATGTCTGTCTTTTATTGGTCGTGATTGTAATCAATTTATAAAATTAACGTTTTATTAAATAAAAAGGTGAGAACGTAAGAGTCGCCTACAAAAAAGTTTTTTTGGAAGGTGGAGTGTGTGATGCCCCCAACATTTAAACCATGCCGCTACCGAAATTTCGACTGAAGAAATTTTGTTAATCCTTACTCCAGCCGTCTCGAGAACACGTGTTTTTCTGTTCAATATGGTTAGTTTAGGTTATGGCGGCAGTTGGGACTTACAATCCCAACTCACGTTGGCCCGTTGTGATACCGCTACGGTGGACCGTTCACCATTCTTCCGCCCTCACGAGGTCTCCTATGAGACAAGTCACAGCCATTCGGCAGCCTGAGGCATGTCTTTGTAAAGTTTCAAATGAAAATATTAAGCGGTGTAGCAGAAAACCGCGATATTTTACTGCGGGGGAACGGGGGAATACATCGAAATTATTTACTTCATCTGCTTAAGAAATATTCGCACCAGTCTCTAGTTTGTATAGAGTCCGAGATCTAGGCGTTTATACAGACGGGCGGATGGACGGACAGACATGGCTCAATCTCTACTCGAGGTTATGATAGGCATTTCTAGTATACCCTTTGTACAGAGTTCAGGTACAGGTACAATAACCTTAAAAGAAAAAACTTTGAAAACACATGCACAAAAAGAATGACGTAATAGCATGCCGATTATAAATTATTTATAACTTTTTTCTCCGCAAATTCATGTCGTACATTTTTGTAATACTCCAAGATTCTGACATGTATCAAATGTGGGCACATCTTGAGCTCTCAGTTTTAGACACTTTATAGTCCACTAATGATGCTAATTCTGAGCGAAAAACGAAAGAATATGACTTTTTAAGATTATACGTTTCTAGCGCTACGAAATCTTATGAATTAGTTTACACGAATTGATAATACTCTCAACAAGCCTGGAAACAACCTTTGACACTGTAACTTTTGTTTCATTTTTTTTTATTCAAAAATTTTATGAAATTTCTTTGAGAAAGTTTGTTAAGCTTGTTTTAGTTTTTCAACAAGTTCTTTTACGAAATTTTAATATAATGAGTTATTAAGCCTCTCAATAAGTTTCATTTGAAGACTGAAACTTTGGCAAATTGACTGTACATTTTCAGTCAATTCCATTGAACTTTAACGTGGCTAAAACTGTACAACAACAACAGAAGCAACAACAACAAAGGCCAAAAGCAATAACAATAACAAATTAGTATTGCATGTTGTTCTGCGATTAATTTGTTTGCATAGTTTGGAGCTCATTATGAAAATTTTGCGCGCTTCGAAGACGACGACGATTGTTGTCGTCAACATCGGAGTCAGAGTTAGTGTTGTTTTTGTCTTTCATTTTCATCAACAACCTGAGTTGTTGTTGTTGTTCTTTAAAAGGTGCCGCCGACAAAGGCAACTCTAGCAACTGGCGGCTTGTTAACTGCCAAACAGAGCGCCCAAAGCGCCTCAGTCGGGCATAATTTAAAAATAAAAAAAAAATACGAAAAAAAAATCGCACAGTTTATGTAAATCAACTTAGGCGGTGACGGGGTGGGGTAAGCTGGAACCAAACGGAACCATTGTGAAAATCAGAAATTTTGAAAAGGTGGCAAATATGGAAGCGATTTGCAAGCAACTTATGCAATGAGCAACAAGTGGCAACTAGAAAAGCGCAACTTAAGCCTTATTTGTCGACTTACTTGGCTCTTTGCTACAAGTTTGTCATGTCGACGTCATGACGTCATGCGGGTGGCCGGCCAGATGCATTACCTACCATCAACACAACCACCACGCGGCTGCAATGGGAGCGAAAACTGAGCTGGCAAATTCGCGTGAAAACCCAAACGCTGCAAATTTTATTTTTCTCAGCGGTTTTTGTAATACTCTACAATATAGATGAAGAGTACTTCAGTGCAGTAGCATAAAGTACTTATAAGTTGTATATGTATATGTCGTATCGTTTCATTTGCGTAAGTCGCCGATGTTACAAATTATAGGCGCCTGAGAAGTCTACTATGAGTTACTTATTGAGTTATGTTGTTGCACTTATGTTAATGTTAAACCACATGCAGATTTGAGTGAAAAGTTATTAGAGCAGGACAAATGTAAACTGCTGCTGAACGTAGTCCCATGGTAGCTGCTGTAGAGGGAGCGAGAAGGCAGTATGAGCTCGCTACGTATATGGTCTTTTGAAAAAGATCAAAGAAGCTGTGTGTCAGTTTGAGTTTGACCACGAAAGCCTACAGCACGGGGAATTCGTTGTTACGCAGAGTTTATATTAAAGCAATGGAAAACTCGCTTGAAAATAATCCTGACCCGACATATACATATATACCTTAAATATAAGTTTGTTGATAATTATTTTTCAAATCGTACTTTTTTATTTTATAATAATTAGTTTGTTTTAGTTTCGACTTAACCAAACAATTCAATTAGACAAATTTATAAACTCCGGTCTTGCAAAATAACTCAGCTGCTTGGCGCATATCTGAACATTGCCGTTTTACAAGCCAACAAAATAATTTTATTTTTACAAGATAAAGCATTAAAACAAAAAACAACTTAACAATATAAAAATCAAAAGAAGAATGATTTTCTACGCACTGCTGCGCTGCTTTTATAGCCAAAGTGAGGCGCTAGTGATGCGCAAAATAGAATTATTGAAAAGTAGTCGTATGAAGCGATTACTTATCGATGCAACATTTTGTGCGTTTATTTTCAAATTGTATTTGGCGCCAACATGATAAATTTTTAAAATAAATTTTATAATAAAACTTATTCGTTTTTCGGAGCATGGCTAAATAGTAAATACTGTATATAATATATTATATTGTAATTAAATTTTTGTTTGATACTTTATTTTTATTTTATAATAACTTATTAGTACACTTTCTAGGGCTGTTGAATAAAAAATATATAATTTAAAAACTATTTCATTTTTGCAATTGATATTTTAAGCAGAAGGTATATATGTTTTTTCTTTTAAATAAAGTATAAATATTGTAAAGTGCGTATAGCCCAAAAAAAGGGAATATTTTTTTTTCATATGAAGTTTTGACATTTCGTGCGGGATTTTTGTACGCTGCGTTTGGGCCTTTAGAGTGGAATTTAAATAAATATGACGCTGTTTTTTCCCGCTGCAATATTTAAAAAAATCAAATTTTAAGCATTTCTATTTATTTATTTTAAACTATTGTTTTCACTTTAAATTAAAAAATAAAGTAAATAGGTATAAATAAATGTAATGTTTAATTGTTTTGTTTATTTTAACTTTATTTAACTTTATTTTAATTTTAGATTTATTGTAGCATTTTGAGTTGCCATTGCGTGCTTGCTATAGCTATTGATGCAATTTTCCCCGAGAGAGAAAATTGGAAGCTAAAAACTCCTTTTGAAGGAAACGAGCTGACAATCTACACAGATGGCTCGAAGACGAAAGAAGGCACAGGAGCAGGCGTCTTCTCTGAGGAACTTGCGGCGAAGCTTTCTTTTGGCCTACCCGACTGGTGCAGCGTTTTTCAGGCCGAGGTTTATGCAATCTGGCAAGCAGCAAGACTTATTGACACCCTGGATGAAAGTCCAGGGAACGTTTTAATTCTTGTCGACAGCCAGGCTGCAATTAAGGCGCTCACTTCGCACACCACTAAAAGTAAGCTAGTCCGTAACACGGTAACAGCGCTAAACCACATCCACCACCACTCAATCATCTTCTCTTGGGTATCGGGGCACTCCGGTGTCCGTAGTTATGAGGAGGCAGATGAGTGTGCCAGAAACGGTTTAGCACTGCCAGGCAACCTTGCGGTCGCGGATATAGGAAGACTTTTACAGGACGTCGTATTGCAAATTAGGAGGACGGTCAGAGCTCAAGCGGAAAGAGAATGGGACCCTGTGTCCGGTTGTCGCATCTCCCGAGCACTCTGGCCAAGGTACAATCCAAAGCGAACATCCGAACTCCTACATATTCACAAAAACAGGACAAGGTAGGAGTGGTAACGGGGAACTGCACCATAGGCTTAATGGCTGAGAGGTTACACATTCCCCATCACGACTTCTGCCGCAGTTGCGAAGACGAGGAGGGGATAGAAAGTATCCAACACCTGCTATGCGACTGTCCGGCGCTTCTTAGAAGACGAAGCCAGTTTCTGGGAAAACCATTCTTCGAGGACCTGGGCAGTCTGGCAAATGTGTCTATGGCGGATCTGGCTACGTTTTTTGAATCCTTGAAATGGTTCTGTAACAATAGAGACTTAGGCGATTAGAAGTAATCATTAGTTTTTGATCCTCTTTTACCAATTGTCCATTCTTATAATCCTTTCCCCAATTAGGCATCACAGCGGAACATAATGGTCTCTGGGTGATGTCAGCTTTGGTTGAGCAGACTATTCAACCTAACCTAACCTATGGCTATTGAATAAAATATAAATAATTAAAATTCCAACGAAAAAAAAGTGTTCCCAAAATAATGCTTTCTACGTCTTTGGATAAGTTTCTATTTCTATTCTTTTTTTAAAGAGCATCAAAGTTTTGTTTATAAACGTTTTCCAGTCAGCCAGGAACAAGTGAGTGGGCGAGAGGAATAGCTGAGTAGCGAGGCAGTGGAGAGGGCACAAAACTTTGTTATGGCAAAACGTTTTGAACTCACTTGTTGTTCGCCTTTGGCGTGGGAATACGGCCACAGAATGTAAACGCCGCACGGTCCACAATTTCTGCAGCATCGTTCCCTAACCAAACGAATCAAATGAAATACATATATTTTTTTTTTTTGCCGAATTGCCACTTTGGAGCATGTGTTGTCTGCCACAGATGCAGTTGCAGTTGCAAGTGTTGGCAGGAAAGTGGAGGAAAGGTGGCGGCAAAAGACACAGCTGCTGCGTCTGCGCATTTGCATGGCCAATATACCAATACCCAGCTGCATATTACCAGCCCCTTGCTACAGCTTGCCACAGTTGTGCCGCACATGCAACATGAGCTGCAACACTTAATAATTTGCCTCTTGTTGTTGTTGTTGTCGCTGTAGTTGTTGCTGTTGTTGTGACTCGAGTTCGCATTTCATTCGGTCTTATCTCCCTGGACACGGCTCGTTTTCATGTCTTTATTTATAATTTTATTGATAAAATTGACATTAATCGCGCGTTTAAAGATGATTCGAACGCGCGCGCCGCCGCGTCTTTCGCTTTCGCCCCAAAACCGGCAGCACTTTATTCCAACCGTTTATCCCATTTAGCTATTGCACCAGCATTCGCTGCTGCTGCTGCTGTCCATCCATGGACTGACTTGGCTTGACTTCTGCCTCTTCAAAGAGCAAGACCATCTCCCCTGCATAACTGGCTGCTTCTTTGCCGCTTCTTGATTTTTATCGCTTTGCGTGCAAATTGCTTACAATATTCCTTCTTCATGTACCAGGGCTTCAGTTATGTTTTTCCTCAATTTTTTCGCTTTTTTTTGCTTCTTCTGGTTTTTCGTATGCGTTTGAGAAATGAAGGCTTTCATGGATTCTTTGTTGGTCATGTGTTGAGTTGAGCTTAACCATCATTTATTAACAGCTAGCTACAATTTTTATCAAACTGTACATAATACCTACAAGTGTACTTTGTCCATGTACAGCAAGAAGTCAAAAATCTTATTGTATCAAAAATTGAACAAAAGATGGCGTACTTTAAACTCGAACACTGTAATCCAAATCGGCATATTGCTTAAGTCAGGGGTGCCCAGGCCCATAGCTCATCTGGCTCTTTTTGTTTTTGTAATGGATCCTAGGCAGAGCTGGGCAGCCCATAGCCCAAACGGGCACTTTTTGTTCGTGCATTTACGGCAGACCGCTCTCTTTTTGCCCAGCTCTGCTCTTAGGCCTAGGCAGCAATGCGCGTGCATGTACACGGCCCTAACTGTATATCAATCAAAGCCAATGCAAATTACAAAAACAATTTCGCGCGTTCTCTCACTTACTCTCTTTGCTCTCTGATCTCGTGGCACCAAAACAACCCTTGCGTATATTTGTTGTTGGCCCACAGATTTTCAACGTAATTTTGTTGTTGTTTTTCGTTTGAGCATGCACTCAAAAAAATCGGTATTAGATTCTTTCCCTATTTTTTTGAAAAACTTGTTAAATGGGACTTTTGAAGGCATTGCTTGCAAACAAAAAGTAGTTATGGCCCTGTACCTTTCGGTACAAAGGGTATACTAGATTTATGCAATGTATATAACAGATAGTAGGTGGCTATAGGTAAAAACATATGAATGAAATATATATTTTTTGTAAAACCCGTTGGTAAATAGATATTTTTCGGAAAATCCCTTGCGAATTTTATCTATTTTTGGCAGCACATATATTTGTGAATGTGCGTTTTCAAGCTTAAAATTAA
The DNA here is from genome assembly GCA_018150985.1 of Chymomyza costata. Classification (NCBI taxonomy): domain Eukaryota; kingdom Metazoa; phylum Arthropoda; class Insecta; order Diptera; family Drosophilidae; genus Chymomyza; species Chymomyza costata. The sequence goes on along the minus strand of JAECWU010000255.1, from coordinate 7,982,953 downwards.
TTTTAAATAAACTGAGAAGTCGATTAGCAAACGAACACTTGGAGGCACTATTAAAACTATCATTAACTTAAATAAATATTGATATTGACTAATTTTTAAGTTCTTTATAAATATATGTATTATACCATAACTTTTTTTCATTATTTTTTACCACTCTTATAAGATTGTACATACAATTTCTTTCAGTGCACTCAATAAACCGTAATAACTGTTAACTTTAAATGTGTTTGTGTTTTTCTTTATATGTATTGGTTTTTGCGCTTCCATAAGCAGCGTTTGGACACCCTTGGTCCAAACCAAAAAATGGTATTGAATCGGGAAGACTTTGTTGCCATGATTTATTAGGTCTTCCGACGTAAAGTATCTCGACAAGAGTGCAACGATCAATTTTATGCGATTTTTAGTGATCAAGTCTCTTTCATGAAGGTCATGCAAAATCGACCATAATCGCAGACGAAATTATGAAGCAGGATGGTCATACAACATATGGTGAGATGGGGGCAACCCTGAGCATTAGTTGCAGCGGCCTACATCCAATACTGAATGGAACATTTGTATACCTTATATACCTTAAAACATGAAGATTACTTAAAAGAAGACTCGTGTCGTACCTTTTGGTGCAAAGAAAAGTCAAAGAAATACAATCATAAAATACGTATATATGATCGTAAGAGTCGAATAATCTTACAGGCATGCCTATGAGCCTAAAACTAAACAACATTCGACGTTATCATCATCATTGTTGGCTGTAAAACCCGTGCTGGGTCTTCGCCTGCTTAAGTATTTGCCTCCATTCATCCTTTCTTTTTGACACCGTCCTCGAATTTTTCACGTTTAGCTACGGGTGGTATGCAGTGGCGGTGATATCACCAATAACTGTAACAAGTGAATTCACCAAGCAGTGGTATTGCTCAGGGTAATGCATGTTTTGTTCAAATTTTCGTGTTACTTGTTTATTCGGCTTAGAAAAAAGAACAAAGCAATTTGCAGATTTGACTGGTTTGTGGATAATGGTGAAATCACTGGTTCCCGGTAATGCAGAAGGTGTCGAGGCATTACCCATGCACGTGTTAAATTCACCAGTGATGTATTGCAGAGGGTAACCAGTATTGGTGAGTGGTATTTGGTGAACTTACCAAATACTCACCAGTGACCAGTACTGGCGGGTATCTACGCAATTAATCCATCTAAGCCAAGGCCTTGCTCTTGCGCGGTTCTGATAGCATCTAGCGTATCTATCTAGCGAGAGTATGTTTTGTGCTGGGTGACCGCGGTCTGCTCTTATGATGTGGCTCACAAGTCTTAACAATAACTGAATCGTTATACAACGCCATTAACTCGTCATTTCAACGATTTCGCCAGGTCCCCCTTTTGTTGACTGCTGCATATATTCTACTTTCCTTTCAAATTCGACAGTATGGGTCTTCCAAAACCAAGTGGTTCGCGGTAGTCTGTTTTTTTTCAGAATTATCGGTCAAGTCGCGACTGTACCAATGGAGGCACATAGCACGGACTATCGGACGCCGGACGAGAATGGTATACTACATAGCCATGTGTTTGCTAGTAGTGTTTTGTACGGAAAACGAACCGCCGTAGACGACACATTTTTCATTACGATAATGTGAGCTCTCATACATCGTCTTATATAAGGAATTTTTGATTCCTGAAAACATCAAAATGATGTTACATTCGTCCTAAAGACCTGATTTAACGTCTAATAATTTATTTTTCTTACCGCCAAATACGCAGTAGATGCTTTCATATAGCTTTTTTTGGAGCTAACCAGGTTAGGAAAACAAACGAAACTTTTCACAAACGTTTCGTCCAAAGACAAAAACTTCTCTTGTTTGGCTCACTTACTGGAGTACTTTTCGGAATGTGTTTGGTTTTCCTTCACAATTTTCATTCGTTTGGGTTTTGGTTACGGCAAAGAGGGAAACAAAACGAAAAAGAGCTTTTCGTACTTTGGAATAACTTAATTAGATTGAAAAAAGTTTTTTGAAAAGTGCACTGATTTTCATAGAGAATATGTTAAAAACCAAAAAATTTGTTTTGTTTCCAACTTTAATTACCATGTTGGCGCAAAATAAAATTTAAAAATAATCGCACAAAATGTAGTACCTATCGAAAAGTAATCGCTTCACACGACTACTTTTCAATAATTCTACTTTGAGTATCACTAGCGCCTCACTTTGGCTATAAAAACAGCGCAGCAGAGCATAGAAAGTCATTCAACTTCAGATTTTTATAATGTTAAAATTTTTTTAAAGCTTAATTTATTAACTATACAATTTTTGTTCACTGCTTTGAATATCTGCTAGGAGGCAATTGTTTTGTATTTTTTTTTTTTTTTTACAAGAGCTACATAAAGTGGTCCACTTGACTTTTATCAACATATTTTGTTGTTCTTTGGCTTATAAACGAAGCTTTACAAATAAGATGTTAAAAATTATGTCGTGTAAACATTTGTTTACATGACAACAATTATTGACATGATTTACAAAAAATTGTAAATTGGTGCAAATATTGTTTTAAATAGTGTTAATTTATTTTTGTTAGACAATTTGACTTTCTGTTTATAAAAGTCTATAATATTCCTATACTTTTATTGACTTTATCTATTATCTATTAATTAAATAGCATTTTGTTAATAAAATTTAAGCCAAGATATCTGATATTGGTCTCCCATTGAATGGTTTTTCTGAATATAAGTGTTTGGCAAATGGTAAGGCTTTCGCTTACGAACTTATTTTATTTATGTTCAATTAAAATTTTCCACTTGTGAAAACATGTAACAAGGGAGTGCAGAGCGTCAGTTAGGTTTTTTTTCGATAATACTGTAGTTATTACCAGAGCAATATAAGGCTGTGTCGTCGGCAAAGATTATAAAGAATTGGTCCTAAAACGGAACCCTGAGCGACGCCTGCGGCTATAAGTTTTATTTGACTTTGACGGCATTCATATCTACATGAAAGTGTCTTTCCGATAAGAAGTTGTTTTAAGTACGCAAAAGATACGAGGGCATGCCTATATTGTGTAGCTTATACGCAAGTCCTGTATGCCAAACGGAGTCAAAAGCCGATTGTATATCTAAAGTAACCATACCTACTGAATTTTTGCTTTATAAAGGGTGTTTTTTTAACAGCGTCCGGATTTCCGAAACCAGTTGTTACTTTTGACAAATTCAAATTTCATTTTATTCTGTAAAGACTAACAATTCATCATGGTAAGATTTACACCACAACAACGTCACAAATCTTCGAGATTTACCATCAAAATCAGTGTTCTGCTGTAAAAAACTTATAGAGCTCTTCGTACAATTTATGAACCGAATAAGCGTGCATAAGAATGTGCAATTCGTCGTGTTCTTGATCATGTTCGAACTCACTTGGCATTCCACGATGTCTGACCACCAATCAGAATGAGAACAGCACGTTCCGAAGCAAATATCGCCGTTGTCGAGGCCAGTGTAGAGGAAAATCCAAATTTATGGATTTGCAACGTGTTACCGTCAATGGTGATCGATACAGAGCGATGATCAATGAATATTTGTTTCCAAATGTACATGACATCGATGTCGAAGAGTTCTGGCTTCAACAGGATGGCGCTACGTGCCATACGACGACCGCAACCATTGATTTACTGAAAACTCACTTCGCTGAGAAGATTATTTCGAGAAATGGGCCCACCATCTGGTCGCCGCGGTCGTGTGATTTGACCCTTTTAAATTATTTTCTTTGGGACACGTCAAGTCATTAGTTTCTGCAGACAAGCCAGCAACAATTGACGACTTGGAAACCAACATTAAACGTGTTATTACGGAAATACGGCCCCAAATGCTTGATAGTGTGGTCAAAAATTGGACCCACAGGATGCGCTTTGTAACTCGTAGTCGTTGTGGTCACATGCCAAAGATCTTTTTCAAATTTTAAATGATGCGAAATTATCTATCTAATAAAACCATATTTGGGGTCATTACATTAATTTTTCTATGTTTTATATAAGTTTGAAATCCGGACGCGCTTAAAAAAACACCCTTTATTTGATCCTTAATGGTTTCTTAAGATTTTTGAGCGGGTGAATACAGGTACGACTAGTTCTAAAACCGTATTATGCAGACGGAAGAACATGGCTCCTCACAATATGGGCGTTTAGTCTTGATTTTAAAATACGCTCGAAATTTTTGCAAACCCACACAATAGGTTAATAGGACGATAGTTTACTGAAGAGTCAAGACGCTTACCTGGCTTAGGAATTGCCATAATTTTTGGCAGTCTCCATTTGCGTGGAAAGTAGCTGTCTTGGATGCAATTGTTACAAATTTGGGTCAGCACAACTAGTGCATGTTTTGACAGGTATTTTAAACAGATATTAGGTATATGTACAATCAGGTCCTAGCGACTTATTATATTATATTATATTTTAAAACTACGAACTACATATCTCACATCTGAGGTTGTTATTAATCGATCGTTGAAGTTAAAATTGCAATTATTGACTAAATCAATAGCAGCTGCATCAGAGAGCAAATCTGTAAGCTGATGTTTTTGCTCAAAGATCTCGCTTATTATTGCAAACTAATAATGGTGAATAACTTCAAAGGTTTTCAGCGCATTTTCAAGAAATATTCATAGATAACACTGTCGGTTAGGGTATCCGATAAATGAATCTCCAGTACGCTGCAAACCTTGGACAAACAGCTTGTAGGGCAGTTCTGATTTTATAACCAAAACTCCTATATTCAGACGGTTTTTTCATTAGCGAAAATATTTTTTTTTTAATGAAAAGTTATTTTTCTTATGTAGGTAGGTAAGTTAGGGCAGCAGTTGGGACTTAGCGTCCCAAATCACTTAGGCCAAGAATAGGCCTGCTGTGATGCCGATAATGGGAGCAAGTGACAAGGATATAGAATACACAAGAAAAATTAGGGGAATAGGAAAAGTGAAAAGTGGAGGACCATGCTTTACGTGGGACTCGAACTCACAACTTTTGGATTTTTCATGTAACATTTTTAAGAAATTTATGCATGCACCTACATATATCCCTTCATAATATATAATATATGAAAATTTATACATATCTATATATTTAGTACTACATATAGTTTAGACCTTCTTAAATTTTATTCTTTACCAATCATACACTCACACACACACACACACACAGTTGCAATGCTCTAAGTTCTGTGAGTAACGAGAGTGAGTGAGGGGGAATATTTATAATGCGTTTGGTCGCCTTGTCGCTATTGCAGCTTCACTTTGGGAAAGCATTTTCCCACATTAATTTTCCTAATTTCGAGAGTTACCAACACACACACACACACCCACACACACTCTTTCACATACATAAACCTATATAGAGAGCACTGAAAGATTGGGCTGTTGGGGTTATGTTGAGTGGGTAGGAGCTGGGTAAAAGAATGGAAAGCTCTAAAAGCCAAAATGTGAATGAAGCAGCGCACAACTATTTATCAATGCTGAAACATTTCAAATACATCCTGCGTTTTGGTTTGCGCCAACGTCAAGGACTAGGGACTAAGGCATGAAATTGGGTAGTAGAGGGCTGCAAGTGGGAACCCAAACGACGACAAACCGACGCACGAACGGACAAACTCTTAAGGCAAACGAACGAGCGACATTGCTAGATTATGACGACGCAGCAGCAGCACCAGCACAGCGTCCCTGCGTCACCCCGCACCACACGAAGCATCTCTCCTAGAGCCACCTTATCGACCACTCATGCACCCTGCTCTACGCTCTTGCTGTCAAATGAAGCGGCAAAAAACTAGCAAGAAAATGAAATACGCCAGCGCCAACATAACAGTCAACGGACTAGAGCTAGGGACTGCTGCTGGTCCTACTCTTTGGTTTCGGTTTTTGGTCTCAACCCTGCAACTGCTGCTGCCCCTTCAAACGTTTTGGTAAGACAACTGGCGGCACACTAAATGACGCCCCAGCGACTGAGCTCCAGCTAGACTCGTAGGTTTCTTGCGTTCGTCTTACGCAATGGCCGCAAAGTTCCATTTCTCCCCGTACAGCCAGCCCCCCATCATTCTAGAGGCAGCTTTTGTTTGGCCAACGCATAGAAATTGCATTTTGCTCTGCTTAACCATCCCATAGTCTCAGCCCCGAATCGCAACTAAAACGCAGCAGCCGAAAGCAAATATTTCATTTTAGAGGACGAACAGGTCATACAGGCAGACGATGGCAGGCGGCACAAACAGTTGCATGTGGCAAGTTGGTTGACTTTTGCAGCAGCCAGGAGCTGCTAGCTAGCAGGGAACTACAAAACTGGCAGCATCAAAGCCAAAGGATGTGCAATGCGGCGCGCAATGGGACAACCTAAAAAGCCACAAACGCACCCACACGCATTAATGCCCATACATACATATACACTGCGAGAAATAAATGCCTTCAATATGGGCTAGGACAAGCAAAGTTCAAAAATTTGGGGAGATGCGCAGCAGGGGGTTACCCTTCACTCTCTTTTCTAAAAAGGGAATTCAAGATATATAGCAGATGCAATTTTTGCTTATTAGCTTCATACGAATCTACTTACGCGTATAAGCTGAACTTGAGACGTCATTGTAGTCTGTATCGATAGTAGTTCTTAAGCGAATATATGCAACTCAGTCTAAGCAGCGCGGCGCAACAGATGCTTGGAGTTGGTAGTCCCTTTTAATATTATCCAACGACCAATTACAACCTGAAGTACAGTCTAGTTATTAGCAAAATGCAACCCTGTTTTCTTCAAGTGTACACACACGCATTAGTATGCTGCTGGCATGGCAAAGTTTCGGTGCGGCCAACGCATACTGCTTATCCTTGCACTCCTTGTTGTCGTAGTCGTTGACGTCGTCGTCGCCGCCGTCTTCTTCGTTGTCGTCCCAAAAGCACGTAAATAAATCTTAAAATTGTAAAACGCGCGATCCGCTTCAGCCAGACCCCGTTTGCGCTAAACCTAAACCCAATCCCAACCCCAGCCGCCCCCCTTGACTACGCTCGCCAGCTGGCTGTCGCCATTTTGCAATGTGTTTTGCCGCCATTGCCGCCACAGCAAATTACACAAGGCAGCGGCAGCAGGCAATGCTGGCGTCGCAGTCAGTGTCAGCCCCTTTGTTCCATACACCCCCTACGTTGTCTTCGTATAGTTGCTGCAGCTAGTTCAACTAACGTTTGTCCTTGGCATGTCCTTTGCGCGTTTTGTGCATTTAAACCGACACGACTTGTTTGCCGCAGCACCACATTTTCCCCCTAAACCCTCCCTAGCCCACCACCCCTGTAAACACCCTGTGTGTTGCTTTAGCTGTTGTTGTCGGCAAAATGCAGTCATTACTGAAAATTGGTTTTGGGGCTAACGCACTTGCACATTTCATGGCTAGCAGAAAACATCAGAACCGCCGCCCCAAAGTTGCAACGTGCCCCACCCGCTGTTGTGAAGACCCAGGAGACGCAAAAAAATGCGTCGTTTCAAAAGTTTACTTCTCGCATATTTTTCTTCAAATTGCAAACGATTTTTACTTGTTTGCCGTTGACGACGTTGGCTGCCGCCATCTTTTTGGCGCCTGGCATAGCCACACCGCCCCACGTTAAACACACACATGTATCTGGGCCAGTGGCGGTTGCATAGGGGCGCTGCTACCACTGTAGTGCCCCTAAAATTGTTTGCTGTATGCGCCACTGATCTTTGTGTGTGTGTGTGCGCACCAACTTGGCGCTTGTTGCACTGCCTCGTGGCATGGCGACACACGCGTTGCATATTTTCAACGATTTGTTACGGAGCCAAGACCCAACGCCACACACGAAGGAGTAATCGCATGTGGTTTGTCAGCCGCTCAAACGCCACAGCACGGTATTACGTTGCATGCACCTGCTTATCACAAGCCCCTTGCCACAAACCCTATCCTACGCAGATCTTTTCTGCTCCCTTTTCAGTTGGAGCCACCATTTGGCATTTGGCTCGTGCGCTTGAGGTAATTTGCTAAGACCAAAAAAAAGACTAATGTGCGGATTACAAGGATTTACTAATGCAATTGCATATTACATTCTACGTTGGCAAAAGCTTTTGCCACGCCTCTTACGCCCACTTGGAAGCCTTCCCGATCAGCATTTTTGTTTTAATGCTTATGGTGGCTTTGTAGGTTAAAATATTTACGTAGTACTTAGTGTAAATGCTAAGAAATATATGTAAAAGGAGGTCATCTACTTATAATCGAATTCAACTGCACATGGGATCATTCGGTGTCCATAGGTCGCTATGATACATAAGGAAAAACCTGCAAAAACGATAAGCATCGACTTAAATATCAATATTACTTTGTCAGTTCTTTTTCTCCATGAACATCCAAATCTCTGTGACCAGAAGAACAGGATATGCCGCAGTCTACTCAAAAAGGTAGATTTTAAGATTTTTTTATTTACTGCCGAAGGGATCGACTCCGTTGACTTCTGAAAAACTGTAGCTACCTCTTTTTACGCGAAGACACTTGTAGAAAAGGATCCAATAAGAATACTCTAACCCTATCCTGCCAACCGCTTTTCGAAGACTGAAAGATGACATCACGATTACTTAGTCTTTGAGAAATCTTGTAAAACCGAGAAAAGATCGGGCTGAATTCTGCAGGATGACAATATACATTGTCTTTTCCATTAGTACGTTTGCCCATCAGTAGCAGAATTCAAATACTCGAAGAGAAAAAGAGCAAGGAGTCTTTGTTAGGATGTGAGAACTTTTTCCACCGACGTCTCTCGAGAAATTCTTGTTCGAAAACCAAGCAGTTTCATTTGGAACAAAAGCGGCGGGTTGACGTACGAAGTACACAGGAAGCGGCGCCCCCTAGTATTGTATAAAAATATATTGCATATAAGACAAGGATCAAGTTTTTCATCTGTAACTTATTATATCTTTGTTCTAAAGCAGGAAAACGCAAAGAATTTTGATTGAAAGGCGCACTTGAACCGGTTTTTAAGGATCAAAACTATGAATCAAGTCGTATATGGAACATTACATAACTTTTATTTTACTTTTTTTTTATCAAAGCGAAAAGTAATACGATAAATTGCAGCTTTTCACTACATAAGCAAAAAATACGGCTTAGAAACTTTTAAATGCACCAAAAAAGCCTAGATATGTTTCAGCCATGGGAACTTTTTTTCTGTTCTCTAGTCTTATCAGGTAGCATTATCTGGCTGCACTGTTTTGGCCTCTTCGTATTACTATCTACCAAAATGTTTAGACGCCAAAATGCGCAACAACACGCATCGCGTTAATTAAATCAGTTCAAGTTGGAAGCGCATAGAAAGAAACCTAACTAAGGAGCATAAGCCGGCTGCTTTATGAACGAGTGAGATCTGGTGCCCTGTCTGGGCCGGCATGGGTTGGGTTAAGATGGACAGAGCAACAGCAGCAGCAGCCAAGTTAACGTCAAGTTAAGCGTTGCGTTATTAACAACAATTATTGACAGCCTAAGCGTACCGAGCGGAGGAAGCTTGGCAAATTTCACACTTAAAAGGGCAAAGGGTAACTCAAATAACTTAAGAAACGAAAAAAAAAAATAAAACAAAAAATAGTTAAAAGTAAGTGGGCCGTTTATTGCTGGGTGATACAGACTGCTGGATGCATTACAGCCCTTACAAACTTTAAGTGCAAGCAGACAAGTTCGTCCAAAAATACGATTTCCATATATTTTTGGAAGACCTTTCTAAATGTCACTGAGATTATCGGGCCACATTTTTGACGTAATCAAGATACAGCTTCAGTCTGTATGGATTTTGTTCCTTCAATTAAAAATCGTTATGTTATAGTTGAAAGCAAAATACAGCTCTGGTACTGCTGAAAGATAAATGCTACTCTTACCTTTGAGATGGGCAGCGACCGTACATAAGATGCAATAAGTATGTTGCCCCAATCCACGGAGAGTATCTAGAGAGAAGAACTTGATTGCTGTGAGCTAGCAGGAAAAGTTCCATGGCCATGGATGTAAAATCGGAGCAGACTCACAACGATCCGAACAGTCCACTCCAAATGGCGCTCCGTATTTGGCCCATACGCATTGAGGAAATTAAGGACAGCAGCCAAAAGCTCCCAAAGTGAGGGTCTCCAGGTCATTCAGGCATTTGTCACGTTACCCTGAGAGCTCTACTTTTTATTCAATTAATATACAATGCTATACCGAGGACGCAGCACTTCCCTAAGCAATGGTAGATTGTATGGGTCACCATGATCCGCAAATCTGGCAAAGAAGAGAGCCACTTACGACTCAGCTTGCTAAAGTTTGGGAAAGACTGATTGTAAACAGGCTTGCCGAACACTGCGATATGCTTCCGAACCATTACCGAACCTGTCTTGCATCGAGTCTCAAAACACATCTTAAAGGCATATATCGACAAGGAGTCCGCCTATGGAAAATTTGTTGATGTCAAACAGGCGTTTGAAACAGTCTGGATAGATGGTCCTCAAGATTTAGCTTCCAGTTCCATTCTTCAAGATGTCGAATAATGACAGCTGGAGTACCCCAGCGAAGCGTTCCTTCCCCGTTCCTGTACAACTTATATATGGCGGATATTCACACCACTAGGAAGATAATACAGCTTGTGGTATGCGGAAAACTGAAGATAGCAATATACATATATGATTTGGTAATATATATTCTGCTTCGCCGCAGCAGATGGGATCCTAGAGCACATCCAGCTGCTTTAGAGCTGGGCTTGCAGGTGAAACATTGCGCTGAGCCCATCTTAGTCTCAGGCAGTGCTATACACTCTGAAGAAAAAGAAGTAACCTGCAGTTTGGCTAGGCAACCAATTTCTCAATATATGTATAATACCAAAAGAAGCCAAATACCTTGGAGTCACCTTTGATAGGATTACTTTCAGGCCACCTATAGACAGATCATTAAAAAGCTGCCGACTGAGCATGCCTAAAACGTATTGGCGAAACTCCTACTAAGCTTGAAGAAGGTGCGATACGACGTGATAGTGGGAGCTAGCTGGAGGTATGCTATGCAGATCTGAGGTATACCGGCTCACATGAAAGAATTACTTATACCTTACTTATAACAAGACCCTTCGCCTTATCACTGGAGATGAATGCTACATATGACTTTGCACCATGACCTCAGACTGGAGACCGTAAACCTCCTCTATTAATACCCCGCAATAGGCTGGCAAAAAAAAAATGATTACCCAATCAAAAGACTCAAAATAAGACGCTACAATACCTAACTCATGATACAACAATTAGAAGGTGACGCAATGTGCAGGACCGTTTTTTATGTCTCTCTGAAAAAGAGATCGCAGGTTCAATGTTTTATGGCAGCTATATGAATTAGTGACACAATTTTGATCACACCGTAAGAAATTTTCCTTTGTGGCTACGCGACGTCTAAAGTGTTTGTGACATTTGAAAGGGATTATCTTTAAAAAATGAATGGCAAGAATGGTTCTTTCTATTGGTAATAAAGATTTTCTGATTCATTTGAAATTTTTTTCTTTTTTTTTTGCATTTAAAAAACAAAACCTCAAGATTGATGACCCTTTATAAAAGACAAAATCGTATAGTCATCGAAAAAAAATAGAAGAAGACGGTACGGACCAACGAAATCGATTTCTTTTATCACGCTTTTCTTATATAACTTTTGGGCGCTTACACGCGTCTTTTTAGATGTTGCACAGAACATTTTGTTGCAAGTATCTAACATAACTCTTACCCTCTGGAGTAAAGAGTATAAAAAGTTTTGCTGCTGTTGCGCCTTTGGTTGCTGTCTAGGGTTTTACTATTAAAAAGCGATTTCAGGCAGCCGAAACAGTTGTTGTTGTTGCCGTTTTGGCTCCGGTTCTGGAGATGATTCTCTGGTTTTTGGTACTGGTACTGGTGCTGGGCCCGGCCTAGACTGCTGACTGGCTAATTTTCAAGTTACCAGATTGATTTCGCGCGTAAATTTATGCGCTCTTTATTGCATTTTTGCAAGTACGTTCACTAGATCTTGGCCAGGTTGCAGCCTGCTGCCAGATGAAGCTGGCCGACGTCAACTTATTTGCTGTGTATAATCTATACTACTAGCAGTAGTAGTAGTAGTATAGGTATATTCCCAGCCCAATTCCCAGTCGCATTGCCCACCATTGAACGTCGACTGCAGCTGGGCAAGAACAACAACAACTGCTAAGTAACTTTGACTGCCAGCCAGCCAGATACGATAAGCAGCAGCTGGTGGATCCAAAGGGGCTACCAAGGGCAGCTCTGGCTACGTATTTTATTTGGAGCACTTGGGTTGTTGGGTTATGGAGCTGCCAGTTGTTGCCTTTGATGAAATGTTTGGCTGCATTTTGCCTTGGCAAAAAAGTTTGACTAAGCCGGGTGAACACGACTTCTTCAGCGCGTCTATGCGAAAGGTCAATTGATGGTGCTGTCTGATAAGCAGTTGTTACCTTAAAACGTGTAAGCTCCAATCCCAGCAGCAACAACAACAACAGCATCGGAGTACAACAACAACAACAAAAGCTGTTTGAATCTTAATTCAAGTTGAAATTCGCCAAGTTGCCAAAGTGTCGAAATTTTCGCGTTGTACTTGATGTGGCTGCCTCTGAAGTGTTGTTGTGGTTGTTGCAACGATACCGGCAGTACTCAGTGATTGTTTTTGTTGTTGTTCGCATGCCTTCTACAAAACGCAAGCGCGCTAGCCTTCAATTAAGATCATCTACAAATTGGAGCTAGTGCAATGGGCTTTAAATGCAATTAATCCATCCATTTTGTTGGAAGGTATTTTTTTCTTTTCGTTTATTATATTCAAAACAATTTCTTGAGCACACAATGCGTATGCGTGATGTAAGGTTAAATAATGATTGGTGGGAACGTTAATCAAAACGCAATTGAACTCAGGCTGCATCAATTCAATGGTTAAAAACCATAAACCCCTTGGGTGTTGGGGTTTTTTGGAACTCCGATTCGGGTTCACCGGTTTTGTGCAAATGTATGTAACGGACAGAAGGTGGCATAGCAAACCCCATGGAGTATAAGAATATATGCTTGATCATCATAAACAGCCGAGTCGATATAGAAAATAAGAGTATTTTAGAGCACATAAGAACTATAGAGTCCAATATGTACCAAAAAATGCGCATTATCGTTGATTCATGTTGATATCTTTCAAAATTCGCGATTCACACCCACATAGTTCAAAACCTAGTACGCCGGAAAAAATTTTTAGATCGAATGAAAAGTGCATCATAAGTAAAAATGTGAATCAAGCTTTTCCTAAAAATTGTCACAAAAAAGCTACTATCACCAAAACCGGTATGTAGACTCATATAGACTTATGACATACCCTCCCACAGTCCAATGCAACAGTTTTTTACCAATATCTTCAATACTTTACTAAATCAAAACTAAAACTTATCCTACCTATCTATTACCCTTTCTTGGACTTAAGAAGTGATTTATTTTCAGACTTCCATTTGGTCTTATAATTTTTAAATTAACTGCTGATTAAACTTAAGCAACCTAATCCCAAATCAATTAAGTTAAGATTTAATTAGTCTGGTCCTACTAAATTGTACGACAAGTCTTAACTAGCTTAAATCCGCTCTAATACATTTGTAAGTCCCCTCTAAAATAAGAGAAAAAAAAAAGAAATTGTAAATTACAAATACAGCTCTTATATATATTTGTTACAACATACTCGTACTATGTAATATTGTATTGTATTGTATTATATTACTTTTAAGTGCATTTTAAATAGTCCTGCTCCCCTAGGCCCCCACCCATACACGTGCCATGTTTTGGGAAACGGAATTGGGCTGGGAATTTGATACACATATTTTCGCGCCTGTATCCGAAAACTGCAACCAACCACAACAAAAACAAAAAACAAACCAACTACCAACATATAGGGAGGTAGACCGGGACCGAGACCGAGACCAAGACCGAGACGAAGAGACAATGGCATGGAATGTGTTCTGGGGGAGTCGCTTTAAAAGTCAAAAGTAAAAACAAGTCAATTTACGTCAAGCACTTTTGCTATAAAGGATATTAGAGCAGAAATACAACAACGACATGCCAACATTTCCGACATGTAGGCGTCGACTGCCATCAGTTCCCGCCAAAGACCCCGGGAGTTACCCGACAGCGCACCTCTCGCAATTGCCAGCTTGCCGTTTGCCATTTGCTGGCGACCATTTTGTGTATGTCGTGTGTGTGTTGTGTGTGGGTTTGTGTATTGTTGTTCCTTGTGGAAATGTGCAGCATTGAGCACGTTGCATGCATGTCATTTGTGCAGGCAGAAAGCAAGGCTGAAACAGCGCCAAAAGCCGTAAGCAGACAATGGCCAACGGGCGGGGTTCGTGTAGCGGTGGCGGGGGGCATCTTTATTTCCAAACAGTGACGAGGGGGTGGTAGAAACATTAAAGGCAATCGCTGTGGTAAGCAACTTCCTGTGCTAGAGGGGCGTACGCAGGGCTTTTGGGGGTTCAAGCCCCCTATACCAGCAGGATAGCGACAAGAATGAAACAAATTCGTGAATTTTTCAACGATTTAGCAATAAACCAAATAATGTCCTAAAAATAAGGATTTTACGTATAGCTACTACTTTTTTCCATCATTCTTATGTTTTCGGACATTACGTCTGGAGAACTCTTCATCGTGGAAAACTATCCTCGAATCGACCTTACAATCGACATATGACGTAAATGCTCGATGCCATTACTAAGACGTAATGGGAAGATACACAGCGGTTGGGGAAAGTCTTTCCAATTTAGTGTTTCCAGATAGGTTTGAATCGACGCCCTGATATGCAGACGAGCTTTATCGTGTAGAACTAAAATTTTGTTGCGTCTGGAGTAGTAATGGGTTTGTTTTTTCTTAAATGCTCGACTTAACCTCTTTAAGAGTGTACGGTAGAGAGCTGTAAGGGGTCGCACAGATTGAGCTTCCACTTCCAGTATTGACATGACATTAGGCGTATGAGATCAATTAAACATCATCAGATTCTTTTTCAGAAATGTTGGGTTTCGTTATCGATGTTTAAGTATAGCCAGTTGCTCCCTATAATTTTATTTTCTTTGAATTATCGTAGAACTTTCATGTTTTTAAACCATTTCCAGTGATTTTAAACGATATGTTATAGCTTGTTAAGTCACTTTCTACATAAGGCCCAATTTTTTTTACATTTTGAACGAGTTTTCCTGCAATAGCAATTCTTATCCCGGTGGACTTCTTTGTCTTCCGAGTTCCAGTTTTTAATTTAGAAATCACTCACAACAACTTCTCTTATTTAAAGCAGTCTCATCATATGCTTCCCCAATCAATTTATGTGGCTGAGTTACAGACTTCTGTAATTTAATAAAAGTCTCTAGCTTTTGTGGTTTCCGAAATCTAGTTGTTTATACAGACGGGCAAAGCTCAATCGCTATCTGAGGTTATGATAAGCCAAACCTTTATCTGACTGTTACATACATTGCGCATTCCTACTAAACCCTTGACCGTGAATCATATGGAACTTTCAAAAATGCAATGAACTATACATTGATTCCTTTATAAACAAGCCGGAAGCAACAAATTTCATGTCTAGACTTATTGGGAGCCTGATTAACACTCAAACGTTGGCTTTTTACCAGACTTCGCTCTACTACCTCTACTGTCGTCCTTCTCTCCTAGTGGGGCATAGAGCCTCAGTCGTTCTGCGTGTATTTATAGTCAGATTAAAGTTGTTATTGTTGTGGTAGGTGAGTGAAGAGTTAAAAGACTAGAGGGATCAGCTTTCCTTAGGGAATACATGCAATTACGGTCCTCACCTACTCCCTGCGACCTCCCTGTATAAAAGCCATGCAGACCACTGATCCTGTTCCCTCCTCCTTTCTCTCCTTTCTCAATAGGGTTTGGGACCGACTATGGCGGGGTTAAAACTTGCGACCCTGGATTTTTCAAGAGCATAACGCTACCAACTCCTTTTCCCTTTTCTTTTCGAAATAGTGGGCATCATACCTAAAGGCACCAGCCCAAGCAAGGTGAATAAGATTCATTCACTAAGTATTATTTTTAGGATCTCAAAACTATCTCCGGAACCTAGGAAAAGCTTGATGAACTATAAACCTTTAAATCCAATGCTTAAGATATGGTTTGTTGAGTTCCAAGTGACGCTGAATGTTCAGATCACCCAAAAGAGATCGTCATTCCAGAAATCGCAAGATATAATCAATGGAATGATACTGGATAATCGGAGACTGACTGAGGCTCTAGGCATCTCGTTTCAGATGCATATTTTGAAATGAAAACGCGATACTTTGGAGTAGCTTAATAAAAGAAGGGATCAAGTACGTGTTTGCTATGATCTACTCGATGCTTTTTATATTTCGGATACAATACTTGGAATTTCTGGAAGAAGGCTCGATTGTTATAATAGTTAACGGGGCAGCGTACAACCTTTGAGTGCAACACTGCTTCTAATACCAAGTAACAGCTGCTAATAAATAGCTGCGTCTTTTAGTTTGTGTTTGACAGCCAAACAACCTTGTGAGTATTCATGAAAATGGAAAAAAGTTATTTTGTACGTGTTTAGGCAAGGCTTAAGCCATCATCATCAACCGAGTTCCATTGTGATCATGCCAGCACAAGAAGCTTCGAACAGGTCACCCCAAAGGGATCATCATGCTGTCCCTGCTACCTTACCCTTCAGATCTGACCCCTACCGATGATTTTCTGTTTTCAAATCTGAAAAATGGCTATGCAGCAAGAGATTTGGAACTAATGAAGAGATGGACACTTAAACAAAAGTCTTGAGAAAACCTTTTTCGATTGTTGCACACGTATGTTAATTAACTTTGGCATGGCTTAACTCAATCGCATTAAAGCCCTTCAAAGTTAGCCCAGCTAATTATACTTCAAGTCCAAAATTAGATTGACATAGAGCAATTAAGCCAGAATTAAGTTCTAAACCTAAAAGTTTGCTATGCCTTTTACAGAAATGCCACGTTGCAGCTGAAACTTTGTAAAGAAATCTCCTGAAGTACTCAAGTCTCGATATGAACCTTAAAGAAGCTTAAAGTTTCGTTTGCTCGTGTTGGCTTATAATTCACAAGTGTTTTTTTGACTAAGCTAAGACTAAATAGGTTCCTTTGATGTGGGGTCTTTCGCGAATGGTCGTGAGTTTTTCGTTGCTTCAAGGGTTGACAACATTCCTCTAATTGTTGAACCAAATATGTTCCTAATAATATGTAAGTAGCAATATTCTAATCAATATTACAATAAAGCCCGTTAATAGACTAAGTATAGCACGAGAGACTCGGTAAGTGATCATTCCTTTTTGCTTAAAGTTGGAAATACTTTTTATTCAAAAAGTATTTATACATACATTCTTCGAATAATATTTTATTGGTTTGTTTTGTACAAAATTGTATAGATTCTAACATCTACAAAATAACACTAGCTCTGTATGGTTGCAGCCCTGTTATTAATAAATGGTTCAACAAAAACCTTACCCTTTATATACAAATGTTGAAAGTTAAATGTGCGTCGCATTATTCCTCTAAAAAAAATACTTTAAAATTCTGCCCTTGGCATACATTTGATACCAACCATTTGAACGAACTAATTAATTTGAGAGTTACCTTTTTAAAATTTGATTTGGCCGCTGAGGGCCATGAGGAAAAAAATGTTCAAAACCGACTAATTCTATCAAGGTAAAAGAAAACTATGTTGCCGTTCCTTTTCCCGAAAATTAATCTTTTACTCCACAAGTCGCTGACTTATTAACCTGCCCTAGATGTAAAAATTCCTTGATGAAGTGAACATTTTCATTGTACCCCCTACCAAAAAAAAAGAGGAATTTCCTGCGCACGTCCCTGGTAGCGACTGTATCTAGCAACTTGTCAACTTCAAGTGCCCAACGTGGGCATAAAAACAAGACCAACCAAAATGGCGTCATTGTAGGCGCACAACTTGGCACATTTTTTTTTTTTTTCGAACGGATAACGAAAGACGACCGACCTACCCCAAAGCACACGGAATATCTTGGAAACAAACAAACAAATGCACAGAAAGGACATGGAAAGCGACACGCACACCCGGGAATGGAGTGGGAGTGGACCCCGGGTACAAACATAACCTACCCTAACGCATTTTGGCCTGGCTAAGGGTAGTTTTTGAGCTGCTTTTGTTTTTGGCTTTAGTCAAACAATTTAATACATTACGGTTTTGCTTTGCCTTTTGCTTTCTTTGAGTTTCTTCTTTACGCTTTGCTTTCGCTTGGTTTCATGCAGCTTTAGTGTTTGGTTTTTTGGGGGTGGTGGCTTTGGTCGACACACGCACATGGCCAAGACGCACCGGGGCCAACTTCTAGATTGAGACTAATGACATGACAGGACACTGCAAGACATGTTACTACTCTCTCTCTCTCTCACTCTCGCACTTTTTGCGTCCTGTGTGTCCTGTGACGTATGCGCTAAGGTTGGCAGCACCAGCTTATACATAAATAATATCATAATGCCCTCGTTTCATCTTTATTTATGTGACGCAGGAGCTGCTTTTGTTTCTGTAGCTGTTTATACAACGAGTATATACTCAATAAAAAATCCTTGAATGTGCGAATATCCCAAAAAACAAAACAGTAGCTAGCAGATCATTAAGTACGCGTTTACCTAGCTGACACTCTTTCTTCACCAACTGTTTATAGTTCGGTATGCATCATCTTTGGTCATATAAACCTAGCTAGAATTCTTTTGTATGCTAAAAATTTACTTTAAAAGTAAAACTTTTGATAGGCCTGGTTAAGACACTAACTTGGTTGAATTTTAAATTTCTTATGAAGTTAGTACGCAACAAATGTATTTTGAACTGATATAAATTAAACACTGGAATTTCAGAACCATTCATAAAGTCTAGACTAAAAAGATGACCTACCATCTGCATAAGGTTTTTCGTTATTTGGTTAAATATTTGAGTCCAAATGTCTCGAATTCTTTCAGTCGTATAATAAATTTAACAAAAAATTTTCAATATGGACTTTCGCCATTTTTGGTAAGGTGCAATCAGAAGGCATGCACAGAAGTTCATATTTTGGGCGGCAGATGGCGCCAGTTTACTAATAAGCAGTTTTTCGGCATTTTAACTTCTTTCTTGGTATCCTTTCTTTTTTGGTATATATTATGTGTCTGAAAAAGTTCTAGATATCGAAAAAAAGCATAAAAGTATGTTTTAAACTATATATTAATTATCTCAAGAAAAAACGATATTTTTTTTTCTAATAGAAACAATAAAATTTTGTTTTTTTTTACATAATATATACTTACATTAGAAATGCCTTTAAAAACTACTGTTTGGCATACATATTAAAATATTTAAAAAAATAATACAAATTTTTTATATTATTTAAAAAATTTGATTCGAAATGCCTCTAAAAAACGTTTCTTAAAAAAATACTGATTGACATATTAAGACAATATTTAAAAAAAAAAATGTTTAAAAATTTTTTTTTATTATAATATTTAAAAAAAAAAAAATTTTTTTAAAAAGCCTTATTGAAAACTTAAAAATAAATAACCAGCCTGAAGGCCTACGTTGCTCTGGCTTACAAACCTATATAATTTAGAATTAACTTCTACTTTATAATTATATAAATAAATAAATAAATAAAAAATAATTAGATACTCATTCTGCAGTTAAAATTAAATTTATATTGAAAAACTCGCTTCTTTTGATAAAGAGCTTAAGGAAATTTTTTGTATCCAAAAATCAAAATTTTTAAATGAAAATTAATTTAATTTTTGTTTTTTAAAAAAACATATTGTAAACGCTTCTTACAAACATTTTTAGAAAATTTCTTAAAAAAAAAATTTACGTGAATTTATATTTCATATTATATATTTAAAAAAAATGTGCTGACTAAAAAATTTGTTTTTTAATGAGCTTTTTTGACAACTTGGAATAATTTTACAATCACAATGAAAATAAAATTTAAAAAATTTTATGTATAAAAAAAGGTGCTGGCTTAGGTTAGGTTAGGCTAGGTTATGGCTGCAGTTGGGACTCATAGTCCCAACTCACGTAGGCCAAGAATTGGCCCGTTGTGATACCGCTACGGTGGACCGTACACCACTCTTCCCCACTCATGAGGTCTCCTATATGAGATTAGTCACAGCCATCCGGCGGCCTGAATGAACCTTAAGAGGCATTTTGGACTCTGTTCCGAGAGCTGAGACAAGTCATCAAGGAAGTGTGACTTTAGAAAACGGAGTCTTGTCCTGCACATTCCAGGGCAGTGGCAGAAAAGGTGTTCTACTATCTCTAGCTCCTTCTCATCGCCACAGCTTCTACAGAAGTCATGATGAGGAGCGTTAAGCCTTTGTGCATCAATTCCCACCAGCCAATGTCCGGTGATAGCACGGATGACGGTCGAGCATTGGGCTCCATTTAGGCGGCAAAGTTCTTCAGTTCTTTTCCTGCAGTATGTCGGCCAGGGTCGACTTTCGACTTCGACTTTAAAAATGATTAGAATACTCAGTTCTCCAGTCATTATTAAATTTATAATGAAAAAAAAAATATATATTTTTTTAAACTAATGTTTAAAGGAATTTTTTATATTTTTTTTATAATATCCATCTGCAGTAATAATTAGTAAAATCGTTGAGTGCGATATTTTGTACCTAGGCCATCCAGACCCTTTCTAACTAAAATCGAAACATATTGTTAATAGGAAAAATATTTTCAATTTGTTCGTATGAACGCCAAAACTTGAAGATTCCAAGTCCTAGTATAAACAAACTTGGCCATCCTTCTTCTTAAGTGTAGGCAGTTACAGATCATTTATACTGTCACTGAAAATATTTAAAAAATTACCATAAGGTCTTGTTGATTCCTCTCGGAAAGCATAGTTAATAAATTATCACTATGTCTAGGTATAGGTAATCCATTCCGGGGGATTCGGCGACGCTGAGACTCAAAAAGCAACAAATAAAAACGTATAACCCCAAACTATCCAGAAATGATAGTAGAGCTAGTATATTCAGATCAAAAACCTTTTTTAATTGACTCAATGGTATACAAATCAAAATATATACCCGTAGATCCGCTAAGCCGGCTATCATTTAGCCATCTAAATTACTCGTTGTGGTATCTTTAATATTGAACCATTTGATATCTACTGACGATATTCAAAATTAAGATCGCGCTTCGCTTTATCCAAACAAACCCCTGAAAATAAACACATTTTTACAATGTATTACTCTATTTTCTTTAATGCGTATACTTAATTTTAAAACATTTATATTTTATGCAAATATTACGCATACGCTGAGTATATCACTTTTTAGTAATAAAATGTTGAAATCGTTGAAAAATCAAAGTAAATAATCGAAAATTCAAAATATTATGCATGCCGTTCATATATAGTACATATACACAGTACCCAGGCCGTTTATATACATATACACAGTACCCATATACGAGGTTTGTTCAAGAATTTTCGCGAATTTTGAATTTTCGCTGGCTACGGATGTTCGATTTTCGATCTTATGTTGTTACTCATGACCCTCACTTATGTTGACAATCTCGGCCATTCTGAAGGTACAGTCAGTTTTGACAGCTATTGTGCGTGAAAGTGTTTTAGCTTGTCTTCGATTTTTGTCGGAAGTATTCCGAATGTTTACTGTTGCATACAGCGAAGCTACTTTGGACAAAAGCTACGTGTACCGGCGGTACAAAATGTTTTCAGAGGGCCGAGAAGATGTGAGCGACGAAGAGCATTCCGGACGCCCGAGCACGTCAACAACAGACGAAAACATTGATGCAGTAAAGAAGCTAGTATTGGCCAATCGTCGAAACACTGTCAGAGAAGTTGCTGAGGAACTCAATATATCGAATGGCTCGTGTCATTCGATTATCACCAAAAGTTTTGGCATTAGACGGGTCGCCGCAAAATTCGTACCAAAATTACTCAGTTTCAACCAAAAACAGCATCGCATTAACATTATTCAGGAGCTGTCGGATTCTGTCCGTGACGACCCAAATTTGCTGCAGAGAGTCATAACTGGTGGCAAATCATGGGTCTTTGGGTATGACGTTGAAACCAAAGCTCAATCATCCCGATGGAAGCTGCCGCATGAGCCAAGACAAATATCAAAGACAAGCTAAAACACGTCCATGCACAATAGCTGTCAAAAACTGACTGAACATTCAAAATGGCCGAGATTGTCAACATAAGTGTGGGTCATGAGTACCAACATAACGCCACAAAAAGATCGAAAATCGAACAACCGTAGCCCGCGTACACAGTACCTTAAGACAATAAGGAGGTGCAGAAGAAGACACCGTGTGTCTAAACGCCTAGATCTTGGAGAGTCAAAGAGCTAGTACATATATGCAACTAAACGTTTGGACTTCCAAATGTCACTAATCAGATCCATCATATTTTTTGTTTTATGTTGCCACGCCCCCCTCTACACCCAAAAAATTTGAAGTATACTTTCAACAAATTCAAAGTTACAGCTTAAGGCCCATACGCAGCATGCAAAAATTTCGCACGAAATGTCAAAACTTCATATAAAAAAAAAAAAATCCCAAACGGTGGGAAATTCTAAATTTTTTGCTTTTTAAAATTATTTACGTAAGCTTATTTAGTTAATTTTTGAACAATGTTATAACTTCCTAAGCAGAAAAAGCTGAAAGCTAAAAGACTTTCATTTTATGCATCATAGAATTTACATATTTATTATATTAAATTTTTGTAAATAAATAAAAACATTAAAATAATGGAAAAAATTTAAAAAAGAATGTTATATTTGGTTTCGTCTTACGAGCTATTTTCAATGCTTTACTTTTTTTTATTATATAAACAAACGTATATAAAAACAAGAAGGAATTCGAACCAAAAAAAATAAATAAATAAAACGAAAGACTATATGTATAATACATAGTATATTATGTATGCATGTACTTGCCAGTCGTCTGTCCATCATAGTTGTAGCACTTCAAAATACTCATAACTTACAAAATTGGAAAGGGGCCTAGGGCTGGGGGTGTTCCACTCTTGACAGCATATGCAAACTGTGCGAGGGGCTGCTGAAAAATATTAATTAATATAAACAAATGGAAATAATTTTGAAGCAAATTGTTTGCACATTTACACGCAAACATATGCGAAGCAAGCAAACAAACAAAGTGTGGGGTTGACTGATGGGGATTGGAAGTCAGGTGCCCGCTTCGTATCCGGAGCACTTCATGCTGCTGCAATTCCCTGTGCACAGTTTTGTGGACTGCCAATCAATGGCGCAAGGCTACATGGCCTGGCCACATAGGAGCTGTCAGTACGATATTCGAGAAGGGGGTGTTAGGAAACCCGGGGTGTTCATGCAGGGCTGGCAACGTGGTGCTCTGCTGCGACTTTTCAAAATGAATGCCATGTGCAGATGTCCTGCCAATCAATGGATACGCTTCAATAAACATATACACCAAGTTTCAGTTGCAGCAACTAGAACTCCTGGGGCTTTGGTAGAGTCTGTGCATGTGTGTGTGTTTGCGTGTGTGTGTGGGGGGGCTTTGCACATATGCAAAACAGGAACTAACTATAAAATGTATGTGTGTATCTATATCTGTGTGTGTCCGTATCCGTGTGTGTGAGCTTTGTTCCGAAATTGCAACACGAAAAGCAAGCAAATCGTAGAAATTATTGAAAAAATGGAAAAAAATGTGCGGAAAAACGAGACGACAGAGCCGCGTGTAAAAGAGTAGGCAGCATTCTCGGCGCCGTGAGAGCGAGCAAGCTTTTCGGGGCCAAGGAATACCAAAGAAACGCCAAAGAGAACAACAAATTAAAAATGCAGTCGATAGTTGGTTGGATTCGTTGGTGTGGGGGGAGAGGAGGCCTTACAGCCAGCCACTCATTTACCTACAAATAGTTATGAGCATTTTACATGGCCAAAGAAATGGCAATTGGATGGGAAGGGGCTGGAAGGGGGCATGGGTTATACGTTTTTATTTATGGGGCTCGTGTTGGGGAGCTTCTTGGCTGGCATTTTTTGAATGTACAGCATATTCCCACATGGACTGGCATTGGCAGCAGCATCTCATTTGCTAAAAATTTTTTTTCAATGCAATCTTAACCAGCCCCTAAATCCCCCCACCACGCCGCTAGCTACTGATAATTTTTTTGTTGTGTACTAAATAGGATTGCAATACTGTTGTAGTTTTGCCAAGAACTATGGCTCCGTGTTAAAGAACTAGTTCCATTTGTGGCAATCTTGATCTAGTCTTAAGTAGTGTGAAGTTGGGAATGATATTTTGAGTCGCTGTTTTCGCAAAATTTTATTTTATTTTTATTTTTTTATTTAATTGCACATTGCTTAAAAAATGCAAAAAAAGAGTAAAATAAAAAAAGTTCCCACTAAAAATTTTTGAAATATGGGCATTTCCACAGAAAGTAAAAAGTTAAATCTAAATTGAGTTATTAAATAAAAATTTAAATCTTATTAAGTTAAAAAAGCTTTTAATCGCAATTAAGATTGTTAGCTGGCAAGAAATCGAGCTAAAAAGTTAAAAGTTTTATATTTTGGTCAGATTTTCCCAGATCATCTTCACCATATTATTTTTTCACACTATATTATCAATATTTTTTCAACAAGTGAAATATAATTAATGCATTTACTAATCATTATTAAAGCCGAAATTGATATTTTTAAATAGCTAAAAAGTTCTTAAAAAGTTATAAATGAAAATTTTTTATGGAACTTTGAGTAACGTCACGCCATTTAATATCAAGTCAGATACTTAGACGAGAAACGAGTTTTTGAACTTGTAAAATTAAGCAGCATTATTTGAACGCATACTTAAAAATGTGTTATACCAATTCGCAGGGATTGACGATTTTCTATAATTTTTGTAACGCAACGCCAGGAATATTTTCGTTTAAAGCTTTTAGTCTGTAAGACAAAGTGTTGTCATACTTTTAACTATATAAAAAATCGCTCGAAAATTTTTCAGATAATTTAAATCTATTAAAGACAAAAATGTTGGAATTTCCAAACTTAGATTAAGTATAAAGTACTATATGTCTGACTTTAATAAAGCTGTGAGGCCTTTTAATAAAACAAACATTTTTTTCATAAAAACTTTGATCCGCCATTTTGCCCAATTGGAGAATTGGAATTAACTAAAACCCTTCCTTAGTGCTCAACTGAAACATTTAACTAAGGTCCATGCAAAATTTCGTTGAGGATAAGAGCTAGTGCAACCAAACTTTCGCACTAGATAGGAATGACTAATGAGATAAAAAAAAGTTTAAGAGCATTCGTTTTTTTTACGAATACCTAATGAGAGATCTGACAATTTAAGAAAAAAAGAGACAACAAATCGGGTGACTGAGAGCGCCACACGTTGATGATTCCGGTAAACTTTTGATCAAGGTATTATAGTATACGGAATTTGATCGAAATCGTTTTATGTATTCATTTATCTAAAAAAAATTTCCTAAATAATCATCATCATTGCTAGCTTTACAGTCTTGGGCAGACCATAGCTTCCGCAATTATTCCTCTCCATGTTCTTCGATCGACCGCTGCATTCCTCCAGTTCAAGACACCAAGAGAACGAAGATCATTTTCCACTACATCTAGCCACCTTTGCTTTGGACGTCCACGTCTTCTTCTTCCAATCAGCTGTCTGTGAAATGCTTTGCTGACCGTGGCCTAGCCATCTTATACGTTGACTTTTTATGAATCGGATCACATGTTGTTGTTGTACCATTGCTTCAAGCTCTTGATCATATCTTATTCGGTACGATCCTAAATGATCATAAAAAAAATAAATCTTTTCCGTACTTTCTTCAATATTTTTCCAACTACTTTTAAAAAAATATTCATAGTTTTTTTATTTTAACGAAAAAAAGCTTATTTCCACGCCACATTTTAAAATCCGTTCCATAGAAAATTTTTTATTTGGCACGTCATTTTCCTTAAGAAATAAATAACAAACTCAAATATTTTTCACTGCTAACTAGTATTATCAGGTATATATACTAAATAAAGAAGTAACTTACATATTGAAGTACCGATATTTGCTATAAATTATTATATTAAGCTGACCCAAAAAGAGCATGGAACTTTGCTCAAAGTCCAATCAAATGGAACTCGTTTGCCGACCCTGCTGGAAGCCAACAACTACATATGTATTTATAGGGCGTTTACTCTATACATATATATATATATATATACATACATTTGTATACATATAGGTGGCATATTTTGATTTGCACATAACCCATCATAAACCAACAACACAAACCCAACTAATATGCAGCTTCCCTACTTTGGCGCTACCTTCCTATCTATCAAACCATGAATGAAGCTGGACCAGAGAGTTACATGGTGGATGGCAGCCGCCTGACTGTTCGATGTGCTTGGAATATTTCAATTTTTAATTAGAAAATGTACACATGAGTTGTTCTTTTAATGAATGCAACGGACATGTTAATATAATCGAATTCAACTCCATCATCAATATTGCTTGACCAGCGTCTGCCATCTTGTCAAGTTTGTAAAAACTCATATAGAGCATCTCTCTTGCACACTCTATACTGCTTCCTTTTCCGCTCTTGCTACACATATAGCTCTCTTGCTTGCACTCTTTATATGCATCTCACTCTGGTTATGTTTTGCGCTGAATTCTTTATGTTCCAGAGCTAGGAGCTTTATGTTGTCCGATTTTATCAAAAATTTTGTAGCACAGAACAAGGCGCTCTTGTGTATGTGCCAGTATCTGTGTGTGGTTATCATAACAAATCACATAGCCACACAAACACATGCACACGCACATGTGCATATAGACAGCGGCAGCAGCTGCAGCTGCTGCAACGACTGCGACAGCGGCTGCGGCTGCGGCTGCAGCAGAGTGCACCACTAACCAACGCACCGAAAAGTCATTTGAAAGTCGCACAAAAGTCGTTCCATGAAGTCAAGTGAAAAACGCACTTGCACTCAATGTGTTTTTTTTTTTTTGTCGATGAGTAGGGTAGGGGGGGACATGAGAGGGAATGGATTTGGTGTTACTAACACCGACAATAACTACAACAACTACTATCTACTTCTATCTGTATCTGTAAAGTGTGTTTATGGGTGAGACCTTTAGTTTTTATATTGCTGGAACTATATATATATTTTTTATATACTGGGGTAACTGCTCCCAGCTCACTTTACTCAAAAAACAATAATAAATAAAATTACATTTTAAAAAGATATATGTATGTGTTTGCCATATATATTTTATATGGCTTCAAAATTTGTGTCCGATAGAATTATTTCAAATTCGTCAATGAAAATTATTTATTTATTTATTTAAATAATAAATATAAATATTTAATTCTAAATATAAATGGTTTGTAGCTAGAGCAGCGTTGGCCTTCAGGATCTCTTAAAGAAAATAAATTTTCACTTTACAATACTATACACTACCTTGCAAAAGTATAAGACCTGCTCTGACCGAAAGTATAATAATTATTTAAAATAAACACATTACTTACCCAAGAACTGTCAGTAGTGTACTCAATATCAAAGTGATGGATTGATCAATCCAATCCCCGTACGCCTATGCCATAGAAATATTGTGTGAAAAACTAGGAAAAAAAAGCGGGAACTATGTCTAAGCAGTGTTCGGCGACTGAAATCAGAAGAACTTAAAAAAAATCTAGAATTTGGGCAACTTTGTAATGGCGAAGGAAAAAGATCATATACCAGTTCAAAAAAAATTAGCAAAGGGTACCAAAAAGGAAAATATTTCATGTGATCTTAAAATTTTGCAGAGTAGTGTTTGTATGTTGAAGAATCGCAATGAATATAAATATATTATAATATAATCATAAGTAAGTAATAAACCAGTTAGAAAAATTCACAAAAAGTATAAAGTCAGATGGAAAATTCTACAGGTGATCATTATAGGGTATCGTATATTTTGAAGAATCGCATCGATTAAAATGCCACTCTTAATAATTATTTGATTTATAGGTAGTGTGAGCGAATTTTTAGTTATTTATTTTAGAGAGCGACTCGTGATCTATACACTCAAGAAAAAAATTTGAATTAAAGATTTCGGGAAAAAATTCTAGCGCGAAAGTATCGCAAGCTTCTTTTTGGTCATTCAGAAACCTGTTTATTAATTAAGATTCTTGACTTAAAATTCCCAAAAATGTTAGTAAGTAAACAATAAATAATAGTACAGGCCTACAAATACCGGGGTCATGTCACTTGTTGAAAAGCTTAGGGTCATTTCCGAAGTAATTTGCTGCGTAGAATCCGAATCCGGGCCAGAATTGGCCCATCACGTCAGGATCTTGGAATATTTGAGTTTATGTACCCAAAAAACGGCGTTTTTTCCTACTTTTGAGGTTCATAACCCCAAATATCTCAAGATCCTGACGTGATGGCACAATTCTGGCCACGGATTCGGATTCTACGCAGCAAATTACTTCGGAAATGAAGCTTAGCTTCCAAAGTCGCTGACTTTTAAGTACGCCATCTTTCAATTTTGGCATGTTTGCAAAAACTATTTAATCGCGAAAACCAGATAACAGTGGGAAACGATAAAAAAAAACATTACTAAAAACTTTCTTTTAATACCCATGAAATACGCTAAAATACTTAAGATTGTATTTACTTAACTAGGGGAGCAAACATCTGTATCTACTCAGATAGCCAAGCTGCTATTAGGGCACTATCATCATGGAGCATCTCCTCCAGGATGGTCAAAGAATGACATAATTACCTCCAAACCCTGTCCTCCCGGAACAAAGTCGTGCTATGTTGGGTACCTGGACACTCAGGAGTGGATGGTAACACGATCGCTGACGATCTAGCACGACAGGGTGCCTCCACCCTGACCACTGCCCCTGCGCCCTTCTGTGGTATTGGTTGGTCCACAATCAAAACTATGGCAAACAAATGGGCTGCAGGAGAACATAGGAGATACTGGTTCTCCTTACCGGGGCTGCGTCAAGCAAAAGCGCTTATCAAACCCCTGGATATGATCAAGACAAAAGGTCTTGGCAGAGAGGACTTAAAACTCCTGGTAGCTTACCTATCTGGCCACCACACTGTTAGATACCATCTGCAGAAAATTGGCCTACCGGACTCCTCAGAGTGCAGACTGTCTCGAGGACGATGAAACCACCAGACATATTCTCTGTGACTGCCCAGCGCTGGTATGGAACAGAGCCTGTCACTTGGGAAAGGAACGGATTAGTCCCTTCCATCTTAGGTCAATAACAACAAAAGAACTACTGCTATTCATGCGGAAAGCGGAAAGTATTTTGCTTTAATTTATGGGTATGATACAAAAGAACTTCTGGTCGCAGTGCCCCACCTCTTTGTGGGGAACCCATAGAAGGAAAAAAAAAAAAAACTTAAGCAAATCTTTAGGTCAATAGTAAATTAACCGTTAGGCAAAGTGAATCGCAACCTTGAAAAATTCAAGCTGTTCTCTTAAAAAGTAGATTTTAAAAAAGGTATAAAATAATATTTATATAGCATCTGAACATGCCACTACTTAGGTTAGGTTAGGTTAAGACGGCAGTTAGGACGTAGACGTCCCAACTCACTTAAGCCAGATAAAAATTGGCCCGTTATGATACCGCAGGTGGGCTTTACACCACCCTACCCCACTAAAGAGGTCCTCAAGATACTCTACTTAACAGCCATTCTGTGGCCTCAATAAACCTCGAATGGCATTTTGAACTCTTTTCTGAGAGCTGGGATAAGTCATTTAGGAAGTGTGACTTGAGGAAGCGGAACCTTGTTCTACATAGTTCCGGGCAGTGACAAAATAGGTGCTCCACCGTCTCCAGCTCTTCCTCATCACCACAACTTCTGCAGAAATCCTGATGAGGTGCGTTAAGCCTTGTTGCATGAGCTCCCACCAGCCAGTGTCCGCTGATTGCTCGGATTACTTTCGAGCACTGGGCTCTGCTTAGACAGCAAAGTTCCTTGGTTCTTTAATTGCAGTACACCGGCCAAGTTTGCCGTGAGATCCTGCACGTGTAGGAAATTCGATTCCATGTTTCGTTTGCAGAGTAAGCGAAATGGGTCTTTCTGCTTAGTTTGCAGCTGGCCATAGGAATACCCAAACGATCCTTATCCTGAAGGAGGTTGCTGGTAGTTCCTTGTCTTGCCAGTTCTTCCGCAATGCAATTTCCCTCAATATCCCTGTGTCCCGGGACCCATATGAGGTGGATAGAAAACTGTTCTGCCATCGAGCAGACGAAATTAAATTTAAACATCTTTGAACCAAGCCAAGTATATTTTACAATCATTAGCGCACTTATGTTCTATACCTTGCCAATGATGCCTTACTTGTCCTTGAAGGATCAATGTTAAGCAAAGCTGCGTATAAATGTAAGTGTGCACACATCCATGCAACGACAAAGCATTCCAAACTTTTTGTGAAAAAAATGGCAGCTTAAAGTACATATGTACTTATATAAGTAAAGCTGATGACTAAGCAAGTTTAGTTTCATAATTTGGACTGGACATTTGATAGCCGAGTCATAAAGATTTCGTTGTTTTTAGGATTGCGGCACAACCCTTTTATAAAGTACAGCTGATTTTTTGTGCTTTGTGCAACTTGTCGTATGTGTAATATAATTGCGAATTGAACTAAAGCAACTAATATAATGATATAATAACAAGGTAGCTCAAAGATAAAAAAAAAAATAAATACACACACACACAGAGGGCGAACATCGGACAGTTAGTAAGACAAAGGCCTTGCTCTTTCGCACGAATCGGTGTGAAAGAAATAAAATGTCAAAAGTGTTTACGTTGTGCTTTTTTAGAATTCTTTTTTGTTTTTTGAGTCTTGCAACAATATGAGCACGCACACACACACACACACAGAGACATGCACACAGATACACCAAGCGTATCTACAATATTATATTGTAGATATCTATAAAATAAAATAAATAAAAGGCATAAAAAAAATGAAGAAAATTGTTGTAACTAGAAATGGTGTCGTCGTGGGCGTCAGGCATCGGGCATCAGGCGACAGGCACGGCCGCCAAAGCCAAGCCAAGTTGAGGCAGCATTCATTATATGCAACAACATCAAATGTTGTCGACGTGGCAAAGACGCAGGACACAGGACTCAGGACGCGACAGCAATAACAGTAAAACTAGTGGCAGCAACAACAGCAACAACGACGTAAGAGACGCTGTCGAAGGACTTGCCAGAACTTGAACAATGAGACAACGTTCGTAAAGGCGACGCTAATGTTGACGTTGATGTCGACGCCGACAGCGGCGGCAGAAATCGACAAAATTTTTTGGCAAGCAAACAAAAATATTTTGCACTGTGCAGCCGTAAAGAGACACAAAAAAAAAAGGAACATAAAACTAAATAAGTAACAAAGAAAGCAACAAAAAAACATAATAGGGCGAGGGCAGCTTAATAAGTTGGCTAATTTTTTAAGCAATTACAAAATTAAACACTTTTTTGATGCTAGAGATAACCGCATACTGTTGCAACTGAATACACCTAAGATTAAGGAACATCCACAGTGGGCCAAAATAACAAATTTGTGGATGAAATCGAGAAATGCTTGTACAAGGCTGAAACTTGGTGGATATAATATTGTTAGCACGCATAACATTTGCACACAACTTTTCACCTTTCTGGCCCTATAATACTATACAATACGGCATATGTATATAAACAAACCAAAAAGGTGACTTCCCCCTTGAGTAGAGTTTACCATCATTTGGATAAATTTATCTCGAATTCCACCAGTCGTTTAAAATTGAGTTACGGGTTTTTTTTTTGTAATATAAGGTATACTCAGAAGTTAATTTTTTAAGCGGTAGAGGGCGCCAAAGTTACTTAAAAGTTTTTCGTATTTCAACCACCCCCTGCCCATTTTTGTGTCTAACATTCATGCATGAGCTGTATATATAATTATTAATTTAATTATCTCTTAGTGCCCAAATAAGAACGTGTTAAACTTCTTTTAAACAATTCTATAATGATGACTTACATTTCCATTCAAAATTGCAATGAAAAAATAAGAGATGACTAAGGAAGACATTGTACACTTTTTACGGCAGTTGCGTGGTAGTGCAAATGATTAGTTATGTCCCATACAACTGGCTGATCCTTCACCGTTCTTATGTGGGTTGTTTTTTATCCTTTGAAAATGACGTGCGACGATTTTGTCTACCTGCCATAATTTTTTGCTTTCAAGATAACTTGCTGCAAATTAGTTTTGGTTGTGGTGGTACATCAGATCAGCTGTTGATACTGCTGGCGCCATCTAGCGTAATTGCTGGCGTTATCTTGCATAAATTACTTAGCTATCCCACGCACTGTTACTGCGTACTACTTTTATATTATACAAGCTTGCATCATAACACTTGGCTTCGGTTTTTTTTTAATTAAGTTTTGTTTTGTTTGGACTGGAGGACACAACACAGCCAGAGTAGATGAAAATATTAAGTTGATCGCAGGATGATTATCGGACTAGAAAAATAAATTTTAATTGCAAGTACATTCATGCCTTGCTAAAAGACGACCAGTTACAAAAATAAGAAACTCTACTATGTCCCAAATAAGTCTTATATACGTACAAGTTGCTGACTGTTGATCAAACTGCCCTCGTTAAAAGAAAGCAGCAAAAGTGCAGCAAGGCAAACGCAAAAGATAACAAAAACAGCAAAGCAGAGCAGAGTGCGATAGAGGTAACAAGGCAAAGGCAGCGATAGAATGAAGGGTACTGAACGGTGGTGAACGGAGTGTAGAGAGGAGTGCAAAGAGCGACAGGCAGTAGCAGAAAAATGGCAGTTATCGGCGCCAATGCATGCGACTGTGCCACGTGACCGACCGACGAACGAAATGGAATGAAACGAAACGAAATGCGAAAAGTACGAAAATAACGCACACACATAGACACCCACGCCGTTTGCTCACAGTGTGTGTGTGTGCACATGTCGGTTGGCCTGCAAGTGTGTGTGTGTGTGTGCCACCCTTGCTGCAGTCAGTCAGTCGGTCGGGGGGTCGTGTGGTTGGTCCGTCTGTCTGTCTGTCGGTCGCAAGAGTGCAGCAGCAAGAGCCGCTACCAAAGTAACCCAGCAGACCAAATGTTTGTCAATTCAATAACAGAAAATTGTAACGCGACTATAAGGCGCAATTAAAATAAAATTTAATAATTATTTTGATAATTGATGAGTTTTTTGATTACAGGGTGTGCCATCTGCATGTGACGCATCTGTTTTTGAAATAAAATTCAAGAATATAAGAGCTTTAGTGCTTATTTTGCGAAAACATTTGTTAGGATAGTTTTGATTTTTACAACTTTGACTGCAATTGAATTGCGATTGTTGTTGCTCCACTGTTCCAGCACGTCTTAACTCATAACTGAGTAAAAATGTTTGCAAAAATAATAAAACAAAAACCGGCGAAAAAGGCTTATTAAATATTAATCATTATATTTTTTATTTTTTTAATGTTTATTTTTAACAAACGAGTTGGTAGATACATAATTAAACAAATGTAGCGGTATAACATAAAAAAAAACTAATCACAGTCTCTAGACGAGCACTCGTGACAAAAATCTTATATATAATTCTAATTTTTAAAGTTATATAACAATGAAATTGAAATAATTTAAGGATATACATGAGTGTTTAAGTATGGTTGCATTGAAAAAGATGTAAAAAACAACGACGCGTAGTAATATTTGTATTATATATAAAAAAACAACTACTAAATTAATCATTATATTTTTATAAAGAACTTGAACTTGTTGTTTAGAATTAAACAGAATTCTAAGATCTTTTAATAGTTTTGCTCTACCCTCGGAAGGGAATCGCTAAGTTTATAATCGAAAAACTCATCAATTTGCACTTATCGCAGTTCAATTAAAGTTGATTTACATCACACCATTCGTTAAATAACTAAAATTCTGCAGTAGTTTTAGCGAATTTGTATCATTAGGTACTTGGGAGAAAAGTTTAACATCAAAAATATCTATTATTTAATAGTTCTTCCACGTTATGAGCCCAAATCGCTTAAAATATTGTACTTTAACGTACAGTTTTTGTACGCTTAACAACCGTTTCTCATTTTTCTGATGTAATTGAAGGATCTAAATACACTTACTCTTCCGATAAGTCAAAACTGTTTTCCAAATATTGGTCTCGGCGTATCTAATAATTAAAGTTCAAAAATGTTTATCTTTTTTATGATGGAAGTAATACGGTCGTCGCGAAAATACCTTTTTTCATAGCCCTTGCCATAAGCATTACATGTGAAGAATTTAATAAACAAAGACTTTTTGTTTCACTTATGTCCTGATGCTGTTCATAAACGAATTAAAAATATTTACGCAGGGTCCAAGAATTCTTTTGTTTACGAACTAGATTTTGAATTAAACACACGCTTGGAGTTGGTGCTCTATTAATATTGTGTTTACAACCTTGGTTTTAATGCTCAGATGCTCATAAAGTTTTGAAAAAATAATCTCAAGAACATGTAAAAAAGAATAAGTATCACATTCCTTAATTTCTTATGAATGTGCTATGAACTTGCTGTCTTTTGGTCTGCTGGGTTACTACATCTACTATAACTAGTACTACGACTACTACTAATACTGCGACTACTACTACTATGAGAGTGCTGCCTGCTGCTACTTTCCTTCATACTACTACGTTTTTTTTTGTAGTGTATTTGTTGTTGCCATTTTCTCTGCTGCCGCTGCTGCTGCTGCTGCAGCGCGTGTTTGTTCGTCTCTTGCTGTTGCGTTTGCTGAAGGGGCGATTTTTGCTGCCTCTCCGGCTCCCTCTCACACTCTGGCTGCCCTTGCTTATGCACCCTTTGTGTGACAGTGTGTGTGTGTATGAGGGAGTTTTGCTGTGTGTGCGTTTGTATCCATGTGCTTTTGCTTTTGGTGCATAGCAGCATAGTCGTAGTCGTCATCAATGCCGCCGCCGCCGCCTGCTCCCCGCTTGCAACAGCTACTGCTTCGTCCTTTGCTGCACCGTTGTTTGTTTCGTTTTCTGCGTTATTTTTCTGTGTGTATTTTTTTTGTTTTCGTTTTTATATCTTTCTTTTTTTAATTTTTTTTTTTGCAGCTGACTGCCAATTGTTTGGGCCAATCACAACGATGTGCAGCGCCGCATGTGGGTGTGGCCTAAAAACTGTAACCCCCTCGCCACGCTGCTGCAGCCGGCGTCAGGCAGGTGCTGCGGCTGCGGCGGCTCAGCCGAAGCTCTCTCTTTGTATGTGTGTGTGGGTTATGCGTGTCCAAAAATTTTGCCGCCTGACCTAAGCCCAATGAACAGCCGTACGTCTCTCGTTGCGGCGGCGCCTCCTGTGTGCCCGGCGTCAAAACGTAATCGATGCCAAAAGCGCAGCAGCAACAACTACAACTTGCAACAACAACATGCAACTTGCTGCGCTACAGCATTGTAAATGCCAAACAAAACGCTCTCATGTGCGTGGGTGAGTTTGAGTAGGTCGTCGATTGGACTGGGCGCACTAGGTAGGGATAAGCCTTGTAGTTGCTGCTGCGCCGCTGCTGCTGTTATTTGCCGAAATGCGTTTCAGTGTTTTAGACTGCTGCTTCTGCTACTAACTCCTGCTGCTACTTTGACTGCTACTCCGACTCCAGTGCCGAATTCAACTACGACTGCGGCTCCTACTCCGCTACCGACTCCTATATATGTCTGTAAAAATTTTTTCCGCTGCGCTACACTTGGCCCCCGGCCATCATTGTACATCTCTGCCCCCACTCATATATGCGTGGCTTAACGTGTATGTGTTTGTGTTTGCATTTGTATGTGCCTTGTGTATTATTATTCATTTTTGCATTCTTCTTAGTCCTGCTCCTTTTTCTAGCCTTCTTCTGCAGCTTTCTAGCTCTTCCCAGCACGCAAAATATTTGTAAGGCTTTCATAGTTATTTATTATACAAAACTACAGCTATTTTTTTTTTAACTGCCCCAAGTAACGGCATTTTTATAGCTGCTACAAAAAAATAAAAAAAAAACTTGAGAATATTTTATGCCTATTGTGAGTCGATTCTTTGATATGTAGCTAAAGAAGCAAACACTTGTACCCCATTTGTCGCAAAGATTAGCCAAACATATATTAAGTTTGTCGGTTTTTCGAATTCAACAAAAACCCCCATACTAACTTATTTGATTAAAGCGTGCAACAGACCTTAGATTAGAAAAAAAATAAGTGTTTAGTAACGAGGTTGCAAAAATTGCTAAGAACTAATCCGCATCTCTAGCCCGATGGAACTTTTTAAAGATGTGCAACGTTTTCCATAATGAAGTGAGCAGAGAATTTGCAAATAAAAATAAAACATTTTGCTAGTAGAAAGCCAAATGGCAGCCTTGACCAAGTGGCTCAGTATTGGTTGAGGATGCTCGAAGCGGCAAGTCAAGATGACTCAAAGGAGAGAACTCAGTTCAAAGGAAAGGACATTATAAAAGATATAAGGAGATATAAGGATAATGGGCGATCATACAATAACGTTCCTAAAAAGTTCGAAGGATACGATCGAATAAGAGTCGAAGAGTCCTTACATATATAAGGCTATTTTATAGGGTGAAGTCTGTGCTAGTCGATTGCTTGGATGCATTTAAGCCGCGAAGTGAAAATGAAGTAATTGCTGCACACTGACTCTATGGGTTCTGATAAAGAGGGCTCCAAGCGCAGGCTTAGTATTTTAATATAAGACAGTCGGTAGAAATTTGAAGAAGTTTGGTCGTAGAAGGTTTATTAAACTCTTAAGGTCAACCTCTAACTCTTTTAGTTTTCAACGAGTGTGAGATATAGCTTAAATCCTCGGCTAAGCTGAAAGGTCTTCATACATTCATGACTCTTTAGCAGAAGTTAACTTGGATAGCTCAGCTTACTTCCGTCAATCTACGACTTATCGTAGCCCCAGAAACCTTCAACTCCACAATCTTGGCGGTCATCACACAGCGCCTTTTCTGGCTTTGGGAAAATGGCTCGCAGAAACTCTGATGTAGTGCCGATTAGTCCAAGTCTTCTTCGGGCTTAAACTTGCTCCCATAGTCTCCAAAATTTGGTCCTTCAGACAGACGAACAGATGGTTGGTCATGTCTGTAGTATTTTCATTTGTTGCCCTGATTATATGATTGGTAACTTTTGGGGATTTAGGGGTATTCGAGGTTCTCCCTCTTAATTTTTCCCTAAGAGTCTAATCGTTCCCGTTGTAAAGGATGTCCAATTTAGTTGGCGAATCTACACCATAATACAAGATTTTCCGGCTACAATAGACTCTTCATATTACAGTGGCTTAGTCTCTTGCTAAATGCGACATGATAGATAATTTGTCATTATTTATTTTTTTGGTGCAATAGCCTCGCGAGTTATGTAAAATGAGAAAATGCCCACCACTGCTGTAGATATTGCTTTCACTTAAATTTTGTTTCATTTCCAGAATATGAGGTGTGTTTTTTTTTTTTGAGGTACGGAGTACCAGCATCTGAAATTGGCAGCGTTGCCATTTGACACGATTAGAGTTACCAGCTATCAAAATTGGAACATAGCCATTGAAATAGCTTGTATATCTCTCTCAATTCCCCAGTGGGACATAGGGCCTCAAGAGGTTTCAACTGTAGAACCATTTCCATTTCCATTTCAACATGAATTTTGCACCTCCAAGTCCGATGTGCATGCTGCCGAAGCAGGTGGATTTTCCACATAAATGTGGGTACCACTTGCAGACTGGTTTCCGTACGAGTTTACACTCATGTTTAAAATTTCAGTTTGCAAATAGTTCGAGTAAAGTGGAGAACTTCTATAGGTTACAAGCCTAAAGAAGATCTGATAAGCTCCACCTAATAGATAACCAGATAATCTATAATAAGAGGCCGTCTCTAACCTGAGGAACAGACGCCTTTTGCAGCCGCTCGCTCCGAGACAGACGCTGCAAAACTTCGTAGAACTTTCAAATCATATATGACGAAGAAACCTCTCCCGAAGCTCCCTCTCTCGTTAGCCCTGACTGTACCTCCCATGCAGGTTGTTTACCTCATCTTCAGTACGGTTGCTCAGGTTACCAGGGTGTACCACTGGGAGGTGAGAGTAGGGATTGAGGAATTAGATAGCTGAAAACAGCTACCTCAGCTTCTCTAAAACCGCCTTTACACCTCCTATGCTCTCAAAAAAACATTTTCGATCTGTATGCTATTCTTTATTTAAAGTTTATAAAAATTATTATATTT
This sequence comes from Chymomyza costata, assembly GCA_018150985.1. Classification (NCBI taxonomy): domain Eukaryota; kingdom Metazoa; phylum Arthropoda; class Insecta; order Diptera; family Drosophilidae; genus Chymomyza; species Chymomyza costata. Next base: position 7,944,739 of record JAECWU010000255.1, on the reverse strand, counting down.
TTTTTTGAAATCATTTAACCAAAGAACAATTTCCATGCATAAATTTTATTAAAAAAAAGGGATTAGTCGTCAATAAAATAATATATAATAACAAAATTTGGGAAGAATCCGCAAAAAATTAAGTTCAATTTATATTGTCATAGCTGCCATATCCATCTTTCGGGCAAAATTCGGACACAACGTTCACAGAACTCTTCATTTTTGGAGATTATATCTACGAATGGTACTAATTTTTTAGTATCTTCGCAAGATGTAAAGCATTGCTCAGACTGACCGTCAACTGGTGGAAGTGATAATCGGAAGGGGCGAATACGGGGGCTGGAGTATAACTTTCTAATGAAGAGTTTCCAAAGAGGTTTTGACCAGCGGAACGAGCATTATTATTTAGGACAATGACTTTATCGTGTATTGAGTAGTAAGAAGCTCGTAAAACCTCAATCTTATTAATTTTATACGTTGAAGACCTCCATTTATGGTTACACGCGGCAACAGTAATTTATAATACACAGCATGAGATTTTTCAGATATATACCAAGTGGTACTCATTCTTCTAGGGGTTATCGTAGTACATCATCAAAAACTATATGAATCAAAAAACCCATTTGGCGAGCATCATTGAAATTTTCATGAATATGAGAAAAGTACACTGACAGAAAAAATTAAGGATTTCGATGTCCAACAAAAAATTTTGCCAACATTTTTCCATTATTGAGAGAAAAATGTATATTTCCGGAGCGTTTTTTTTTTTGAAAACTCTAGATTCTTCATTTTAGAATGCTTGGAATTATTTTTAGAAAAATGCTTTCGAAGAGAATTTCTAACCAATTGTAGAAATGTTTAGTCCCACTGCTGACAGTATTTCACTCATAATTTAAGGAAACTAGAGAGCTGAAAATTCTTATAAATTAAAGAGCAAAACATTCTGAATAACAGTTCGGCTTAAACGAGTTTTCTATTAGTTTTTGGACTTTGCTTCAACTCACAAAATCAATAATTAATTAAGAGGCATGATTGAAATCTCTTACAAACGAATTGTAAGCAAACTGCAATATTTGGGTGAGTTGAATCTTTCAAGTGCATTTTATTATTTCAATTTATTATTAACTTTATATTTCGATTTAGCATGCGTATTCGATTATCAATTCGATAATTCTTCTAGCATACATGTATGAGAAGTTACAAATGACATTGTTGTTAATAATAATCATAATAATAAGTAGCATACAACACTTGACTTAATTGGCACGTTTTGTGTCATTGACACATAATGTCCTTGACTGCAACTCACACACACACACACACATACACAGTGAGAAATTGCAGAGAAACCTCTTAAAGTTTTCGTACTTTTCTTTTTGTTTTCTTAAACTTTTGGCCAAAATGTGCGCGCATTCACTTTGGAAAAGTTTTCACTTTCCTTTTACTTGAGCAGCAGCAGTAGAAGAATAAGAAGAAGTGCCAGAGGACGATGCAGCAGGAGAAGAACAAGTCCTAGAAGCAACCAACAACCAACAACAAAATTGACTACAACAAGGAGCGCGTTACGATGGCGGCGGCAACAACAAAAGCAAAGCACAATAAATACTTGACGCCATTTTATGTTTTGCTTACAAGTTGAAAGTCAAAGAAAAGTAACAGCAACAAAAACAACAAAGAATAGCCGAGAAAAGCTGGAAAAGTATTCCGCCCAGACTCCTGGCATAAACACTCGCAACTTTTCGCTGCGATAGTTTAAATTTGGTTTAACAAAAATGCAGTTTCAGTTGCAACTGTTGCACAGATTTCCAGATTAAGAGGACTTCAAGATCACAATTTAAATGTGCTTTAAAGGTAAAAGTTTGCGGAATTTCGGGAGCGGAATGGCTTAGCATGATGGAGCAAGGTTAGTAAAGGGTTATCAATCTTGAGGTTTTATGTTTTAAATGTTAAAAAACACAAAAATTTTAAATGAATCGGAAAATCTTTATTATCAATAGAAAGAACCGTTCTGGCCATTCATTTTTTAAGGATAATCCCCTTCAAATGTTGGCCGCAACTGCGCCGTAGCTCGTCCATGCAGAGGTTCCAATTTCCGATGACGCGCTCGAGCATGATGGGCGGTATATTGCGAATAATACGGGTAATGCTTCAATCGTTGCTGGCTTATCCACAAACACTTTAGACTTCACGTAGCCCCATAGGAAAAAGTCTAACGTTCTTGGTAGCCAATTCACCGGTCCGGAGCGTGAAATTAATTGTTCACCGAATCTCTCTCTCTCTCTCAATTCCTTGTATCCCAAGTGGGACATAGGGCTTCTACAAAACGTTTCCATCGGCTACGATCCTTTGCGATGACCTTGACCTCCTTAAAAGATTTCCCTTTGGACCTAAGTTCCTTCTCGAGTGTTCGCTTCCCAGTGCATCTAGGGCGTCCCTTCTTTCTGCTACCTTGCGAGTTCCATTCGAGCGCTTGTTTACATAGTTCTGTGGGATCCTTGCGAAGGGTATGGCCAATCTCTTCTTTATTTCTTTCTGAATGGGTAACTGCTTGCATTTCGCCCAAATGTCTGTGTTGTTGATTGTTTTGGGCCACCAAGTCCGCATCAAACGCCTTAAGCATTTGTTGACAAATACTTGCAGTTTGCTTGCGAGCAAGTCCGCCATGAGCCAGGTTTCACATCCATACAAAAGAATCGATTTGACGTTAGAGTTGAAGACACGCAGCTTTGTATGTATGGAAATCGATGCGGAAGTCCATATTTTATACAACTGAGTGAACGTATTGCGAGCTTTAGCGATTCTATTATGTATGCCGTCTGTAGGAATAACACTCCCCAGATCATGGTTTAATAAGTAAGGTAGAGTAAGATTTTCTCACTCGGGGCCATAAATTTTGTGAGAGCTAAGAAATGTGAGAGAGAGAGAAGCAACACACAAGCTGACGCATACACATTCGCAAGGAGAATGAAAAATATGGCCCCAGCATAGAGAACGTTGCTACAATCTTACGCTACCTTACTTATTATACCATGTCCCCAGATAAGTGAAGCTGTTCATGTTTTGAATGCTGGAATATTAATTGTTCACCGAATTGGTTCCATTAAATGGCCTAAGCGCACAAAAAACATTCTTTACAGAACGCGAATTTTCGTAGTCAGCCGTGCTCCGGAAACCGAATCCGCATGTTTCATTCGGATTAGTTTTGAAACCGAATGTTTGGTGCTCCCATTTCCACCAAACCGAATTTTTTATGTGCTTTGAAATCGAATGCTTTGTTGCAAGTGGAATTAAAACGAATCGTCAAAATAGTATTAAAAAAGCAAAAATTTTATATTGAAGTAATTTTTTATATATGCCTTGATATTCTTAGATTCTATTTATGCTAACTTTAATTTGCATATTAGCTGCTAACTATTTTTAATAATTTTTTTCCTGACACAACCCAAAAATGCATACACAAGCCAAAACGAATTTTCGTTGTGTGTGTATCAATTATGCACACATGGCCGATGAATGCGACAGGGTTACCGCGTTACACAAATAAAACTTCCCTTGTAACAAAAATAATTAAATCTTGTTAAAATTTAATAAACATTGTTGCTAAATTAATATTTTTGTGTAATTTTATTTAAACAATAAAATAATAAAGAGCTAGCTATATATTAATGAAAATTAAATGTCAAAAACATGTACTAATAAAAAGGTGCAAAACTATGGCAGCCATGTCAGCTGTTTTGTATCAAACAAAAAACTTTTCGCGCCAACAAACACAATGTAACTACATATTTTATCAAAAGAATTTAATGCTAAAAAATATATTTATTGCAGGGGAAAACACAAAAGCAGCGAGTAGGACATGATTTTTACGCCTTCTTTAGCTTCAAAACAAGCAATTGGGAAAATAAATGAAATTTTGGCAATGTTTTCAATTTTTAACAAAAGGCAGTATGTATGTGAATTTATCGATAAAAACGAGGGAAATATACAAATGTATCGAAAATAAAAAAGGAAATTATTGACAAAAAATTCGGATTCCGGAGCATGCAAAACCGAATCCGAACAAAATTGTTCGGTTTAGATTTGTCGGTTTCCGAAGCATGGCTGAATATAATTGTACGATTTGTAAACGTTGATAGTCTTTCCATGATGAAATGGCAATGAGTGCTGAAAAAAAAACACATGGCAACTTGGCAGTGCTCACGCGTGATTTATCAAAAAAACCCTATTGAAAAAAAAAACCTCAAGATTGATGACCCTTTATGTGGATAGTACAAAAAGTTTGTGGATTTAGCACTAATTTTTGTATGTATGCCTTTTTTATGTTAGTCTTAGGGAATCAAATGTTTTGAATATATCAACGGTTGAAGACTTTTAATTTTTCCAGTTTTATGTAAAATTTGTTGAAAATAAGAACTAGAAGGCATCAAAATGGGTAGGACCCCTCAAGCATATGCCAATTTGTTTCGAGTACGTCTGTTCTTTCGTCCTCTGTACGTCAAAGCTTATATATCAGTTTAATACCCTTTAGCTTCAGTAATAAAGAGTATATTAAGTTTGTGCAAACTGAAAATGTTTGCAAAATAGAGTAAAAGACGTAGGAGACGCCCCCAAAGTTGCCTTAAGTATGATCAGGGACCTGTCTGTCCGTCCTTATGAACGCCTTGATCGCAGATATAAAAATAGATATCTCAGATATAATATATAATAATATAGTTTTTACAATTTTCCTCCTTTTCTTTCGAATATAATTTTTCTGTCTTCAATCATCAAACCTTTCATTTTAAAAAATTTTAGAACATCGCGAGTTATTTTAAAAGCTCTTGAAATAAATTCGTTATTACGAAGCTCGACAGTATTATTTTATTTTATTTATATAAAGTAGAAGTTAATTCTAGGTTATAAAAGGCTTGTAGCCAGAGCAACGTAGGCCTTCATGCTGTCGACAGTATTTATATAAGGCAACATTTCGAAACTTTTCATAAGTTCTTAAGAACTTCTCTACACAATTTACCGAAATACGCTCGAAATTTTGATTTTTGCAATGAAAGGTGTTCTTTTCTGTTTAAAAAATAATCATTTCATTTACTATGGTAACAATCATTTCAAATGGCAAAAGTTTTGCTTGGTTGAGGTCATCCATATAAGTACGTACTGAAAAAATATCAGGTATTCAAAGTGATGGCTCCCATAAATGTGGAATCTTTGCTTCAAGTAGACATTCGAATCTTGAAGAAATCTTGTTGCTGTTCCATTAAACACGACAGGATTTGGTATTTATTTGTGTTTTATGCGAAACTGCCTTGGAGAAACCCTTAAGCTTCATATTATAAGGACTCTTAATATTTGTAAAAAAAATTAAAAAATAAAAAATATCGAAAATGTTTGCCTTGACGGGGAATCGAACCAAGGTCTCAAGCCGGCATTTTGAGCCCAACACTTTATCCTATACACGCTTTTGGTACTAAAGTGTTTCAAGCTCTCGCCTCTTAAACGCTATATAGCGTCTATTTTCGATATTTATGATACGATGTAAATTAATCGAAAGATTTTTTTATTTCACGCATTTCGGCCATACAAACTAAAAATGTAGCTTTGCAATTATGGAAAGGGGCGTGGAAGAAATACTTAAAAATTAACTGAACTGGCTAAACAAGGAGCTACCAGCATCCTCCTTCAAGACAAGGGGAGCCTGGGTATACTTATGGCCAGCTGTAAACTGAAACCATTTTGTCCTCACTGCAAACCAGATGTGGAATCGGCTCTCAAACGCATGCAGGATCTCACGGCAAATTTGACCGACTTTTTGCAGGAAAAGAACTCAGGAACTTTGCTGTTTAACAGAGCTCAATGCTCGACCGTAATCCGAGCTAACACCGGACACTGGTTGGTGGGAATCGACCCATCCAGGCTTAACGCTCCCCATCACGACTACTGCAGAAGTTGCGACGGTGAGGAGGAGCTTGAGATGATGGAGTACCTTCTGTGCCAATGCTCTGGTCTGTGTAGGACAAAGTTTCGCTTTCTCAAGTCACTCTTTTTTACTGACTTATCCCAGTCCAAAAAGGCTCTCGAGATACAATCAGGCCGCCGGATGGCTGTGACTTTTATATCATATAGGAGACCTTTCTCTGAGTGGGGGAAGGGTGCGAAGGTAATTGAGTTGTGACGCCAAGCCCCAACTGCCGCCCTAACCTTACCTAACCTAACTGAACCTGACGTGGTCACAAAAACATAATAGTCAAGCTTGGTTATCTTAGCTCTTATAGATTCCAAGATCTACGCGAACAAACAAACGGACGTGTCTGGATCAACTTTTTCTCTCCTGACCATATTGGAGGTAACTTTGAAATTTTAGGAAATATAGCGCTTTGAAATTATTAGGGGGAGGAAGGAGGCATGGCAGTAAGACAAAAAGATTAACTTGAATTAGCTGGACATGTAGGAAGTCCAAATCACAAGTTTGCTTGTCCTTGCGCTTATAGTCACAAAGATTCGGGCATTCATACAGACGAACGAACATGTGTAGATCAATTTCTTTTATGCTACTGACCATATAGAGGTAACCAGGTGCGGATACAGAATTTGTTCTTAGGGGGGGTACTTCACTTCGAAGTGTACATATATCAGAGCTCGCAGAAGACTGTCAACCCATTTTTCCAACTTTTGGGGGGGGGGTCCGGACCAGAAAACTTCCCCCGTTGAGCCGCCAGTGAAGGTAACTATTGGAGATCTCTGGCGTTTCTTTCACTATTTTACAAACGTGCGAAATATCCCGCTTAAGGTGGAAGTAGTGGAGAAACCAGGATTTTACCATGGAAGGAGTATGAATCCAGGGCTATACAAATTTCGCATAGTATTTGCCATCGAATCAATAAAAGCTTCTAAATAGTTTCAAAAAAGATTTAAGATTTACAAGTGTTACTGGCTGGAATCTAGGTAACAGGCAGCAGGAGACGAAGCAGCCTTCCTTTATGTCACCAAGGATTCCACTGTCTCTACTGATTCGCCTAGGATATCCCATTGAATCATCACAAGCATTGAAAAATTTTTTTAAAAAGTTTTCTAGAGTTGACCTTTTACTCAACTTTTTTTCTTTACTTGGCAGAACTCTTGCATATATATATTTGCCTAAGTGGAAATATATAGCTTGTACATTATATAAGTAGATAACTATTTGTTGTGTCTGCCAATGTGTCTGTTTTTACATATATAATATATATGTATGTATATATGTAAATTTGTGTGTGTCTGTGAAAGTGATGCCGGCAGCGGAAAAACTTTCAAGTTATGTGAAAGTTTGTGCTCATTTTCAAAAACTTGGAACACAAACATAGACAACGCTGACGTCAGACACACCATATAAGAGAGATTGAGAAAGAGTGGCACAGAGAGTGTGGGGGAAAGAGTTGTATTGGATGTGTGTATGTGTGTGTGTGTGTGGCAGCTACATGTTGCATACATCTGTGCGCAACACGAAGTTAAATTTTATTTGCTGCTATTTGCGCACAATTTAATGCTATTTTTATGCATTTAATGTGTTAGCAGTGTGTCCTTATACATACATACATGTATATAATACACTCAAGTATATACATAGAAGCTGTTACGCTTTTGTGGCATTACGGCAGCCATTTTATTGACAGTGAAAGTGTGCTTAGAATGGCACATACGTATTAATGTATATAGATACTCTTGTATGTAAATAGTTAACAAAAGTATATTCTTTACATATATAATATTTTAAGTCCGGCGTGATCGATTTTGACGCATTTCTTGATCTGATTCCGGACAGTAGCATATCTTGGAAGTAGAAGCATTAGTTCTTCCGCCTGATTAGGTACAGTCGCTACTGTAGTACAGACTACTATTGAATATTTACTTGTTTATCTCTTTATGTATACATTTATTAGTGAGCTGCTTAATTGTACGCCGCACAAAGGAAATGCTTTTTTTATGACTCGGGGATGAGAGCATCCTAAACCGTATTCAAGGACCATTTTCTGTCATAAACTCAAATACCGAAAAGAAATAAATTATTCTGCTACTCCTAATCTCTAGCTAAAATTCGGAATTGCTGTTGCTTGAGAAAATAGTTCATCTGTCAAATGCGAATTGGATTCAAAATCTTTATATTTTTTTTATTTGCAATTATTTCTTTATTGTTATGTAGAGAGTGTCCTTAATTTTTCTACATATAATTATTATTTTAATATGGTGAAAGTCTAAAAATGTTTGCATTTACAAAACAGTGGCTAAGATTTTGGATTTTGAATGGAAATCGTAGCACAGCTTTAGGGGCCGTCTGAAAATCGCTTAGGGCTGTATTTTCAAAGTGAATTTCAGCGAAAACGTTGGCATATACTTTCTTATATACCTTGACGAGCTGAACCCTAAACACTTAGCAGAATTATGCTCACCCGAAAGAGCCCCCCTGATTCAGAGATAAAAATAACGCCAGCATGTGGGATTTCTCTAACCTTCAAAAAAAGTTCATTTATGGGGTTTTTTGAGGTTATGTCAAAAGCCTTCAATAATTAATTTTTTGGAGCTCGGATGCGGATTCAGCAACCCAAAAAAAGTGGGCATGTTCTGGCCTCGGCAACTGAAAATCCTTTTTTGTATATACCATATAGACAAATCTTTTCCGAGTCCGGACGACATTTTTTATGTGATTTTGCGGTTGCTGAATTCGAGATATACAAAAAACCCCAGCACTTCAGGATTCTGCGATAACCTACAAAACATTTCGTTTTAAGAGTTTTTTGTGATTATATCAGAACTTTTACGTGCTATGGATTTTTCGACTTCGGATACCGGTTCAGCGTCTAACTAGCTTCTGAACGTCAATCTTGGTTACGATATCCTAATAAACCAACAAAACATGCCTATAGAAGTTCTGAATTTTTTTTAAGTGGCTCTGTAATACTCCTATGGGAGCTTTACGGTATAACCCCGATATTTAAAAAATAAATTCAACTTGGCCCGAAAGTTTACCTCCAACGCGTCACATTACATTTCAAGGTATAAGAATTGATTAATATAAACATACATATATAGTAAAATTGGTAGGGATTTATGCGGGAGAAATCGCCAAGGGCAACTCAATTTGGGATTAACGTTTGCAACGTATATTCTTCAAAGAAAAGTTTAGCACAAGATCTTCATCTTCTTCTTATGTCCTGTTGCTTCTAGTGGAGCACAGAGCCATCGTGAGTTGATCCCAGCTGTGAGCTAGAGCTTTTAGTTCACCCCAGGTCTTTTCGCTATCTTCAACTTCTCTTTGCAGAGCTCTTCGCCAAGTTGTTTTCGGCCGCCCTCTGCGTCTGCTTCCTTGTGAACTCCAGTCCTCTAGAGCCAAATTACTTACGTCCCAGTACCATCCAAAAACAAGACGGAGTACGTTATTTTGTATGGCTTGGAACCTCTAGCCGTTTGGCTAATCAGCATTACCCCAGATCTGAACAACATATAGCTATGATCTGCTGGTACAGTACAGGGCTAACGTCCCACTACATTTGGGATTAATTGTTCTAAATACTCAGTTGAAGTATTTTAGAGTTGTAGTGCAGTAGTACCTACACAACCATTTTATCATGAGCTACTTTATATATGTAAATGATTTTATAAAACTCTGTTCGTAGTTTCAAAACGAGATAACTTCAGAAGTTAATTTTGATCCCCGATTCCGTACATAAGCGACCACTGTGCGACGTACGGCTGCCCGCGGGTGCATTATATTATGTACAGTATCTTGTGATACACTCCGGCTTAAGATATTCCCAATACACATAAATGTTTATGCATGTATGCGTGTGTGTGTGATTTTGAATACACAGCAAAGTTTTCAATTTCACTTTCAACATAAATATGCTGCGGCTGCTGCAACACCAAGATGCACACACACACACACATACAAAGAAAAAAACCACGTGTCGTCAGGGCAGCCAACGTCTCCTTCACACTCTGCTTAGTTTTGTGACGTCATCGTAGTTGCTGCTGCTGCTGCTGCTGTTGTCGTCGTCGCCGCTGCGCATTATGACCCACTTAAGTGGCTTTATTACGAGGTTAAAAACTTTGCCAGCCGGCAGCAGAAGCAGAAGCAGAGCAGAGCAGCAACACGTTGGCTGACTTTACGGAGCAGAGTAGACAACGACTCCGACTTTGACTCCGGCTCTGACTCTATATGAGACTATGATGCTATCATCTGTGCGTCAAGGAATGCAATGCAAAGCAGTTACAGCTGTTGCTCCCATTGTTGTTGTTGTTGTTGGAGTTGCCGTCTCGACTTTGGCAGCAAAGTTTTTAACTTGATTTAATGAGTTTAATTGCTCCGCTTGCCAAGTTTTCAAGTGAGATAATTAATTTTTGTTATGCCACACGAGTTGTTTGTTTATTTACCTAATGTGGTTACTGTTGTTGCTATTTTTGTAGCAGTTCTAACATACGAGGGCTGGTTAAAAAGTAATCTAGTCTAGTTGAAAAATATGTTAGCAAACATTTCGCTCTTTTTGTATTTTAACTCAAGCAATAGACTGCCCTGCGACTTTTAGGAACTGTTGTGCTCCCTTCAAGCCCTAGAGCTCCTTGATTAGCGCAATGTCTGTAACAAACTTAATTATTTGAGATGGTTCTAGTCGGGTGATATCATGCAGCCCGCCGAAAAGGGATTTCCTTCTTCTGGCATACTCTGCAAGTATGTGCTGTGGGGTTTTCCGCCTCAGTTTTACCTGTACGTGTTTGAATTCGAGATGCTAATAGTACACAGGTGTTTCCGGAGTCTGCAAAGTGCCCTTAGTAACACAATCAGTATCTTTGGGATATTTTCTTGAAACTATTAGAGTTGTGGAAACTAAGAGATTGCTTGGCTTGAGCTCCACGCTGGTCTAGTCCATTTCTCGACTGGACCTTTCTTCATCTCTTAGCAGCTGTATGGTAGTATGTCTGCCAATGACACAATAAGGTTCTGTTAGTGCTTCCTCGTTCCTCATTCCTCGCCAGTTCATCTTGTGTCCCGGAATCCATCTAAGGAAAACTCTGTTCCATTGCCCTACATGGTTCAGTTTAGCTCAGGTTGCCCAGACCAACTTCGAACTAATCTTCACGCTAGCCACCGCATGAATCGAGGCTTGACTGTCTGACAGTATAGCAATGTCTCTGTCTTTCTATCTCCTATCTAGGTTGATGTCTACACATCGGCCTATGGCACATAACTCTGCTTTAAATATGCTGTTGTATATACCCAGAGCTTTTGACAGTTGCGTTTTTTGTCCCACGACTACCAGTCCAGAATCTTCTTTAGTCAAGCACACGTCTGTATACCACACAATAGTGGGTCTCTTCATAGGATGTATTTGCTCTTAAGTTGTCCGTCCAATTCTTTTTGTTGCTCAAAATAGCACTAAAGTTTCTTTCGTAGTGGTAGTCTGTGATCATCTCATCTCTGAGTTTGAGGATTGAGGCTACCAGTTTTCCCAGTTTAACAATACACCATACAACGAATCACACGCGATGCTATCGATAGTACAATCTGCTTGATAAACAGCCAAGTTGTACAACAAGTCGCATTATGTATGGCTTGGTTTTAAACTATCAATAAGTCCATTGCTGTCAAAGTTACAGCCTTTGGGCTCATCCTTTGTTGGAGGATGTCCAAAATATAATATCGTGTAATGTTGCAGACTGTCTAAGATACCCTGTATCATCATATAGGTATATTGCTTAGGGACTCCAAAAATTGTAATTCCCAAATTGGATTACCATAACTTTTTAAACAAAGGAATTATGTCATTAAATAATGATTTGTGAAGTTTCATCAAAACTGGTGCACTATTTCATACAGCTACCATACAAAAATTCAACCAGTTTTTTGTGCGCTACCTTGTAAAATTCATAGCATCATGAACACAAATGTTAGTTAAGGCTCACCCATTTTTTTGATCTTTTTTACCATTTCCGGGATGGTGACCTACTTAGCTCGGTCACAGCGTTTTTTAGCTGGGTAGCTCCATCGACCTTGTTTAAATTTGGTCAGCCAATATTTTACTGTTGAAGAAGCAGAATCCAGCTCGTCTTAAATATTAGTTGGACTAAGACATTTCAAATGAGAGTACTGCATCACGTAACGTTGAGTAGTTGGTTGCATTCTTTAGTCAAGGTACACACTGCAACATAACTTTAACAAAGACATTCTATTTGGAAATTATTTGATTTTGTCTACTTTATGAGAACGATATTTTTCAGCCTGCCCTCGTGCATAAATAGCCGCATATACAAATATATTGTAGATTTATTTATAACTTCTAAGCGTTTGTATAACTTTGAGATACAAAGATACAAAATCGTGTGGCACCTGCATGTCAGCGTCAGGCATGTCAAATTGCTCTGTTCTAGAAGGCAAGAATAGGAGCTTCCTTGCTTGCTAGAAGACTTTACATATATATATATGCAATGCCAGGAAGACATAACCGATATTTTCTTAATATAACTGTCAATCAAGTATGCACTGTTATTTGCTTATGTATGTGTGTGTTTGTTGCTGTCAAAGCGAAAATAAAAGTTGGCTTTAAAAAGTAACAACAACAAAAACTTGCACAAGTTTTTGCAAGTCAACACAAAACTGACAGAGAGACAGACAAACTAACAGACTGCCAGGATGACAGACAGAAAAAGATGATACTCTTTGGAATATCCTTGCCAAGTGTATATATTAACTATAGCTGTAGCTTAGGCCAAAAAAATACAAGAATATTTGTTTTAATATTTCGAAATGGAATGTTGGGGTGACAATCCTTCCAGTTCTGAGAGTTATATAGGTGTCATAAATACTACCATAAAGTCCAAGAACCGTCACACGGCTTGGAACAATCATAGTCCAAGCAAGAATTTGGTAATTAAATTTAGCAAGAGTTTTTGAAATCGAAAGAAAAGGTAAAATTAAATGTAAACCAATGAATTTTGTCATTCACAATGGTTCTGACAGCTGATGGCTAGTAGGGTTGTGATTCAAACTTATGTGTTGGGCGAGTTAACGATTGTCCGAAAAATGAAATCTCGAGGATTTCTGTGGCACCTAAGGTTTTTACTAGAGATTTGGTTTCAAAACGTACCCAAAAAATCTCTAGAGATATCTGTGACATTACGGAATATATACGCATATGCAATTAGTTTAGTTTATACGCTTGAAATCATGATAATTCATTTACTGATTGCTAAATTTAAATCAAGTTAATCAAGATACAAAGACAAATTTCCGGATATCCTTATATTTTAAGCCCATACATCTAGAATTAAATTTATTTGAAGATTTTGCGATTTTCAAGGCTTTAAAAATACGCTTTATAAAAAACGGTATAACCGCCCTGGTTTTTGGAGTCTTGTTTTTACTGAATGTATTTTTCCATTTTTAATATTAGTAAAGAGTTGCAGTTTATGAAAGAGAAAGTAGTTCTGGAAAGAATGTCGAAAGAGTTTCTTCAGAAAAAAATTTTTTTAATTCCTTTCAGGAAAATATTCCAACTGGGCAAGATTTCTCTTAGAATACTGACTGGGTTTCTTACCGGTAACTGCAGACTTAGAAATCACGTGAGTACCATGGGCTTCGGGAATTCGCTCAAATATAAGTTTTGTGAAATTGAGGATGATAGTTCCCAACACATACTTGCAGGATGTGATGCTCTAGCCCTCTTTGGCGGACATTGAATATCGACGACTATTTCTTTAAGTCCGACTTTGCTTAAAACAAATACCATGGCCACCTCAGCTATACTATGGATGCGATTGATAATAAAAGGAGCTGTAGTACAAATCTCTGGATCAAAGCTCTAATAAAAGGTGATTTTTTAGCAACTTTCTTTTTGGCAACACTGTTTTTGTCAGCTCAGCTGTTTTTGTGTCTTGTGTTACTGTCAAACATGTTCAGTTTGGTCTATAATTTAAACATGAATCGACTTACAAACGAAGAACGCTTGCGGATTATAGAATTTTATTATCAAAATTCATGATCGGTTAAGAAAGTGCATCTTGCGCTCCTTTAATTTTATTGTCAGTTGGGCAACCTTCTGAGGCGGCTATTCGGAATGTTGTGACTAAATTTCGCACCAAATTTATATTATTGGACATTAAAACAACAAAACACATATGTTGAGTGCGGACAGAGGAAAATATCGCAGCTGTATCCGCATGTGTTTTTGATGACCGGTGAATTATCGACTCGGCGGCGTTGCCGCTATTGGGCCTCTGTTACTACTCTTCTTCTTCTTTGTTCCATTAACTCCTAGTGGAGCATAGGGCCTCAACTATTCCTCTGAGCTATATCCTATTGGGAGCTGCTGTGCAGATGTCGTTCCATGAGTAGCGCGCAGATGTAAGTTCGGCATCAATAGTCCTTGTCCATGTTCTTGAGGGCGCGCCCGGCCGGCGGCTGCCTTGTGGATTCCATTTTAGGGCTTGTTTAGCAATGCATGAGTTGGGCTTGCGAAGCGTATGACCGATGTTATAAGTATAACATTGTTTTGTTAAAATATTGTTTCGCTAAAGATATTATTTTGTACAACATAGAGAGCGTGTGGGCTCGACTTAATTTTACTGTGATAATAGACCGCAAAATGGCGGATAATATATTTTGAAAACTTAAAGCTTTGTTTAAAATATCGAAAATTTCAGCAAATATAAATTTTGTTGTGACATTTACCCTAGACATAGCTGAGCTATCCCAGCCGTTGTTCCGGACAAACCGAAGGTCGTTACAGTTTTCTAATTAAGTTTCATAAGAGTTGTGATGACATAATTAATGCGTGTGCCATCCTGAAATTAGATTACTATAATTTGTACAACAAACTTGAATTCATGTCTCTTCGCAATTTATATTTGTTATATTTCACACAATATAATAAGTAATATATTTCAGTAAATACATATTTAAAATGTCGCGATCTTCAAGTTCTTCCATTTGTTTTAATGACGTAAACGAATACCAGGCTTATGATAACATCGAGAATTTTTGTAAATATTTGCCGAACTTGTTCCAGTAGATACTTTAGTATTATACAGATGCTTAGCAATACTACGGACCGCCCAGCAGAGTCTATTACTGCTGATGTTGAAAAAGACTTAAATGTGCTGATTCAGCAAAATTTAATAGTGTTGGAAAATGGCCTTGCAAAGCATTTATGGCCTAAAAATGATTGTATCCCGAGTAGTAAAAAACATTTTTACGTTTTAGAGCCCCTATTTCAAGCCGCGCAACAAGAATAGGGTTCTGTTAGTAAAAATATTGTATCCAATGTTTGATGCACCCTTGTGGCTGCTGCTGTTTTTAGAAGGTCAGTCAATATAATAAGAGAAGAATTAGAGAGCTTAACTACAAAAGCATTTAATTATAACACTTACCATTTCTTTACAAATGCTTCCAAATACAGCTTTGTTGTTGCTGAAGGCAATAAACGAATACCCCGAAAACGATCCAAAAAATTTATTTTATTTATTTTATTTTATTCTGCTGCAAAATAATTTTTATTTATGAAACTTGTAACTTGTTCAAACGAAATTTTGATAAATGTGAAAAAAAACTCAAACAATGTTAGTTACGTTTTAGTTGAAGGCAAATGTATAGAAAACTAGATTTGTGCTTTTTTTTGTGGTTTTTATACCCTCTACCTTCAGCTCGGTTCACGCCTGAAACAGACATCAAATCAAAGCTAAATTTTCAGCACCAGTCATGAATCTGCGCATTCATTTTTCACTAAATTTCACACATTCATGTCCTTGGCGATTAGGGCTGAAACTTATCCGTAACAATCGAGCACGAACTTATTGCTGATATATTTTAAAAATTCAGGTCTGAACTCACAGGCGAGCAATTAACATAGGGTGGGCCATCTGTTGATTTGCTTATTAACTGCATTTTATTTGCATATTTTCCAACCAACTTGGGCAAATGTATATATCTACCGTTTGCAAGTTAAGACTGCTCGTTTATGTATGAAAAATAATATCTGGCTGTACAGGCCTGTATGCGAACATCGTAATTTTCGATGACTTTTTCTTGACGAAAACTCATCCGTGGGCTTGTTGCGTCATTTGAATCTTGTAAGCGTGTAAATGCAGATCCGCATGCAAAATTTGACGCAAAGTGGTCCTAGCAAGGTGTAATTCTAGCCGATGTTTCCGGCGACTCGTCAACACTTGCCTGAACTATGTTTTTTTCAAAGAATGAACATTTTCATAGTAGTGGCATTTGGGGTGAATTCGGTAGAGGGGTCAATCCGAAAACGCATCCTAACCTATTTTTGAGCTGGCATTTGATTATGATACCAATTTTCAAATAAATGCCATGACCGACGCTACTTTTTGATAATACTCCGAGTCGAGTACACGTGTTTTTCTGTTCAGTATAGTTTTTCTAAAAAAAATTAGCTACCTTGAAAATGTTATTTTAAGTTTTTATGTCGTTAAAATTTCATTTTCTCTGGTAAAATTAAATGTAAGTATATCCATAGTATTTTTTAGACCCTATACTTCAACAATGCTAGAGGGTTCGATTCGATTTTTGCAAGCCACCAGAATGACGCTACTACGTTTCGAAAAAGTCAATTTGGGGTAAATCTTGAAGTTCGATTTGGGGTGAATTCGAAATCACAAATTACGCGTCATTTTGCATTAAGCCAAATAGTTATTTTGAACACTATTTCAGGCTTGAAAATATTTTGAATATGAGCGAAACCGGATTTCAAAAAGTACCGAGCCAAGTCCAAAAACTGTTGGCTGAAAGTCGCGAAAAGAGTGAAAATTTGACTTTTTTCAAACGATTATCCTCGTTTTTTTTCAAAACATATTTGCATGCCATTTCATCAGGCAACAATTACTTTTTTTTCCACATTCATTCATTACAATATATTGTTAAAATTTTTTTTTTTTACCAAAAATATAGAAATAAAATGTTTGCGATGAAATTTTATGGCTGTTTTTATTATTTTTGGACACGTTCGGATTCACGCCAAATAAATCGAAAATTGCGAATTTTGAATTTTTGGCTCGAAAATCAATCTACCTGATAAAAAATCGCCGTATCGATCTGAAATTTTAGCACACTGAAGCTTATTCAATGCACCGAACGATACAACTTTCAATTTTGAAAAAAAAAACCGACGAAAAAATTCTTCCGAATTCACCCACCTTGCCTCAACACCTGTAACACTTTTACGCGTTGTTCGGTTGTTAAACGATCTAATACTATGATGATTACAAACATTTTTTTGCCCAAAATGGAAGAGCTGGACTTGGCTGACATGTGGTTTCAACAAGACGGTGCCACATGCCACACAGCACGTGAAACAATGGCCCAACTGAGTGGAGAATTCGGTGAACACTTTATTTCACGTTTGGGGCCGGTAATTTGGCCGCCCAGATCGTGCGATTGAACGCCTTTAGACTATTTTTTGTGGGGCTTTGTTAAGGCTCATGTCTAAAGCAACAAGCCCGCTACGGTTGAAGCACTGGAAGCCAATATGGAAGAATTTATTCGTGAGATACCAGCCGATATGTTGGAGAGAGTATGCCAAAATTGGACCTAGCGTAAAAACCATTTGAGCCGCAGCCGCGGTCAACATTTACCTGAAATTATCTTTAAACATTAAATTATATAGATCGTTCTATCGACTCAAATAAAGATTTCATACATTTTTCTCAATTTTATGTTTTTTTTTTATAAAATCCGAAAGCTCTTAAAAAATCACGCTTCATATATTTTACCATTAATTTTTCAACAAGTGAAATATATGTAACATTTTAGTACAAAATTTATGTTTTTTTAAGTTAAATAATTTTCAATTAACACGTTTGTAATGTAAATTTGAATAACGTCACGCCTTATCAAAATTAACAAAAATTTGTATAGTTCATATAAAAATAAAAGTCGTGGCATTTTTATAGATCATATTAAAGTAAAAGTCGTGCTGAATTCGCAAAATTGTATATATATGTTATCCAAGTCACCACGCATTTCTTTTTCTTGTAACGTCACGCCATTCTTTTAAACAACAAACCCGAATAAATATAGTTCAATTCTAATTAGGTATAAAATACTTACAATATATTTTTTGGTCTTGTCCTTTTTTTTGTCATACTTTGTCGTACAAACGTAACGTCACGCCCCAATAGTTGCCCATATTCTTATTTATAGACTAAGCAGAAGTACAAAATTTTTGAGAGTACACGCTGAAAAAAAAAAAACAATTCTTTCGTGATTAAAATCCTAACATTTAGAATATTTCAAACTTTTTTTAAGAAAAAATGCTTTATTTAACATTGGCTTAAGATTCGAAATCTAAATTCAAGTACAAACTTTTCTCTCAGTGTAAGGCTTTAATTAAGAAACAAAAATCGATGCTGCGTTCGGTGGAACTTTATTTCAATTAATTTTTTTAATAAAAGTTATTCGTCAATATCTTCTTAAGCCTTAAACTGAAAGAGAATTCTTTTACAAACATTTCGAGTCGTTTCAAAATGTTGAGACAAAATTTTGTTTCCTGTACTTGAAATAAAATTGTTGTCAGCAAAAGTTCATTTTCAAGAAGCTCTACTGTAGTTCTTTTTATTGTAAGTGTGAAAAGGGTTCTTTGAAAATTGGTTTTTTATAACAACCAAAGTTTTCAAACAAAGGTAACGAAATTTGTACACCTGTTTAGGATTTTGGCAAAAAAAACACACTTTTTTATCGATTTATCGATATTTAAATAAAAACTTATACTTTTTCCCAAAACTTGCTCAAATTTCATTAAAATAGCTAATTATAGAGTATACGGATTTGGGTACGATTATTTGTTACGGCTGTTTGCTGATCAAAGTAGCCCCATGACAACATAGACGTACCTGCTATCCCCCCTTTCTCACATCTGAATATTTTTTATTACCATTGTTGTTGGTTTTATATCATTTTGGCGCCCAATTTGATTTCATTCTCGAGGCGTCTTCAAATTGACAGCCAGCGCCTTAGCCTCGATATTTGTTTACTCAACGTCAAGTGAAAGTTTATTGTTTATCTTTTGTCCTACCCCTTCACAAGACCAGTCCAGCCCAGCTCCAGGTCTAGCTTATACCAACATACACACATGGCCACAATTATAGTTATAGGCAGACATGCAGAGTCATGTCAGCGTGTTTGTCAGCAAATTGCAACATGTTGCCAGCAACAATGTTGACGCTAATTAGCCAACTAACTATATTTTTGTATCTTAGTAAGACCTGCATATATTGGTAGCTTGATTTTATTAATGGGCGGCAATGAGTTGGATGTACAAAGAAACAGATCAAAGCAGAGCAGAGCAGTTTGCATAGAACAGAACACTGCAAGAAAAAGGGGGGAAGTTAAAAAATTGAGAACTATAGTATTATCTGGGTCAAAAGAGCTGTTTATAAAAAAATAGGCTTAAGATTGCAATAAAGCTTCATCCAGCTTTTCCAATCGTTCCTGACGTGGGTGCTCCAAGCGAACTCCAGTTTTTTAATATCCCATAAGATCGATCTATCCATGTCCACAATTATACTATATTTTCTACAAGTGTAGTCACATGTCGCATTCGATGTTTTAGATGATGTTGCTTTTGTGTTTATTGTTGTAGTTGTTTAAGCCTAGCTCGAATTGTCGTCTTCATCTTTTCATCTCCGTATAGTAAGTATGTCTATAGGTATTAGCATCTACCAAGTTCAGTTACTGGCCAGGCCTTTGGCGCTTTCGGCGCGCTTTGGCATGTGAACAATGTGTCATGTTGTTGCCAATGCCATTTCTCTTAAGGTAGTTGTTGTTGTTGTTGTTGTAGCCCCTGGCTCATTGATCATTTGGTTGTTGTTTGGGGAACCAATTCCCTTTATAGATGTTGTTGTTGTTGTTGTGGTTGTTGTTCGCGCAATCAATTTGTTGTTGGTGTTCAATTAATTGTACTCCGAACTAAACTACTGTGTTTGTTTAGTACTTGAATTTGTTGTTGTTGTTGGATGGCGCCATTTGGCGGCATCGGTTACTTACAAAGCATCCAGCGATTACAATCAAAAACTTAGCTATAAAACAATATAATGCTGTTTATGAGAATCTCGACTTTGAAATACCCTTAGCCTTTTTGCAAAAAGATTTGTTTTTTTCAAAACTACTTTTGATGCTATTTCGAAAAGCATTTGTTTTCAACAATTCTAACCACGATGTTATTTTCTTATAAAGGGTTTTCCTATAAGAAGTGATATTTTGGTATTCAAAGAAAAATTCAATTTTTTGAGATAAATGATCGGATATTTATTTCATAATAAAAAGGAAGGTATGCCGTTAATAATGAAAAACAACATCAGCCAAATGGCCACCACGTCCACGCCTACAGGACCATATCCTTTTCATGAAATTTTCCATAGCCAAATCGCAAAGTGGCTGTCCTATGTCCTCGATAGCCTCACGAATTCTATCTTTGAGGTCTTGAATCGACGCTGGGCTGTTGGCGAAGACCTTTTCTTTCACGTGGCCCCAAAGGAAGAAGTCGCAAAGTGTTAAATCACAAGATCTCGGTGGCCAATTGTGATCACCTCTTCGAGAGATAACACGGTCCCGAAACTTTTCCCGTAAAAGAGCAATGGTTTCGTTCGGCACGTGGCGCCGTCTTGTTGAAAGTAAACGTTGTCCAGATCAATACCATCCAACTCCGACCATGAAAAATCATTAATCATCTCTCGATAGCGCAATCCATTCATCGTAACTGTTGATTCAACCTCATTTTCGAAAAAGTAAGGTCCAATGACACCGCCGGACCATAAGCCGCACCAAACAGTCACACGTTGAGGATGGAGAGGCTTCTCTTGGGCCCAGATGCGACAATTTTGCTTGTTGACGTAGCCACCGAGGTGGGAATGGGCCTCATCAGTCAAGATGATTTTTCGATGGAAGATTTTCACCATTTTTGTAGTGAATTTTAATAATTTCAATGCGTTGTTGAAGCGTCTATTGTTCCATTTTTAGTAATGGCGTAGTTTCTACTTGTCAAATGTCAAAGAATAAAAGCTTCAAAAGTGACAGCTACCGAAATACCGGGTGATTCAAAAAAACACCTCTTGTTGGAAAACCCTATATTTGACATTTCAAAAATACTTTTTTAAAGATAAGCAGCGCTTACAAACTTCATTTTGAATGTAAAAATCCCCATCCGACAAAATTGTGCAGAGATTCAATTTTGGATCTTAACCTGCTGAAAAAAATAATAATTTCCGCCGACATTTTGGGAGACGAGTTTGAAATATACATACATGCAAAGAAATCTGTTTTTAGAATACGAGCTGGAAACAGTGTTCAAAAATAAAGCATATCAAAAAACTATCAGCCGTGCTTCAAAAAACGAAAACGTTTAAAATATTCGATTTCGTTTTGATTTCATTTTATGTGTTTTTAAGCCAAATAATATTTTTAGATTCTATTTGTGCCAAATACAAGTTCGATATTTATAGATTATTATTTTTTTTTTAATAATGTTTTTTCTAATTTAACCCAAAAAATAACATGCATAACCCAAAACAAACATATCGATAACTAATGTGTTGCGCAAAAAAATTGGTCTTGTAATAAAAATCGTTAAATCGTAGTTAACTTAAACAAATATATAATTGAAAAGGAATTTTTGCAATGTTTACGAATTTTCAATTAAAAAAGAGTAAGGGAAATATCAGAAATGATCGAAAAGATGAAAAGTAAATATGAGAAGTTATCGAAAACAAAAAATGTGAAATTGGGAGCAAGCGAAAACGAAGAAAATTTGTTGTTTAAATTTATTCGTTTTCGTTTTGTGAAATCCAGCACACGAATGTATGGAACTAATTAAGCAGCTAAGACAAACGTATTGTTTAAAACTCCATTTAGTTTTGTATTTTATCTTAGTATTTTAGGTTATCGAACAGCTTTGAGGTCTTGATAAATAAACCGCAGTAATGCTATCATTTTCGAAGCCACATGTCAACTGTATTCGAACAATATTTAATATATACTTACTTTTGCTACTTAGAAAAATTATATTCGTTGCGTTTTTCTAAAAGTTTTTATATTTTTTCAGGTCAGCTTGGCCTCTTTTTAGGGCGAGTAATTGGCAAGAGCGTACCCAGTACCCCCCTACCCAGAACTTTGGAAGTTTTTAACAAAAGTAGCTCAGAGACCTTTTTGAACACAAGTTCCGTAATTTCTGATTGGTATCGATAATGTATCGGTCAGTCTCAGTTACAAAAAAAAAAACGTATTCGATTTACTTATAAACTCGAGCTTTACTAGCAATAAAAAAGATTACCAATAACAAATACTCGTATTCCATATTTCGTAAAAAAAGAAAGAAAGAAAATTTGATAAGCGAAAATTTTGCGTAAAGAGATCAAGAAAGCAGTGTACTTGAAAAAAATTCTTTAAAAAAGGATAAGGGATTCCGGGGGACCTATATTTCGCGCGAATGTGTTTTCTCGAAAAAAAGCAACATACTTTAGTTCGATCATCTTACAGGATAAAATACTGAACAGCGTGGATTTAATATGTAAAGAATTTTTTTTTTCTGGTATTTAAGAATCCAGACCACCATAGTTTTTGAGTTTCTTAAAAACTTTGAGCAAATTCTTAAGTAATGTTGCGTCAGGATTAACGCTTTACAAGAATTTAGAATCGAACGTTTTTTTCAACTAGTTCTTATTAATTTTTATTTTTAACCTAATAGTAGGTGTATCCCCCATGTGCATCCCATGGCAGTACTTTAGAAGACAGTGCATGAAAAATAAAAGGGGATCAAAAAACCTTGGAAGACAAAATAAAACTGCTTAGTGTTTTATTTCTAAATGTCATTTTTCTCAAGTTTATTATTTTAACGGAACCCATATCTGTCTAGGGTTGCCACTTCTGTTAGCTTCCATGACGAAAAATGTATTATATAATAGTGAATCCAAAGAAATTTTGAAAGCTTGTGTGAAAATTTTTTTTGCATTTTACCAATAAAATTCCGGAAAATTGGAAACTTAATAATTTAGACGTTTACAGTGGTTTGGTTAGAAAAAGAAATTAAGTTAAAGAAAATGATAAAAAAGCTTGAGATTTTATTCGACTCGATTAAGTCGATGATGCCTTATAATTTAATACTTCATTGCAATCGAATCGATTTGTTATTTATCGAAAAGTTTGAACTTGAAATTTTTTTATAGACTCAAAAAAGGGGAACCTTACGTAACGCAGTTATTCATTGCCAAAGAGCTGGCAACCCTATTTCTTTTGCTGCTTACAAAGTTTTGTGTCCGCCAGAATCAATTCTGCTTCCTTTTAAACCTAGTGCTACTCAGCTAGTCTAATTCCCGAGATAAAATTTATTATTTTGTTTGTCCCGTAAATAACCCAGCCAGTGTGGAGGAGACTTTATACCCGATTGGGAGATTTTCTTGGAACTATTTAAATCATAGAAACCAAGAAGTTGCCTGAATCTTTCCTTTGTTACTGACGATTGCTTGGTGATGTGTCTGCCAATGCCATAGAAGGCCTCAGGCTCTCTAAATGACTTCGCAGTAACAGTCCTCATACATTTTTTCAACCACTTCACCCTCGCTTATGTTGTTATGTCCTAGGATTCTTCTAGGTGAGATTTTTTTTCATTGTCCCAGATAATGACACTCAGCTCTGATTTCATCCGCCTATTTTGATCTAATTGCCGGTCTAGCGCGCAATAAAGGGTGGGCCATCTGTTGCTTTGTTGGTTAAACTCTCATAATTCGAAACTCTCCTAATTCGGGTGTGCATTTACGGGCTTAGAAGATTCAATTGAATCCCACAAATCATTATCAGCGTTGCTTATTCGTTCAATAGATAGTAGAACAGCCAATTGAAAAAAAGATAAGATGAAAAAGAGTCATTGAAAATGATGTTCGCATACGGACCCGTAGAGCTAGCCGCGACGGCCATTTCGGTGATATTATTTTTCAAACATAAATGAGTAGTTTCAAACCTGCATTTAGTATATACATTTGCCTAATTTTGTTGAAAAATATACGAATAAAATGCAATTTACCAACAAACCAACTGATGGCCCACCCTATACTTCAGCTAAAAGTATGCCCAGAGTTTCTAAAGAGCACGTTCTTGGTTCCATGACTGTCAGGCCAGGAACCTTATTTGTCAAAGATCCCTCTGTATGCCGCACAATGATCCTGCAGTGTCTGCTATAAGATCAGTTTAAATATTTCCCAACTTTTTTCTCTCTTGTTCTATGCTCTTACCATGGTTAATTTTACCATCTTTTTGTTATGTCTTTCGGCCGTTGCTATATCTTGTCCTGATTCAAATGTAAAATTCCTAGCTGTATAAAAATAAGAAACTTGCGCTTGAGAACCACTATTAAGAAGACTTATTTAATCAGGTATAATAAAAGTTAAACACCCTATATTATTTTCAAAAATAATTTTTTCCCTCAAAACTTAATAAATTTTCCAACAGCTCATATGGTCATAGAGCTAATAGACTCGCTTAGTTAGGGAAAGTATAAATATAATTTTTTTTTTGTTTGCCTGATCGCGGGGACTAATGTTTTTGTTGCTGTATCCAGTCTACGTCTAAAGCTTGCTGCTGCCGCCTTAATGGGGGGTCTTCAAATCGTTGGTAGTGTCGTCATTGTTGTAGCTCTGTTTGTCTTTTTTTTTTTTTTGTGGAAATGCAAGTAGATCTAGCTACATATACACAATCTACAATAAACAGAATTTTTAATGATGAAATTTAGCGTAGCCTTCACTAAAAATAAAATCTTCTTGAGTTAAGATCGAAAACTTGTTTTTTGAAACACTTACTAGTTCTTAATTAACATTGAATAACTTTACAAATAGTTATTAAAACTTTGCACCTGTTTTAGAAACGAGCGACTTTAATGTGAACAAAAACCCTTTTTGGAATGTCACTAACCTAAGGCAATCCTTCATAAGCTTGTGCTGTCTGGACTCATTACCAGCCAAAAGCACTTTCGACAAATCAAACACACTCAGATGTATTTTTGGGCCAAGAGTAGCTGAAAAGCGGGAAGACAAAATTCCAACGAAAAATTCAAGACGTTTTTTAATTAGCAGCAACAAGCAGCCAACAGACAATGCAAATCACAATGAAAGCCAAACTAAATAAAGCAGCAGCAACAAGGACAACACTGGCAACAGCTACAACAACAGCGACAACACTGGCAACAGCTACAACAACGACAACAACAATAATAATGACAACTACAATGACGAAGCGCCCAAAATGCTGCAAGGAAAATTTTCCTGAAAACGAAGGCGACGACGTCAACGATTTTCCTTACTTTTACCAAAGAAGATTTTATTTTTATACTCTATAAGGGGTATTATTGAATAGTGCAATGTATATATAACATGGCGGAAAAAGTCTTGGCAGTCCTTAGGTTCTTTTAACTTAAGCTTATATTGAGATTTTAGCAATAAATATTTTTATTATGCTTAAAGTAAGGTCGAAAAATTTTAAAACAGTAAGCTTAATTTTGAATAAAAAGACCAAATTATTTTCAAATAAGTTTAAAATTCTTGAATAAAGAAAAAACAAAACTTTTAAACAAGAACAAAAATTCTAATGGCGTGAAAAAAATTCTATATTATTACAAAAAATTCTTTAAAAAAAAGCTTAAAATAAGAAATCTTATATTAAAAATTTGAATTAAAAATTAGTAACTTAGTAATTTTGAAATAAAATTAAAATTCTTAAATAAAGAAATAAAAAAATTATAGAATTTTAAACACGAACAAAAATTCTAATGGCGGAAAAAAATTCTTTATTAAAGGCCCATACACAGTTCGAAAATTTTCGCACGGAATGACAAAACTTTATATAAAAACAAAAAAACCCAAATGAGATATGAGTATGGGCCTTAAGATCAAAAACTCTTGAAAAAAATATTAAAAATTTTAAATAAAAATTAATTTGTAAATAATTTTGAAATAAGATTAAAATTCTTGAATAAAGAAAAAACAAAAATTTTAAAATTTTAAACAAAGCCAAAAATTCTAATGGCGTGAAAAAAAGGCTTTATTAAAGGCCCATACGCAGCATGCAAAAATTCCGCACGAAATGCGAAAAAAGGGATTTTTTTTTTACATGAAGTTTTGATATTTCGTGCGGAATTTTTGCATGCTGCGTATGTATATATAATATAATATAGTTTTATTAGATAGATAATTTCGTATCATTTAATATTTGAAAAAGATCTCTGGCATGTGGCCACCATGACTCCGAATTACAAAGCGCATCCTGTGGGTCCAATTTTTGACCACACTATCGAGCATTTGGGGCCGTATTTCAGTAATGGCACGTTTAATGTTGATTTCCAAGTCGTCAATTGTTGCTGGCTTGTCTACATAAACCAACGAATTGACGTGTCCTCAAGGAAAATAATCTAAAGGGGTCAAATCACACAACCGCGGCGGCCAGTTGGTGGGCGCATTTCTTGAAATAACCTTCCCTCCGATTTGAGTTTTCAGTATATCAATGGTTGCGGTCGTCGTATGGCACGTAGCGTCATCCTGTTGAAACCAGAACTTTTCGACATCGATGTCACGTAAACTTGGAAACAAATATTCATTGATCATCGCTCTGTATCGATCACCATTGACGGTGACACGTTGCGAATCGATAACTTTGGATTTTCCTCTACACTGGCCTCGACAATAGAGATTTTTGCTTCGGACCGTGCTGTTCTTATTCTGATTGGTGGTCAGACATCGTGTAATGTCAAATGAGTTCGTACATGATCAAGAACACGACGAATAGCACGTTCTTATGGACGATTATTCGGTCCATAAATTGTACGAAGAGCTCTATAAGTTTTTACAACAGAAAACTGATTTCAATTGTAAATCTCGAAGATTTGAAGAAGTTGTTGTGGTGTTTATCTTATTATGATTAATTGTTAGTCCTTACAGAATAAAATGAAATTTAAATTTGTCAAAAGTAACAACTGGTTTCAGAGTTATCCCTTTCGGAAATCCAACGCTGGAAAAAAAACACCCTTTATAATAAAATTTAAAATGTAAAACTAGAAGAATAATTATTTTAAAAACTAGACCAAATATGCGCAAATGTTTATTAAAAGTTCTCTCTCTTAAAATTTATTTTTTTAAACAAGCACAAAATTTTTTAAATTATTATTATTATCCAAATAAGAAGACAATTCTCAAACTGGACCTAATATGCTCAAATTTAGTTTTAAAGTCTAAAAAAAAGAAACCAATTTTTAACAAATTCTTAAAATAATATTAAAAATCTTTTATTCAGATAAAGAAATGCAAAAATTTAAAGATTTCTATTATTTAGCATGATAATTAAAGCTTAAATAAATATTATTTAAATAAGATAAGGCGAATGTTGCCAGCGCTGCAGCGCTTCAAAATGTTATCTTTAGTTTTTATGCTTAATTATAACTATATATAAATACATAAATAAAAAAATCAGAAAACTTGCCTAATAATTCTTCAATTTATTTTTAAGTCCTTAATAAAACCAAAAAAAAAAATTTAACTAAATTCCGATTTTCAGCATTCGTAAGTTTCAGTCTTTCAAAACAAGAACAAAAATTCTTGAAATAATCAAAATAATAACTAAAAGTTTTAAATCAAGGTAAAACAATTTTTCAAATTTTTATTTTGAATTATCACTTTTTGTTAAAGTGATAGATTAAATCACATAAAGGGTTTTCCTATAAGAGGTGTTATTTTGGTATTCAAAGAAAAATGTCATTTTTTGAGATAAATGATCGGATGTTTATTTCATAATTAAAAGGAAGGTATGCCGTTAATAATGAAAAACAACATCAGCCAAATGGCCACCACGACCACGCCTACAGGACCATATCCTTTTCATGAAATTTTCCATAACCAAATCGCAAAGTGGCTGTCCTATGTCCTCGATAGCCTCACGAATTCTATCTTTGAGGTCTTGAACCGACGCGCTGGGCTGTTCACGTAGACCTTATCTTTCACGTGGCCCCGAAGGAAGAAGTCGCAAGGTGTTAAATCACAAGATCTCGGTGGCCAATTGTGATCACCTCTTCGAGAGATAACACGTTCCGGAAACCTTTCCCGTAAAAGAGCAATGGTTTCGTTGCTTGTGTGGCACAAAAAGTAAACGTTGTCCAGATCAATGCCATCCAACTCCGACCATAAAAAATCATTAATCATCTCTCGATAGCGCAATCCATTCATCGTAACTGTTGATCCAACCTCATTTTCGAAAGAATAAGGTCCAATGACCCCGCCGGACCATAAACCGCACCAAACACTCACACGTTGAGGATGGAGAGGCTTCTCAACAATAACTCTTGGGTTTTCCGAGCCCCAGATGCGACAATTTTGCTTCTTGACGTAGCCACCGAGGTGGAAATGGGCCTCATCAGTCAAGATGGTTTTTCGAAGGAATTCCGGATCATTTTCATGCATTTCAAGGACCCAATCAGCAAAGACACGACGTTGTTGATGATCGGCCGGCTTGAGTTCTTGTGTTAACTGAACTTTATAAGCCTTAAGACCCAAGTTTTTATGCAAAATACGGTGTAATGACGTTTGTGGAATGCCCAATTCCAAAGAACGATAAGGAACGGACAAACCTGGGTTTTCTTCAACACTTTGGGCTACAGCAGCAATATTCTCAATTGTTCTTAAGCGACGTGCACGGGTTTTATTCTTCACATCACTAACTCGTCCCAACAGCTCGAATTTTTCCCCCAATTTCTGTATTGCGGTCCGACAAGGTGCTTCACGACGACCCAAAAATGCTTTAGTTTTGCGAACTGTGACTGCAAGATTTTCACCATTTTTGTAGTGAATTGTAATAATTTAAATGCGTTGTTGAAGCGTGTATCGTTCCATTTTTAGTAATGGCGTAGTTTCTACTTGTCAAATGTCAAAAAATAAAAGCTTCAAAAGTGACAGCTACCGAAATACTGGGTGATTCAAAATAACACCTCTTGTTAAAAACCCTTTAAAAAAAAAAAATTAAAAAAAATTAAAATTGCTTAAAATCCGAGATTAAGATTTTAAATTAAATAATTTAAAAAACAAAAGGTGCCACAAAAATTTTATTATGAAATTTTTAAAATTTAAAAAAAAATTATTCTGCATTTTAAATTTTTTGAAAAGCTGACATGAAATTTTTTAAATTCTCAACAGTACTTATTTTATTTATTTATTTGTGCTTTATTCTCTTTAAATAATTTTAAATGTTTTACGAACTTGAAGCAAAGAGAAGTTTCCAATATCAAGATCTACAATTTAATTCAAACCAATTGTATTTTCTTTCAGTTTTTTAAATTTATTTACACAGAGTTTTTCTTTAATTGAAGCTACTCCACTGTGTACGTATAGGTAATAAGAAACTACTACAAAAATGTCAATATGAATATTGGAAAAACCAAAGATGAATTTTGCTCTTAAACTGCTTTTGATAACTAAGTGTATAGCTAAGAATTGATACTGAGACTTAAGGTCTCACAATTGTTAATGTACTGACACTATGTGAGCCGAATCAACAAAAAAATGTTTACATTTGCCCAAAATAAACCTTTTATACATCCAGAAATAAAAATGAGTGAGTTTCCTATTATTCAAAGTAAAATTCGGATTTTAAGGAGCGTGTTTTGTTAAAGACAGCATTTTTATTTAATTTAAGTATATTTAAAGTGATTTTGAAGAAAGAAAGTAAGAAATTTCTGAGATATTCTAAAACTTAATAATCAAATCGAACTTAAACTAAATTTAGCAGCGTAAAATATTTATTTAAGGTGAGTTTGTTGCTGTAGACAGAAACTTTTAATTTACGAATGTTTTTAGCGATTTTAAAGTGAATTGCTTTTTAGTCCCAATACTGAGTTTGCGAGTTTATTATATGTACTTAAGTCAAGCGACAAAAAAAAAAGAAAATCTTAGAAATTCAAAAATAAAATCAATTTAAACTAAAATTAATAACAGCTACTCACTATTTATTTTTTTGCAGTGTATGCAAATGTCGGTCTAGCCGTCTCGACTGTACTTTACGCGCTTGTTATTTATTGTTGTTGTTGTTTCTGTTGTCTGCCAACTGTCGCGGCTCTGTCTCTGTCTGTGTGTCTGGGCTAAGTTTGTGCCTTGCTCGCGGGGGGATTTTCGTAGCAAAAGTGTTAATGGCGGCTAATAAGGCGGCAAGGGCAACCACAGAAATGACGTCTACAACGGCGACGAATATAAATCACATTAACAAGCGTGACTCAGAGGAAGAAGAAGAAAAAAGACATGGCAGACTAGTTGGTGTGGCATGCACTCTCACTCTCTCTCACACTCGATTTGAAAAACCTTGGGAACACGTTTTGAATTCTGTATAGGAGCGTTTGTCACGGAAACCAATTCGAAACAAAATTTCAATAAAAAAAAAGAAAATTTTTATAAGCAGAATTTTTGGAAAAGTGAAATCGTGGTAGGTATAGGAATACTGTCTAGTAGCCTTAAAATTAGCTGTTGGATTTTGAATCACTTATAATTGTACCATTTTTTTCAAAAAGGCATAACAGTTTTTTCGTTAGTCCATTTTGAGTTTTCTAATTATCAAGTTTAAATTTTAAACAATAATTTTGTAAAATTTGGCGAAATGCGACGCGTCGCAAAAAAAAAAAAGTTAAAAGTTGTTCTTTAATTTTTATCGATTTTGCCAAAGCGTTCGATACGCTACTAGACGACGCCATCTGGGCTGCACTACGCTGCAAAGGCGTCCCCGAAAAAATTATAAGCCTCATAATAAGCCTCTACACAAATGCGCACTGCCGAATTTTGCACGAAGGACAATTAAGCGAACAAATAAGCATAAACACTGGAGTACGACAAGGTTGTCCACGCTCCCCAATACTTTTCAACATCGTTCTTGATGATGTCCAAAGACGAGCTCTTGAAAATCAAAGAGGTATTACATGGGGCCTTCACGGCTTCTTAAACGACTTGGACTACGCTAACGATATTTGCATTTTAGCGCACAAATATGACGACATGGCACGAAAACTTGAATCTTTATCGACGCTGGCATCTAAAGTGGGACTTAGAATCAATGTCTCTAAAACCAAGGCCATGCGCATAAACACAGTCAACACCCGTCCATTCCTTCTAGACTCAAAACCAATAGAGTATGTCGAACATTTTTGCTAACTAGGATCTATCATCACGACCTCTGGTGGCTGTGCCGAAGACATCGAAAATAGAATCAAGAAATCCTAGAAACATCTGGAACTCCTCATCTCTGTCACGCGGCACCAAAACAAGAATCTTTAACTCTAACGTCGTATCTGTCTTACTATACGGGTGCGAAACCTGGAATGCAGCTTCGCGATCTCAGCAGCGAATTCCAGCCTTTGTGAACCGCTTCATTAGACGCATGCTAAAAATACGATGGCCAGAAACCATATCAAATGGAGGCTATGGGCCTTAACAAAACAAAGTCCCATTAAGATAAATATAACGAAGAGAAAATGGAACTGGATAGGTCATACGCTAAGAAAAGCCCCGCAAGACATCACAAGGCAAACCATCGAATGGAACTCTCAAGGATCACGCAGAAGGGAACGTCCAGCGCACACATGGAGAAGACAGTTAGAGAAAGAAATTGAAGCGAGTGAAACGAACAGGAGTGAAATTAAAAGGATATCATGGGATAGAAGTAGATTTAAGAATTTTGTTGCAGCCCTATGCTTCACTATGGAGTAAAAGGAATAAATATATATAATAGTTGTTCTCCCTGCCAATAAATAAAAGCTGACTAAAGTGATCGATAATTGTAGTTGGTTAAGCTTTTTCCTTTTCTGCGTTATCTGCTTTGCTAGCTCATTTCTTTCTACTTATATGGCCATTACACTTCTAGTACAGCTGATAACAAACAAAACGAAATAAAAACAAAACGATTTTGAAATCAAAAACCACCAACAAACAAATGTCAAAAGATAGCAGCGAAAGTGGCTTACCTAATGCTTTTCCCTGACACCGGCAATTTATAGCTACAATAATTTTTGAAGATGTCTGCCATTTGAGAGCATTTCATGTTTTCGCACATGATGTTGACATTGACGTTGACGTTGACGGTAACGTTCTCACTGCCACTGACGCCTGACGTCATTGTTGAAGAATCAGTTGTGAAATATGCCGCAGTAGTTCAACGAGATAAAGCATGAAACGAGTGGAATTCAAAGAAATTGGTTAAGAGATGCTCATTGATTGTTTTTTTTTACGCCATATATATATATATATATATATACACTACCGTCAGAAAGTTTAAGACCAGTGCTTCAAAATACGAAAAATAAATAAATACAACTCAGTCTTATAAACATTATTTGAGGTAATATGAGTAGTTCATATTTCCCCTCCGACAAATTCTCTGCATTTGCGCCATCTGTGAATATCTTTTTTAATGATACTGAGTTTTATTCGACGTTTGTGCACGATTGTTGAAAGAAAAAGATGAAACGCTGAAAGACATGGCATGGCCACCTGAAACACCTAATCTCAATCCTATACAACTTTTGTTGAATGAGCTGGATCAATTAGTGAGAAAGAAGAGTCCAACTTTACCAAAAATCACTGTGGGAGATCCTGAAAAATGTGTGGTACGCAGTTGATAGAGAAACTATTGATAAACTTAATGCTACAATGTTTTTTTGACGTAGAAGATGAGGAATTGTTTTTACGTCCTTTGAATGTATGGGATGTAACTGTTTGTATAAAAATAAAAGGTATTTTTTTATTAAACGCAATAGTTCACAAGACTTTCTTTATTTTTCTTTCGTGTTTTTGCTATATGCCCCATATTGCATGGTATCGATAGACTGTGGTTGAACTTTCTGACGGTAGCGTATATATGTATTTTTTCTTAAAAGCCTATACGCAGCTCGAAATATTTCGCGCGGAATGACAAAACTTCATATAAAAAAAAAAAATCCCAAATGGGAAAATTCCAAATGGGATTATACACTACATACATATATACACAATAATCCCATTTGGGATTTTTTTTTTATATGAAGTTTTGTCATTCCCAAATGGGATTATTTTTTTATATGAATCTTTGTCATTCCGCGCGAAATTTTTCGAACTGCGTATACCCCTTAAGTCTTAAATTGGGTACAATATTTAGAGCTTATTGCCTAACGTAGCAAGCAGATCAGTTTATTATCGACATCGACCCGGTTATCGATTAACCCTAGTTTGTCTTTTCGCCCGTGCAGTCTGTTCGTATCAATGCTTTGGGCTCTAAGACTAAGAACTGAACTGGACAATCCGTTGAAATTTATAAATTCACATGTCATGGGTACTTGCCAAAAATTCTACCTAGTGTTATGGCGCAAGGGGTCAGAGGAATCTTTGTGATCTTGCCATAACTTTATACTTCTGAAAACTACAAAGAAACTTTGATTCATTGCAAATGAATTGTTTCTGTGGAACCCATCCCATCAAAGAAGGTGAAGGCGGGTCTGAATATTACATAATATGCTATATAAATTGATTCTCCACTCAACATATTCGGCACAGTTGGCGCACTTTAACTATAAGGTACTCCCAAACTTCAACTAATGAATGGTGGAAAAAGCTTTGCTTCAAAAGGTATTATCATCTGCCCAGCAAATATCTATTAATAGTAAAAATTAATTTCCGGCGCTTGACAATAGATGGCGCGACCAGAAAGAATTAGTTCTAAGACCAGCTGTATATCTTGATAGGTATAAAAAGTTTTTAAGAAGGCTATGCTTATATGTAAAAATAAAACACAAGGTTAGGCGGTTTAAACCCATATCCATAATACCGACAAAGCACACGAAAAGACTGAATAGCTTCATAGTTTCTTGTGAAATACTGAGGACGATGATTCGGGATGTTGAACTTAAAACTCTCCAAAAAGATCGTAGAGTCAACGGTATTCGAAATAAGTTCAGTGCATACGCCTAGCCCTTAGGTCTGGTAGATCAATTAAAGAGTTTCAGACAAGTGATCCATATTTCCAGATCGATCGTACAAGTCTGGTTTTTGTAACCTATGGTCCAGAAGCTGTTTCGATCATCTTTCTATAAAGCCAAGAAAACCATAACGCCAATATGCTCATCATAAGTAAGTTTTGGGTCGAGCAGAATTACAAGGTCTATAAAAAATTCCACCCTACTAAGAGGGCAACCACCTAGTTTGTAAACATGTTGCAGTTCAATTTGAATTGAACACGTAAATCAAATCCTTTTGTAATTTGATGCAATTTGCATAATCAGAATTTTTGATGAGACTGGTAAGAACCGTGATGACTTATGCTTCGAAAACATGGACGATGTCAAGAACGAATGAAAATGCGCTTAGAACGTTTGAGAGGAAAACTCAACGAAAAATATTTGGCACTGTATTCGACAAAGAAAGTTGGCGTATACGTTATAACCACAAACTGTTCCAGCAGTACAACGATCATAATGTAGTATCCTTCATAAAACTAGCGCGCCTAAGATGGGCTGGGCATATTGCCCGAAGGAACGAAGATAACTCTCTTAGAAGAATACTAAGAGCAGAACCTTTTGCAAAACGAACACGAGGACATCCGCGGTTACGGTGGATCGACGAGGACGCTACGTAGGAGTACGTAATTGGAGAACAGTAGCCAAAGACCGTGATAATTGTAGACAAAAACTTGAGGCGGCTCCTGGCCGACCTTTGCTGTAAAAAGTTTTTTTTACTAAAAACCGCTGATGATGATGATGAAAATTGATGGCAAGTCCTTTATTAATATAGTAGTAGTGGAAAATTGATGAGCTTTGTCTGCTGCTCCTATGCTACGCATATATCTAAACAGAAAAATAAATGATGACGATGAGCACGACGACTGTAATTCCTTATTAGGTAGACCGATTAGCACTTATTTGGTGTCTGCTAAGGACTTCAATAAATGTACATATAATATAAACGTATATTATTCCAGTTGCTAACTAAATCTAACCAAGCTCAAAATCTTTTTGTTTTTAAATGATTGTAATTCACGTACTAAATTATAACAACTGCATATTCCTAATCCCTTCGATTAAGGCATAGTTCAAGCAGCTGGAAAACCAACAGCTAAAGCTTCGCTAAACTTCCATATGCCAAATATCACAAGAAACGACGACCACAATAAACAGTACTTGGTTGTCTGCACAGCTTCAGGGTGGAGTGGGTGAGTATTTCTTAGATGTCTCGGGAATGGATGCGCTATCCAGACAGCTGCATAGTTTTAGCACTGCCTCTAATTTAACGGCAGAGTGAGCCGACAAAGCATTGGGTGGACAGACAGGATTGTTAGGCAGCTGCCAGGATGACATAGACAAAACATTTGGCAGCTTTGGCTGCCTTGTGCATATAAAAGGATTTTGACTAGCTGCCCCCCTCGCTGTCACTGTCTCTATGCCTGCCTTTGGCTTCTAGCTGCTGGCATCCTGGGCGATTAAGAAGATAAATGATTATTTTGAGCAATGCTAAAATAATAGAGATGATGCTGGTTCCTAGTCAGTCAGCAGCTGGCTTCAGCTTACTGCCGGCTGCTTTAAATTTGTAATTAGATACAAAATGTGACTGCCGCATGACGCCCAAGGCAGGCGGCGCACAAGTTGCAAGTGATAAAGTCAGCAAAGTATTTGTAAATGTATCTCAAACTGTAGCTGTGTGTGTGTCTGAGTGTATTTATGTATTGATTATTTTTTGGTAGTGCTTTGAACCGGCCAACAAAAATAACAACAACTTGCAGGGCACAGGCAATGACCCAGCGCGTGTCAAACAACTGTCGCAGTTTTTTATATTTTTATTTATTTTTTTTTGTATACCCTGTAGGGTCAAGGGTACTATAGATTGGTGCAGCAGAAGACACGGTAGAACATTAGTTCTTTAAAAACAAAATAAATGTAAGCGCAGAGAGCTTGGAGCAGAAAACTCAAAGAATATATGAGCGTGATCCGTAGACAGTCTTTCGATTGTGGTAGATATTTGATCTCATACCACTTTGGAGAATTTACACCGACTCACGTTCATTGCTACTAAACATGGCGACAGATAAAAAATCGAATGGAATTTTTTGATGACATATTTCCAAGCCACTGCCCTATAGATACCAACGTTAAACCGCTTTCTTTTAGTCTTTATTATTTTTTATACGCTAATGCTCATCGTTCGTCGAAATGACGACGACCGTTTAAATCAATTTGAAAAGATTCCACGCATAAATATTTTTCATATAGGTAAGTACTTAATATATATTTTTAATGTAATTTTAATCAAAATATGTAAGTTTTATGAGTCATATAAAAAAATAATTAAGCTCTTACAGCCTGCCTTTATTTTATTCAAAACATAACATTTTTAAGAACAGATTATAATAATTTATGACAAATTAATGCATCAAAATGAATTTATTTTTATTTAAAGCTATATTTTTAATACGACTTTAGAAATCTTAAGTAGAAATAAAGCTCTCCACATAGATTTTTTTTCTCTGTGTATATGCGACCTTTGTCATTCTTCGCTACAAAAAAGGACAAAGTGTATATAGCTTCCTTGTTTTAATTCCTGTGTATGTTATCATATTTTTATAGTATAGTTATTATAAGAGACAAAACATTTTGTAAAGAATAATAAGTACGTCTTTTAGATAATAAAGATCTTTTAGATCTGATAAATCGATATAAAAAGGCGCTTCAGCGGCTTCATTCCAGCTTGAAGTATATTGAGGGAGTAAAAAGTTTATGTGCTGATAATACACTGAAAATCTAATCTATTGGCAACCAGAATGTTAACCATATCTTTTTGTATTTTGTGTTAAATACTCGCGTTCAACACCTTAGTCGTAATCAGCGTTTAAGGTAACTAAAATAGCTCTCCAAGTCATCATAATCTGCGCTGAAGAAAGGCAATTGCTTAATTTTCACATCATTATAAGATTTTTGTTTAGTCCTTAATCAAATAGTGCTATAAAATAAAGCTTTAAGAACTATTTGCATACTTTATACTCAAGAGTGCTACGCTCGATGACAAAAACTTACACAAAGTACATTGCTCGTCATTTTGACGACGTTTATTTTGAATTTATTATCTATGCTTTTGCTATTGTAGCCATTCGGACTTCTTTATAAAGATTTTTGGTATTAAACGAAAGATTATGTATTTACAGCATTTTATCCATACAAACTAAAGTGTAGCTTTGAAATTGTTGATAATAAAGGGTGTTTTTTTAAGCGCGTCCGGATTTCAAACTTAAATAAAACATAGAAAAATTAATGTAATGACCCCAAATATGGTTTTATTAGATAGATAATTTCGTATCATTTAATATTTGAAAAAGATCTC
Source organism: Chymomyza costata (assembly GCA_018150985.1). Lineage (NCBI taxonomy): Eukaryota > Metazoa > Arthropoda > Insecta > Diptera > Drosophilidae > Chymomyza > Chymomyza costata. Next base: position 7,907,389 of record JAECWU010000255.1, on the reverse strand, counting down.
TGGCATGTGACCACCACGACTCCGAGCTATAAAGCGCATCCTGTGGGTCCAATTTTTGACCACACTATCGGGCATTTGGGGCCGTATTTCAGTAATGGCACGTTTAATGTTGGTTTTCAAGTCGTCAATTGTTGCTAGCTTGTCTACATAAACCAACGACTTGACGTTTTCCCAAAGAAAATAATCTAAAGGGGTCAAATTACACGCCTGCGGTGGCCAGTTGGTGGGCGCATTTCTTGAAATAAGTTTCTAACCGAATTGAGTTTTCAGTAAATCAATGGTTGCGGTCGTCGTATGGCACGTAGCGCCATCCTGTTGAAACCAGAACTCTTCGACATCGATGTCACGTAAATTTGGAAACAAATATTGATCATCGCTCTGTATCGATCACCATTGACGGTAACACGTTGCGAATCGATAAATTTGGATTTTCCTCTACACTGGCCTCGACAACAGCGATATTTGCTTCGGACCGTACTGTTCTCATTCTGATTGGTGGTCAGACATCGTGGAATGTCAAACGATTTCGTACATGATCAAGAACACGACGAATAGCACGTTCTTATGGACAATTATTCGGTCCATAAATTGTACGTAGAGCTCAATAAGTTTTTACAACAGAACACAGATTTTGATTGTAAATCCCGAAGATTTGAAGTCGTTATTGTGGTTGTAATCTTACCATGATGAATTGTAAGTCCTTACTGAATAAAATGAAATTTAAATTTGTCAAAAGTAACAACTGGTTTCAGAGATATCCCTTTCGGAAATCCGGACGCTTTTAAAAAAAACACCCTTTATTTACTTTATAATTGTATAAATAAAAGAAATAAATTTTTTCGCAACAAAAAAAAACTTGAGCATGTGTTGCTCCTTTGCACTGACTTAGATCTTCAAAATACAAATTAAAAGAAAAAAAAACGGCAAAAGATAGTCAAGCGTCGTCGTTATGACGAGTGATGACGCATCTGGCTTTATATGCAAGCTAGAGTTAACAAATTTGATTTCAACATTAGGGTTGCCATTTTTGCAAACTCACAATCAATAAGCTTCAGATCTTTCTTTCTTATCTCCATATATCAATCAATTCAAGCCGATCACAAACTTCTTGATAGAAGCACACATAGGTCCACAGTAGTGCTGGAGAAAACATCGATGATCGAAGTTTAAAATCTATATATAATGGATGTTGGCTAACAGAGATGTTTCTCCAGCACTTCTGCAATCATCAAATGGGTGTTTAGTAGTGCTGGAGAAACATCTCTGTTGGCCAACATCGATATATAGAGATTTTAAACTTCGATCATCGATGTTGTTTCCAGCACTAATCCACAGTGTACATATTTTTTTTTTAGTATTTCATCGTACTTTTCCAAATAAACTTGCTTCCTCAAATTGAGGTTACAATTCTACTTACATATAATATTTACAAAATTTAGAGCTGATATCTGAAAATTTGGTGGCCCTTGAATGGATCAAAGTTGAAAAGAATGCCAATAATTGTTTAAAAAATCGAAAAAAACTTTTCGTCTTTAAATTATTAAATCAAAAATTTATTAAAAACTGAGTACTAGAACCATTTTTAACGCTAATAGCTGGAAAGAAATTTTTATTTGGAGCAACACTTTTTTGAGATCCTTAAAAAAGACAAAGAATACGCTCAAAAACTGAAAAAGTCAAAACTTAACTTTGGCCTATCGCCATCGATTTGCATTGGCTCGAATATTTGCCATAATAGTTAGGGCCACCCTATTGTACACTTATGTGAGCTTGATAAAGAGCTCAAGGTTGACATTTTTTTAAAAACAAACGACTTAACTTTTTTATGGCAGGAAAAGTGGGTGCAGTGTATGCCACAGTCAGCCACTGCAGCGATTGTATCTAAAACTTTTTTTTTAGGTTGTGCTATGCCCAAGTGACGCAGACAAAGCTTACGCAGGCTGCACGCACTTTTCCACTGTGTGTGTGTGTGTGTTTGTGTATGTGTGAATGTATCTAACAGATACAAATGAAATTTGTTGCCTGTTCGTGCGTTGAACTTTGTTGGAGAGTCAAGTTTAATCAACTTTTGGCGGCAATGCACGGCAAATGCGCGTATCTATAGAGACAGCTGAGTATCTGCTGGATACACTCACACACACACACACACAAACTCAAGCTTCACACTATAACGCCGCTTTCTATATAATTTTTAATTAATTTTTATGTTTAATGCAAATCCAAAAGCTTGTTAAATATTTTTGTCTTGGCGCAAAAAATTTAAAGCAACAAAATACAATTTAAACACAGCTTCAGTTTTGCGTTTGTTCTATGATGAATAGATAGTTAGATAAATAGATACATAGATTGCCAGATGGCAAACATAACAAGAGCAACAACAACAACTACAGCAACTTCTTATGTACAACAACTTTAAGCAGAGCAACGAAGAACTACCTCAAGTCAATGAACTAAAAAAGGTCAAAAGTTTGCAAAAATTATGTTGCTGCTTTTCTTTTTTTTTTTTGCTTTGTTGTTGTAGTTGTTGCTTTATTTATGCGTAACATATTAGATTTGGGTGTTAGTTGTTCTGATATTGTTATTGTAGTCAACATTTTGCTAGATTTCTTAAGTCTGCTTATGTACTAGTTGCAACAGTTTGAAAACTGGGTTATATGTACATAAGTTCCAGAAACTCGATTCGTGTTCGACAGTGTGCCAAAAGCGCAAAAAGGGAGCATGCAAAATAATTGTCTTCATATTTTTTGGATATCTAAGAGTGACATAGATAAACCATATGGTATGTAGTTGATGATGAACTGGTCTTCGCTTCAGGCAAAGCTTTAGATGAAAGCATCTAAGCTACTCCCATATCTGTAACAAATCTAACCAGAGTGGCTTAGAAATCAAAAAATAGTCGTTCAAAAATATTTCGGACTCTTATAAAAATTAAAGTTAAGAGCGCCCGAAAAAAATTATGAAAGTTTAAATATAATAACTTTTGAGTTTCTGATTCACAAGGTCATAAAAACTCAAGAAGAGTCTAAAACAGATATAGAAAGATAAAATATCTTTAATTTTCATTTGATCTCGTTAAGAAGTACTTAATTGACAATACGCCCCAGTTCAGGCTAAAGAAGTAGTGCGTAAAAATTTATCATTATGGAAAATATTTAAAGAGTTGTGAATCAAACGCAGACAAAAGACGACGAGAAGAAGAGATTGATTTTGGCAAATCATTCGTAAGTAAAATTAAAGTAGAGTGCATTGTGGGCTACCTTTAGGTATCTCTAACGTGACCTAAATTTCTTTAGGCTTATCGGCTTTAAAAAACAGATATAATTTAAAAGACAAGATGAAGAATCCAAACGCATTGTTTAAAGAGAAGAAGACTATGGTTAATCATAGCCTATCATTAGACATAATAATAACTTTTATAAAAATTTTAAAAGTGCTGTTAAATTTGAGATAAAGCCAGCCAAAGCATATGAGATATGGCAAAGTATCTAGCTTAGTTTTAATTAATTATCCCTTTAAATAAAAAAAGAAATTTTGTACAGCTTTCCTTTGGAGCGACAAAGTGCAGTAGGAAAATCTTGATATCAACTTATACCTCATAGTTTAGCCTGAAAGACAGTCGCATTCTCGTTCTGCAACTCCACGAGCTACTTTTGTGAGACAACCATTTGTACAACAAACGAAGATGTGCCTTTTTAGAAGATTTATCATCTCTGTAGAAGAGCATAGTGAGAAAATATTCTTTCTCTAATCATCTCTAGTAATAATAAGATATATAATAATACATTTTGGATAGATAGAATGGCTGAAAACGAGCTACTCTTATAACAAATGAAGATGTGCCTTTTTAGAAGACTGATCATCTCTGTAGAAGAGTATAGCGAGAAAAGAAGAAGACTGATCATCTCTGTAGAAGAGTAAAGCGAGAAAATTTACTTTCTCTGATCATCTCTAGTAATAATAAGATATGTTTGCGTAATTTATAAGTGTTTTTATTGTAGTTTGAAATTGAATGTTTGTAGTGTATTTTCAGTGTTGTTTGTAAACAGGGTATGTATTTAAATGTTAATTGTAACAAGTTAGTTTTTAATAAATATACGCGAATGATCGTTGCAATAACGCGACAACTTATTCGTGGATTAATAGCTAGGTCTTGGTGATATGCGATGTAGACGGAGAGTAAAAGTAATGCTTATCCTAAAGCGCCTGCATAGGCCTAGCTTAACATAACATGAGCTAATCGCCCGCATGCAAGCGGGCGTGAGAGCGTTAACATTTAGAGAATTTAACATAGATTTTTTAGTAGAGTTAACATTATTAATATTTAAGCAGTAGGGCTCATGGAATGACCAAACAAGATATATCATAATATTTTTGAATAGATAGAATGACTGAAAACGAGCTATTTGTGAAACAAACGAAGATTTGCCTTTTTCAAAAACATCATCATCTCGTGAGAAGATCATAGCGCAATCTTTCCCTGTTTATGCACGTCTCTGTAATAAAGATCTTATAATTTTTTTGTTAGTTCGAATGAATGAAAGTGTATTTATAATCATTTTATGGATTTTTCTCATTTGGTTTTGGAGCTCCTAGCTTCGAATTAGCTGCTTGGTAGGAAAAATGGCTTTCGCGTTTTGGTGGGTTTGAGTCTAGAAAAAGAGGCACCAGAAAAGTAAAGATTAGACTGTCCCATCTGCAAAGATTGGCGAATGGCACCTCTTATGAATTATGCCATACAGTGTGACAGTAAATTTCGCTTTGCCGCATCTATTGTCATTTTTTATCTTTCAGATAAACATTAAGCCTGGTTCTAATTAAGCACTCTTATATTTTATAGAAGCCACAAAGCAAACTGATAGAATGAGAGCTTGAAGGAGTCAGCAGTTGCAAATGGAAAGATTTTGGCAGTTTTCAAGTCAATTGTTTTTAAACAATAGTTTGAAGTTAGCCTTAGGTATTTCAATAGATTTTTTGGAAAGTTTTTATAGTACTTCTTACTTCAGGCTTAAACTAACTGCTCTGCTGTGATTGTTTTTCATTTAAAATGATGTTAATGAGACAAAACCATTAAGTAGGTTTGAAAAAATTAGCTTAGTTCTGATCCACTGACTCTGAGTAGTTTTTCTGGTTGCCATGATAATTTTATACCCTGTACCGTATGCAACAAAGAGTATATTAAGTTTATGCAAGCTGAAAATGTGTCTAGCATACAGAAGGAAACGTCGGAGACCCCCCCAGAGTTGCCTAAAGTATGATCAGGGTGATAAGAGAAGCCGATATACCCATATCCATCCGTCCGTCTGTCTATATGAACGCCTAGATCTCAGCGATGGTAAGAGCTAGAGCGACCAAAGATTAGATTCCTTATTATGTCAGGGGAGACAAGTTTATTTTATATTTTGGATATCTGGGCTATATTATTGTATAGCTCCCATGGGGTTGTTTCAGAGGACCTCGAAGAAAACCAAAAATTTTTGATGGATAACTCGTTTGTTAATAAAGATTAATTTTGAAACTTGGCATTCGAAATAATCTTAGAGTTCCCAAACACTGGACCAAATTGGAATAAAATCGGTGACCCCCATAGGACCATTAAGTCAAAAAAATGTTTTTAGGGCATAACTCGGTGGATTATAAAGATATGGAAAACAAATTTGGCATTTGGAAATCTTTTAGAGTTTCCCAGCACTGTACCAAAATTGATCGAAATCGGTTGACTATATCATAAAGCTCCTATAGGACCGATCGGTCAAAAAAACGTTTTTGAAGCAAAATTCGTTGTGTTTCGTGTGTTTATGAAAATATCGTAACCAAATTTGGTATTTAGTATTAGGTGCGCAACTAAGTTCTCGCTGTTTTTCAATAGATGGATTTTGACATACCCAAAACTTCATAAACGAAGTTTAGGCATATGGTAAGCAAACTGCTATGGCACATTAGTGAATTTCTTTTTGCATTATTTACTTGTGGTTGTGTGAAAATGTCTAGTTTTGTGCCAAAAAATCATCATTTGCGGGAAGTGTTGATTTTCTTGTTCTGTTCGAAAAAAACGGCAGCTGAAGCGAAACAACGTGCCGTGACTGGTTCTGTCGCTTCAGAGACGGTGATTTCGATGTTGACGACCGTCCACGTAAAGGAAGACTCAAAACCTTCGAAGACGCTGAATTGGAGGGATCGCTCGATGAGGATTCGTGCCAAACGCAAGAAGAGCTTGCTTCAGCATTAGGAGTTACCCGCCAAGCCATTTCCAAGCGATTGCATGCGTTGGGAATGATTCAAAAGCAAGGAACTTGGGTTCCTTATGATTTGAAACCAAGGGACGTTGAGCGTCGTTTTTTCTCCTGTGAACAACTGCTCCAGCGACAAAGAAGGAAGAGTTTTCTTCATCGCATCGTGACGGGTGATGAAAAATGGATTCATTACAGCAACCCAAAGAGGAAAAAATCTTGGGGACAACCCGGTCATGCTTCTACGTCACTGGCTCGGCCGAATATTCACGCTGCAAAGGTTATGCTGTGCATTTGGTGGGACCAGGTCGGTGTTGTTTATTATGAGCTGTTGAAACAAGGCGAAACCAACACTGGGGAACGGTATCGAACTCAATTGATGCGATTGAGCCGAGCACTGCGAGAAAAACGGCCACAATACGAGCAGAGGCACGAAAAAGTGATTTTACTGCATGACAACGCTCGGCCTCACATTGCCAATCCTGTTAAAACCTACTTGGGAACGCTCAAATGGGAAGTCCTACCCCACCCGCCATATTCCCCAGATATTGCGCCGTCCGATTTTTACTTGTTCCGCTCGATGGCACATGGTCTGGCTAATCAGCAGTTCCATTCATATGAAGATATCGGAAAACGTGTGGATTCGTGGATAGCCTCAAAAGACGAACACTTGTACCGTCGAGGTATTTGAACTCTACCAGAAAGATGGGAAAAAGTTGTAGCTAGCGATGGGCAATACTTTGAATGAGTCATTGATAACCATTTTTTTATAATAAAGTTACATTTTCATCAAAAAAACAGCGAGAACTTAGTTGCGCATAGTAGTATTTTAGAGTTTACCAGCATTGTACTAGATTTTATCAAATTCGTTTGACTATATCCTGTAGTCCCCATAGGAGCGCTCGGTCAAATTGGTTTTTTGAGACCTAAAGCAATATATCGGATTTGATTGCAATGAGCTGGTACAATGTATCTCAAAGTCGTCCGCACCCGACTTTAACGTACGCCATCTTTTGATTTATGTGTTGGTCAATTTATCAAAAAAAAAAAAAGAAAAAAACTTATTTGCTTAACACCCTCCTGCTAGATCCGCCTCTGGCAAGCTTATTTTCAAAAAAAATCCAAATGTAACAGAGTAAGCGATAAGAGTATTGAGTGGGTGTCAAAATAAAAAGAGCTTTTAAAGCATATGAGCTAAAAGAAAACAAAATCACGTTGGGTTCTATAATTTCAGTTTTCGCGGGTCTCAAAAATTTTGTAATATGCACGAATGGGTGAAAATAAGTGAAGCGGATCACATTTTAAGTCGATCTCAGCTAATATTAGCTTCGTATAATTGTTTTTTTTTTAATTCAAATTATTTATTGAGCTATCGATAACTTAACATTTACATCAGGGGTGCCCAGGCCCCAGCTCTTTTTGTTTTTGTAATGGCTCTTAGGCATAGGCAGCAATACGCGTGTACATGCACGGCCCTAACTTTATGTCACTCAATGCCAATGCAAATAACAAGAACAATTTCGCTAGTTCTCTCTCTCTTACTCTCTTCGCTCTCTGAGCTCATGAGCACAGAAACAACCCTTGCGTATATTTGTTGTTGGCCTACTGATTTTTACTGTAATTTTGTTGTTGTTTCTCATTTGTGCTCTCTGAACTCTTGCACTTCAAAAAAAAACGTATGGGATTGACCGCGGACACGAAATTTTTGTGCGCCACGAGTTAAATGTGAGTATAAAGACATAGCTTGCAAAGAAAAAATAGTTACAACGAAGATCGAAACATTTATAAGAGTATATACAATTTTTGTCAGTGTACATAATAACATGAATAAACGGTTTGCTTTAGATGTTCTAGTGTATTTCTTTCATATGTATTGGTTTTTGCTCTTCCATAAGAAGCCTTTGGGCACCTCTGTGCCCAAGTTAGACTCTTCTTTGAAAAGCCGTATCTTGTTAACAATTAAAGATATTTGAGTAATTTTTTTGCAAGATGTATTTGATAAAGAAAATTATGTTTCTTTAATATTTTTTTTAAATTAATTATTTGTCAATATTTTTTTTAATTATCAAACAAATTTATAATTCAGAAGTAATCTTCGCTTTGTTTTTAATGGGAATGATAAAATTTTCTGCCTGAAACATGAAAAAAGAAATTCATAACTTCCATAATTAAGAAAGTTATGCTTATTTTTGTTATGGTATCTCCAATAATCGCCATAGTACGAAGTATCTTATAATAGTGACAAAAACGCAAAACTTATCGGAATGGAAAGATAATATAACTTGCTATGAATGTTTGTTTTGACATTTAATGAATTTTAAAAGCAAATGACTTAAGATATTGAAGATCGAATGTCACAAAAATCTGATATTGTAGTAAGTTAGATTCCTTCAAAAAATTATAGAGCTTGAAATTCTTTAATTGAAAAAAATTAATCAAATGTCTTTAAGCGCTTACAAGATATGGCTTGTTGAAGAATAATATTCAGTTATCGTCAACTCGATAAATAATCGGAATTTTACAAAATATAATGAAATAAACCGAATTCGGCATTTTTTTAAAGCTCAGTGATAAATTTTCTTTTTTTTTATCTTTGTACCAAAATATTCAGCTTTGAAAAATAATCGGATTTTTACAAATTAAAAAAAAAATAAACAAAATATTTATTATTTTTTTTAGCTCATTGATACATTTTCTTTTTTTTGTTTTAATATCTTTGTACCAAAATATTCAGATATCGTCAACTCGATAAATAACACAGGCCTACAAATACCGGGGTCATGTCAGTTGTTGGAAAGCTGAGGGTCATTTCCGAAGTAATTTGCTGCGTAGAATCTGAATCCGGGGCCAGAATTTGCCTATCACGTCAGGATTTTGAGATATTTGAGGCTATTTACCCGAAAAACTGCGTTTTTTCCTATTTTTGAGGTTATGTACAGGGTGCAAATAATTTAACTCCGGTATTTGTAGACCTGTAAAATGCTGATGACGTCGAGAAGATATACTTCTTAACTTTGAATAGCCATATCTTTCAGAAAAAAAATCGTAAATTATCGGTCTACAAATACCGGAGTTATGTCAGTTGTTGAAAAGCTAAGGGCCATTTCCGAAGTAATTTGCTGCGTAGAATCCGAATCCGAGGTCAGAATTTGCCCATCACTTCAGGATTTTGAGATATAGCCATAACTTTCAGAAAAAACATCGTAAATTATCGGTTGAACTTTTAAATTAAAGGGTAAAAGTGGTACCAAATAAAGAAACTGGAGTGACAGACCACAAAAATTTTTTGCACCCTGTACATAACCTCAAAATTAGGAAAAAACTCAGTTTTACGGGTAAATAACCTCAAATATCTCAAAATCCTGACGTGATAGACAAATTCTGGCTCCGGATTCGGATTCTACGCAGCAAATTACTTCGGAAATGACCCAAAGCTTTCCAACAACTAAACCATGTTGGTCTGTGTAATCGGAATTTTACATATAAAAAAAAAAAACAAAATATTGCATATTTTTTAGCTCAGAGATAAATTTTCACAAGATATGACAAAATATTTAGTTACCAACTCGAGAAATAATCGAAAATTGGCAAATATAAAAAATAACTTTTAAAAAAATTTTAAACAAAATCTATTATTTTTGTTATGCATTGGGTTTGAAAATCTTTTTTTAACTATAATATTCGCGTACAAGATATTCTAAAAAAACGTCTACCTAATTATTCAGTTATCGATAGAAATAGAATAGAAAATAATCTGAATTTTGTAAAAAATAAATTAAAAACAAAACCAGCACATATGTAAAAATAATAAAAATCATTTAAATCGTATAAATCGTTTTTAAAAGTAATGCGCTTCACATATTCTGGCCCACACATATAATTGAGTGTCCAGTATCTGGTTCAATCAAGTCGCGTCAACTTGATTGTCACATATATCTACATTTATTTTCCCGCAAAAAAAAAAATAAAAAAAATAAAGGTAACATATGCGCTTGCTGAGTCAAGATACTACCTGGGAAAAAGACAGAAGAGATGCCATAAAGAGACGGGAGTGTGGTGGAAGGTAGGGAAGTGGGGGAGCGGCTTGAAAGAAACCGATTAGCTGTAAACTGTAAGCTGAGCGGCAGCAAAAAATTTCAACACATTTTGGCAGTGGGCGTTTTGCGGGGAATGAAAATTTATGGCAGACCAAAGTGAAAATTGCAAAACAATTTCGCCCAAAAGCAGCAACAACAACAGCAACAACATCTGGAACAACAAAAGAAGAAGAGCTAGTGCCAGCAGCGAAAGACCAGGTCAAAAACTTGCTGTTCATGTGAATTTCTTGGCTTGAGCATTAAGCAATGGTCAATGGCCAAACGTGTATCTATCAGATACTTTGGCCGCATAAATTAGCCGCATTTGCTTCGCTTAGCAAAAAAAAAATAAAAACACAAAAATGCGTCACGGCTTGCGAATTTTTTTTCGCTCTCTTCTTTTTTTTTTTTTTTGGCACATAATTTTACATTCGATTTCCTCAATTAGCTGTAGGAGTTGAAGGCACAGCTGCCTATCGAAGAGAGCGAGAGAGTACGGCTGTGCGTGTGTAGCTGTGTGTGTGTGTGTATCCATGTGTAACTTTGCATCTGTGTGCCTGAGCTGGGCAAGTCAATTAATCAACGCGCCGGGGCATCCAAAAGGCTTTATGCATAGCCCGCTTCGACAAAACCAAATTGGGTCAAAGTTTTGCCAAAAAAAAATATAAAAAATTCGCATAGATCTCCAAGTCTTTGCTCCTCAGACACACGCTCACATAACGGCTGTTGTATTTATTTTTTTTTTTTTGTTTCTTCGCTTATCGCCCGCATTTGATTGAAACTTACTGAGTGGACTACGACATGGTGCTTCTTGCAAATCTTATGCTCCGATTTACAAAACTTGTCATCATAGTTCTCTGTTCCGTCCGCTCGTATCTATAAATTTGCATCTCGTCAACGTTCCAGCAACTTGACGGGGTTAATGTACGCCGTTAGCATGCGCTTAAATTGTAACATTTGCAAAAACTTTTCGCAAATTATCAATGTATAAAAATAGAAAAAAATTAAGTGTTCTGTGCCTGTAATGATTAATCTGAACCGAAAGTTTCTGCCTCTGGTCATATTGGTTGTGGCTGCTACAAAAAGCTACGGGTGGCAACTCTATGCCTGCGTGAGGCATCGTCATGGGCCACGCTTAAGCGCGTTTAAAATTCAATCAATATAAGGTTAATTACAAATTTTTCGCAATTTTATTGTTGTATGGGTTTTTTTTTTGTCAGACCAACTTTGACCAACATGCTTAAAGGTTTTTTATTTTTTGCACACCAAATGAGTCATTAGACTCAAACTATTATAGAATTGGGCAGAAATATTATAAAAAACTATTTAAAGTTGCTAACTTAGATTTGTTGAATGGCTTGTTGGATTTGATTAAATTCGAACAGCAGTTTTGAGCATATTCTTCCAGTGATAAGTTTCCTAAGCGTTCTTAATGTTTTCAATAACTATTTGCATTTACTGTCAAACCTAAAACAAGCTTTGAGTACAGTCTGCAAAAAGACGAAATCTCAAAGCAAGTCTTTGCAACATCAATGTATGCATTGAACAGATATAATAGACTCTGTTGAAAGTTGAAATTCTTAGTCCACAATTTCCATTTCACTTTTACCTCATGTGCGTAAAGGTAAAGTATTTTTTCTCTGAAACTTGTTATCGGTATAGCCATTTTCGCCTCGTGATCTCCCAGTGGGTACAACGAAACACCCAGAGAACAATCTCTTACCCATCACTATGCCATCAGCATCATCTCTGGTATGAGTATAACCATTTTCATCTCTCAGCACCATCTCTGAAGACGTTATTTCGTCTCTCCGTTTAATCTCTGTTATCGGTGGGAACTGCGATACATCAGAGAACCATCTCTTGCACAGCCGCGTGCCATCAGCATCATCTCTTGGATCCGTATTACCATTTTCGTCTCTATCTATGATCTTCTAGTGAAAATTGAAAAACGCCAAGAGAACAGTCTCTTCTTCACATGAATAGGTATGTGCCATCAGCATCAACTCTGGTATCGGTATAATTATTTTCGTCTCAAGTTGTGATCACCTAGTAGCAACTCAAAAATCAATCTCTGGCCCTCCATATGCCATCATTATCATCTCTGGTATCGGTATAACTATTTTCGTCTCGCCGTTTGATCTCCTCGTAGAAACTGCAAACACCCAGAGAACAATATCTCGCCCATTCATGTGCCATCAGCATCATCTCTGGTATCGGTGTAAACATTTTCGTCTCTCCATTTGATCTCCTTATAGAAATTGTGAAACATCCAGAGAACAATTTCTTGCCCATTTATATGCCATCAGCATCATCTCTGGTATCGGTATAAACATTTTCGTCTCTCCGTTTAATCTCCTCATAGAAATTGTGAAACATCCAGAATCTCTGGTGTCGCTATAACTATGTATGTTCATCTCTAAGCACCACCTATTTCTCTTCTTGTGATCTTCAAATGGGAACTGTGAAACACTCAGAGAATAATCTCTTTCTCATCATCATTATCATAACTATTTTCATCTCTTCGTATTAGCTCTAGTGGGAACTGCGAAGAACAGCAAATATTGCGCCAAATCCACTTTCAGATAAAGTGGATTGGAATCGAATGGAATTCTCTTCACAGCTTTGCTTGGAAGATCCCTAAGCCTCTCTCGCAGTCGCATGAAAGTAAAAGAACAAAGTATAAAAAAAAGAAAGAAAATATTTGCATGAAAACATTTACGTAATGTTAGCACCTTGGTATTTTCGACTTCTTCTGAAAAGGTTGAGCATTAACAGAAGACCTGTTCCAAGGTTTACAAGTCTTGTTCGAAAGACGCCTCAAAAGATAAAGAAAATTTTTATAAATATCAATCTCATATCCTGCCTTGTATGAATGGAAGATTTGTGAATTGAAAATTCTTTGGTATTAAAAATTAGGCTGGCTGGTCTAAATTCCTGTTCAAACTCCGAAGTTTTAGTTTTAACTTAATGTTGAAAAATTTTTAAGTAACATAATAATTTCGGAGTTCCATTTTTCTGTATACCATTTTTTATTTTATTAAGTTTAGCTTAGTTTTATATTGCCCAAGCAAACATGGCATCAAATAGCTCTTCAAGAGAAAAATTAAATAAAGTAACTAGTTAGAGAGTAGACTGGTTTTGCGTGGGAGCTAATCGAAACTAGAAAGGAAAATAGCTCTTAGCACGTAGCTGAGCAGTATCTGATATTTTTTTGTTGCTAAGTTTACTTTTTTACGGGAATTCAGGTCAGTCAATCGTTTCAATATTTTCTTTTATATAAAGAGTAATTCTTTAAGAGCTTTCAGATTTTATTTTAAAAAAACACATAAAATTATTTGAGGCGATAGAACGATCTATTTAACATAATCTTTAAAGATGATTTCATGTAAATGTTGACCGCGGCTGCGCCTTAAATGGTTCATACGCTGGGTCCTATTTGGACAAACTCTCTCCAACATATCGGCTGGTATCTCACGAATAAATTCTTCCATATTGGCTTCCAGTGCTTCAACCGTAGCGGGCTAGTTGCTTTAGACGTGAGCCTTAACATAGCCCCACAAAAATAGTCTAAAGGCGTTAAATTGCTCGATCTAGGCGGCCAATTGACCGGCCCCAAACGTGAAATAAAGTGTTCACCAAACACGCCTCTCAATTGGGCCATTGTTTCGCATGCTGTGTGGCATGTGGCACTGTCTTGTTGAAACCTCATGTCAGCCAAGTCCAGCTCTTCCATTTTGGGCAAAAAAAGTTTGTAATCATCGCACGCTAGCGCTCCATATTCACAGTAATGTTCCTGCCTTCGTCGTCTTTGAAAAAGTATGGTCCAATGATGCCACCAGCCCATAATCCATACCAAACAGTGACTTTTTGGGGATGCATTGGCAGTTCTTGCAATGCTTCTGGCTGCTCTTCACACCAAATACGGCAATTTTGTTTGTTCACGTATCCATTCAACCAGAAATGAGCTTCGTCGCTGAACACAATTTTCCGATAAAAAAGTGGATCTTCATCCAATTTTGCCAGCGCTCATTCAACAAAAGTTAGGCGTTGTTGAAGGTCGTGTGGCTTCAATTCTTGCACCACCTGTAATTAAAAAGGTTTTACACCCAAATCCTTTCGCAAAATTTTTCACGTAGTGTAGTAACAGAGGCCCAATTGCTGCGAACGCCGCCGAATCGATAATTCACGGTCATCAAAACCACTGGCGGATACAGCTGCGATATTTTCCTCTGTCCGCTATCTACGTAAGCGTGTGGTGGTTTAATGTCCAATAATGCAAATTTGGTGCGAAATTTAGTCACAACATTCCGAATAGCCGCCTCAGAAGGTGGCTCAAACTGCATCAAAAAATTGGCTAACGGTAAGTCTTTGCCGTTGTTATCTAGCGACAACGGTAAACAGTCGTTGACAAAAGCTAACTTGTTTGTCACAAACTCTTTGGGTCAAAATGGAATGCGGCGGAATCTTTTGTATACGCTCCATCAAAAATAAAGCCTGAGCTAATCTGTTGAAATTCTAACGCCCTGCACAAGAGAAAAGCAAGCAACCCGCTTGAAGCCGAAGGGGGTTCCAAAATAAAATATAACACAACTAAATAGAAGAAGTAAAATACGCAAATATAAAAGACAGACGACATTGAGAGCGCTTGAATTTTGCTTTTCACCAGCTTAAGAAGCCCACCTATCAAAAAATACACAAAATATGACAAAGCAGCAAAGCAGAAATAATTTATATATATAAAATAAAAGATATAAGTAAAAGCAAAGAAAAATAATAATAAGAAGCGTGTAAGAAAGCGCCGCAAAGTTTACTCTTAGCTGTTGACTGTCTGTCAGGACCAGCATTCAATGCTTGTGCCCAGGACATTTTTGCTGTCTTGTCAATAAGCTGCGCTGGCGTCAGACAACGTCGGACACATGGACACCTCAGACATTGTCAGTCAACGCGCTCGAGAGTCGCTTATAATCCGTTATTAATTGCTCTACGACATGTTATACACTGGATTCCCGGAGTAGGGTATCCTTACGCTCAAGTGCCTGCTGAGTCAGTATGTCTGTGTTCTATGCATTTATATAATGTAGAAAAGAGCGCGTTATATGTTTTGATGTGCCCTGCATTTTCGTTTTTGTTTTTTTTTTTTCTGTCTCTTTGTATTTGTATCTATGTGCAGCACGCGTGTATCTGTGTGTGAGAGTGTGTATTTATATCGACTTGCCTCCGCACCGCTCTACACTTGTGTAATTTATTTACTGAAAACACGCAAAAAATATTTTATGCAAATGATTTTGTTGCCAACTTGTTCCTTTTATTTCTCTCTTTTGTTTTTTACTTTTATTAAAATTTTTTGTTCTCATTTTGTATTTTTTACGCCATTGCATGTTGAGTCAGCGTAGCGGCTGGGCGTGGTCATGTGGGAGTTTAACTTATTCTCAATTTTATAGAGTGGACATGCAAACACTAGCTCGCCCTCTCACACACTCACACTCTATCTCTACACATCCATCTTTGTCTTAAGGTCTCTCTTGCTATCTCTCTATTTGTGCGTGTGTGTCAATTAGAAATTCTTTGGCAAAATATTTTTCGAATTGAATTTCATTAATTAATTAATTGGCTTTTAAAATAAAATAAAGATATTACTTGTGGCGCATTCTGGAAATTTCTTTTTCGTTGCAACTTTTCTAAGTCGTTCGAAGGAAACCAGTGAGACCCCCTTGACCATTATATCAAGACCAGGGAACGTTGTTTGTTGATCGCTCAAGAATAAATACAGGAATTAGTCAGTAGGATCAAATAGTATTATAACATAACTAATCAGGACTATAAAAGACATCGGTTTAGATTTATCTCTCTGTCTGTCTGTACTCCCTATTTCTCGAAAACCCAAACAGCTAGGAGTATAAAATTTTGGCACAAGCTGCGAGTAAAGTTCTTCAATTTTTGAATTCTTAACACAAATCTTCAGTTTTTGATAGCACACCCAATTTTTTTGTTAAATCGATTGCCAGATTCGGAAGCTATAGAAAGCCCGGAAGTCCCACTTCAAACCACTTATATATAACTCTAAGTCCCCCAATTACTCTGAAAGGCTTATCGGTACAGGAAGTAGGAGAGATGTGTGTGGAACTTTGGCCTCTGAAAGGCTTATCGGTACAGGAAGTAGAAGAGATGTGTGTGGAACTTAGACTTACCTAGCAAAAACATATAACGACATATTAAACCCAGCCCGCACCAGACCAAAGTATGAATAGGCTTTTAGGATCTCGGTACAAAACTATTTTTAAGCCAGTATGGACCTGATACTGTGGGGTACAGCAAGTATAGCATGGTCGTAGCCATGGGGAGGTATGTTGGGATTTAACCCCATTTTATATTTATTTATTATCATTCACAGCAAGCCCCCGCACCAGACTTCCACCCTTCCCATCAAAAATATATTTCTCGCTTCGTTCTTTAAGTAATAGAATACTCAAAAGCATATTCAGATTTATTCTTAGGGCATCCTATATATATGTATTCCTTGATATATTGGAGATAACGCATCGCTTCTATTCGAAGTATAGGGTGGAAACTTTCGTTTCTTGAGTGGGTTGGTTTTTACGGCTGGGTCACTGGTCCAACGCAATCTACTGATCCAGTAGGAGATGGGCAGGATATTAGGGCACGTTTTTATAGCGAGCCGCTTGCTGCAAGATCAGACGCCCGCTTTTAGCCGTACCAACCTGGTAAACAGACGCCAAAGTTGTGGACTGCTCTTTGCTTCAGTATTCACCCTCGACCTTATCGGCTTAGGAGGCCCTTCCGGTAGCCACTCTTTGAATCAATGTACGTACTGAAACCCCTTACCACGACAAGGTGGCAATCCTCGAGGGGATCCTTCACTACGTCAGCAATTTTTAAAATAAAAAGACCTCAATATAGGTTAGATTAGTTAGCCTGCTCGGTAGATCTTCCTAAATTAGTAGTTTTGGGATTTCATGTTATATTGGCTTAGCTCATTATTAAGATACTAAACAAAGTATGTATTATATATTGAAACATCAAATAATTAGTGGATCCTTTTTGTAAAAAGTTGCTGGAAAAACATCGATGTTTTCAATGCTTTTATTTAACTGGAAAACATCGATGTATCGATAATCGATAATATTGACGAGTAAATAAAAAGGGTGCCCAAAAATGTGATTTTCGAAAAAATCTCGGTTCTTAAGAAAACAAAATGTATGTAAATTTCGTGTTTTAGACCCAAAATAACTTTAAAAAACACTTTTATACGAAAGTTCACTCGATGACCCTTAAATTTGTGAACTAGTGGAATTGATAATGCTCACTGTTTATAATCTCTATACAATACAATACCTAGTCCATAATTTCTTCCCTATTATTCCTCTTGCGAGGTCACTGCCGTTTCAAACACCGGCCAGAGCAAAGCGAGCAGGGGGTAGAGCCCCCTTTTTTATTTTTTTTTTTCTCGAAGATAGGCTATATATATCATATTTTTAGGCCCATCGCTGCATCTCCATAAAGTGAATTTTGTTGCAGAACTATAAGCTTGAGGGGATTCCTAAGTCAGGGGAGACGCTGCCCAGCGATGGAGACGGCGTATCTGCAGTCTGTTTCCAAAAAAAGCTTTTGCTCAAAATTTGTGACAAATGCATGGTTACTTAGACGAAGTTAAACGAAATGAATATGTTGGAAAGTGGGATAGATACTTTTTGAAAACGTCAACGTGTTTTTGTTGATTAGGCTCACATGCGTGTGCAGACCAATTTCAGTGGTTATTGTAAATTTTTTATTCCAAATATGGGCTTAATTAACTTAACTTTTTATGTTAATTATTTGCGCAAAGGTAAAATATGCAACCCATGGCTATAGGGTATTCATTTAGTAGATTGAGCAAAATTCAGATGCCTAAGGATGCAGAAAAATTGTGCTACTTCTAAGAAGGGGCAACAGCAAGACCCTTGTAAGATTTCGCTCAACTTGCACCTAGTCAAGGCATACGCTAAAAAAATCTTTTACCAATTTTTTTTTCATTGTCTCTCTCTCTCTCTCGTTTTATGTGCGTCGCACTCTGTTTTTTTTTTTTGCTCAAGTAATGCGCCAGTGTGTACCTAAGTGTGAGTGCATGTATTTTTTATCTAAATGCCCTAAAGGCATTTTATTTTGTTTTTTTCGCTTGATTTTTTATTTTTTTGTGCACAGGCAACGCACATAAGCCGGGGACTAAACAACTCACCAAAAATAGAGGAAATAAAAAACAACAACGAGCTGCATATAGAAAATAAAATGAAAAGCGTGCAGTGGGCAGAAAGGGGAGGGAAAAGTGCACGTCTTTCGAAAAGCACAAAAGAAAAAACTGCAACAAAATGGCAAAGTTGTGACAAGTCAGTCGCATGGACGGGCAGTAAATGTAGTGGATGGCGGAGTGGGAGTAAAGGGCGTAGCGCTGGCTAAAGGAAAAGTCATGCGCCAAGCCATATCCTGAAGGACACATCAAGGAGACTGACACAGGCTGCGCCAAGCATGGGCATCGTTGTCTTGGGCTGCAGCAAGTTCTCTACCTTTTATGTCCCGACAAGAAGGTAGATTTCTTTTGCTCTCACGTTTATAAGATAATCGAAAAATTAAAACTATAACAGACGAGTGCGAAGGTATACAAGTGATCTAAATTTTTAGATTGCTTTAAGCAATATGTGTGTCTTCCATGCGGACTGTCATCTGTAATGCGGATTCTTTGATGAAAGTTCATATCGCACTCATATCAAATCCATTTCTTTTCAATAATAATAATCTTTAACGCATCGTTTTTCTAATATACATATAGTACATTTTATATAGTTAGAAAATTTCCATTTCATGTATTATTTTATATCGCATTTCATATAGATCCGATGTTTCCAATTATCGGGGCATCGCCAAATTGTCATCAATTCCCAAACTGTTTGAAAAAATTTTAGTGGCTCATTTGCAGCATCTTTGTAAATCTGTTATTTCCCCGTGCCAGCATGGATTTATGAAAGGTCGTTCTAGCTCTACAAATCTTCTCGAGCTTACATCCTTAGTTTTTAAAGGATTTTCAAATAAACTTCAAACAGATGTTATTTACACTGATTTTAGTAAGGCCTTTGACTCTGTTAACCACAAGCTCCTTATTTTCAAGCTCGGAATCTTCGGATTTCCGACCAACTTTCTCAATTGGATTTCTTCTTACCTTGCTGATAGAAACCAAAGAGTTAAGTTAGGTCTACTGTTTCTAAAATTGTTCAAGTATCTTCCGGTGTTCCGCAAGGTAGTCATCTAGTAGGTACTCTGTTTTTTACACTTTTTATAAATGATCTGCCTAATGTGGTTAAATATGCCCGTGTTCTCATGTTCGCTGATGATGTTAAACTTTGTTTCTCGTTTAATGATTCCACGTCGCATCTTTTACTTCAGGATGATTTTAACTCTCTTTATAAGTGGTGTTCTATTAACCATTTGAACTTAAACCTTTCTAAATGTATGTTTATGACATTTCATCGACATAAGCCTCACTTGGTTAATTACTTCATAAATGGTTCTCTTCTGGTGCGTATTTCTTCATTTACTGATCTAGGTGTTACTTTTGACCCGAAAATTACCTTCAACACCCATGTTTCTACAGTTGTGAATAAAGCATGGTGTGTTTTAGGGTACATTAAACGCTGGTCAAAAGAATTTAACGATCCGTATACGACCAAGGTTCTTTATTGTGCTTTTGTTCGCCCAGAACTTGAGTACTGTTCCTGTGTTTGGTGCCCCCAATATAAAAACTATCAAGCACGAATCGAATCTGTACAAAAACAGTTTCTCCTGTTTGCTTTTCGTAGCTTAAATTGGGACCCCAATATCCGATTGCCTCCTTATGCCAGTAGACTTCTTCTAATTGATCTTCCTTCATTAGAAAATCGTAGGATTGCCCTTAATGCTATTTTTCTGCATAAACTTATAACAGGGTATATTGATTCCCCTTTTCTACTAAGGCAGCTTTTGTTTAACATTCCTAGATGCTTCTCTAGGAATTTTGTACCCTTAGCTCTACCGAGATGCACTACCAATTATGCCTTACTTGAGCCATTAAGAGTTTTATATTCTAATTATAATGACTTGGCTCGTATCTTCTCAAGGGAACTTTCTCATTCCAGCTTAATGAGAGCTGTCTTGAATTACATTGGCACCACCTAAGATCTCCGGCCACTCTTCCTTCCACAGTTTGCCTGCGGAAAATTGAGCATATTTGGTGGAAAATTTTTTTTTATGTGAAGTTTTGACATTTCGTGGGAAATTTTTGCATGCTGCGTATGGGCCTTAATGTGAAACCTTAGTATGATTTCTGGGAAGCATAAAAAAGAAAAAAGATCTGAAATTGTCAAACTTATTACTTGGGGGACCTGTCTACAGTTGTCGATTTCACAAGATGCTTCACAATCATTCACAACAATTAGACTCCCATTACGCATTATAATACTGCGGAAGGCCTCCGAATAAAGTCATTTTATACCAAGCAGACTTCCTTGAAAGATTAAATTAGAAATTCCGCATAAATATCTGTCTAAATGCTAAAGTCCCGATAATATTTAAAGATTTTTCATTATCAAGTGCATATAGAATTCGTAGTCTGGAACTTAGCACATGGCTGCTTGTACTTGCAACAAAATGGCGACACACACACACAAACACAGACGCATAGACTGATATTACTGGTTCTCTTTGCTTTGTAGCCCTAAACTTGACGTTTGTTTGTCTATTTTACGTTGTTGCCGCTCTATAATGCCCGGGACTTTAAAAGGGGCTACGGGGAGTCGTTCAAAATGACGCGGCAAAATTTGAATGCATTAGCCAAGACGAAAGACGTTGACGTCGTCGGCTGACGCTGGCGCAGACGTTGACGTTGAGGCCAACGCTTTGTCATCATTAGAGCGGGTAGAGCGTGCAAAAATTAAACGTTATATGCGCTTAGGGTTAAGTTCCCGTTAGAGAGACCCGCATATCAAGTTTTTTGGTTAATGCGAGGCGGCATTTTAAAAGCGTCTAAAGTGGCTAAAGCGGCAGCTGCCAAGACGGCCCGAGAACAGGACACCCCTTGGCAGCAATGACAAAGCAGCTACCTAGATCCCTCTTAATCCGACTTGGACACATAAACACACATAACGGTGCATTTATTCAATTGTTTTGTGCCTAAAAAAAAAAAATATAATATAAGGTTCACTGCAGTTCAATGCACCTACGCATTCTTGGCGAGGGCAGGCAGAAAAGTTATTATAACTCAACTAAATGGAACAAAAATTAAGAGAATATGTTTTTGGTAGCTTTTCTATAACTACTTCTTTTAGTTTTAAGCTCTTAAGTATAGGCGCAAGCAGTAGAAATAGCAGCAGCACGGGAATGCAACATTAAATACACATCAGTTCCTATTTTAACTAAAGAGGGTGGCACAGATGGCCAAAACAACAACGACAAAGCAAAAAAAAAAAGGAATACAAAAGTGCCCAGCTCATTTATTTTAACATACGTCAAAATGCATTTTTTGACTAAAATACACAAATGAGGCACTTGCAACAGGAGCAACCTCAACAACAATGCAGAAATGCAGAAGTGCCTGACCAACAAGCTGAGCAACCCTAACAAAGTTGCACAAGTGCCAGACCAGCAAAGTAAGATTTTTTTCTAAAAAAAAGTTTGCCAATTAAAAGCGCAAAAGTTAAAGTTTTTGTTATTAGACAGTACAAAAATATTTACTGAGCTTTCACTTTATGCATAGAAATCGCAACTTTAATTTAAAAAAAAATATATTTTGTATATAGCTTTGGCGTCTAGAAGCACTAAATAACACCAAAAGCAGTACAAAAATTATAGATAGGTAGCTATTGCAGCTTTTTACAACACAGTTTTTGGCAGAAATACCTTTCTTCTCGTTGTCAAGAGTTTAGGTCGAGCAGAAAAGCAGAATTTTTGTACTGCATTTCTGCCGTACAAAGTGAACCAAATATTTGATTAAAAAGTTTCTTGTTTATATCGCATATTTTTCAGCCTGCCCTCGTAGAGCTTACCCTATAACTCTAAACAAACTCCCTACGCGTTGAGGGGCGTATGTGTGGGCTACGGTCCGTCTACTGATACCTTCCGTCGTCGTTGCCGTGTTATTTATGACACACACAAAGGCGGACAGAGGCCGGCAACAGACGTTCAATGTCCTGCGAAGGCGCAAGCCAAAAACAGCTAATAAAATGTGACTGCCAGCGTGAAACAGTAGTGAGCGGAGAGAGGCAGTATGCGGGAGGCAGACGTTTGAAGCGGCCCAAACGCAACTCTTGACGCAGCGCAAAGGAAAGCAAAATTGCCGCCACGCAGAAAAGGACATTGACACCCGAAAAATACAAAAACAGCGACAAACTAAAAAGCCAACGAGGGCTGCCGAAAAGGACGAAGCCCTACGAAGATGCCAACACCAAAAGCCAATGGCCGTTGACTCTTGTTGCTGTCACACACTCTCACGCGCGCTCTCTCTCTCTCACGCTGCTGCGTTTGTGAGTGGCACGTGCGTGTGGCACATTGACGGCGGCACAGGCGGCTGCAACATCAACAGAGCTGCTGCCAGTGCGGCATGTGGATTATCCCTAGGTAGGCAGACAGCATGTAGTCAATCGGCCGAGAGTGCATTGAACTTCATTCAACTTGAGCGTAAATCAAATAATTCTCTCTGGCTCTCTTTTTTTTTTTTTTTTTTTGCAACAGCTGAGCGGCAGCTGATGCGTAGCATTGCGTATACGCAGCATGCGCCGCCTTGTCCGAGTTCATTGAACGTTTTTGTGCACCGTACACTGGGGTAAGCCATTACTTCGTCGTCGTCCTCATAAATTGTATGTGTGTGTGTGTGTGTATGTACTTTATATAGAATTTCTTGACTTTCGGCATAAGTTTGATTCTGCTCGAATCGTTTGTTTGGCATTTTATGATCCCTGTCGAGAACATAACAACAGCAACAGCAACAACGTCGCGACATCAATGAGAATGAACCCGTTGTTTTGTGTCCTTTTTTTTGGGGGGAGTATTGGGTATTGGCTTATCCCCTGACTTGGCCAAAAAGCCGTGACATTTTTTGCATGCCTTTGTTTCGCTTTGTTTAGCAGCTGCATACTGACTGGCTGATTGAGTGAATGAAGCAAGGAATTAAGGACTAAATGCAGCAAGCAAGTAAAGTAAGTTGAAACAAGTGACATGATTATAGTCGCGACATGTGGGCTATAAATATACTGCACTATGGACTAATCTACTTTTTTTTTCTTAGTGGAAGTTACAAACTTATATAGAGTGACTCCCTCCAGAGGATTTTCGGCAAACGCCACATTAAACATCTACTCGCTTGGGCTTCAACATCCTTACGCAAGACAAGATCGAGCTGAATGCTCATTGTTAAATCGACTGCTCTGGATTGGAAATTGCCAGGATAGGTAACAATTTGCGTGGATATTTAGCTTTCTACGAGTAAAGATTTGGATGCTAATAATGAAAAATTTGTGCAAGGACTGCGGTTTGCTACGCAAATTTAGTCTATTACATCTTATGTACATCTGGCTGGACAAATACGAAGCCTGAATGTCAAGTGTGGTTACCCTAGTGCTCATAGTTTTCAAGGTTCAGCCATTCAGGCAAGCGTACATGTTTTGATCAATTCCTTTTGTGACTGCTTCTTTATTTTACCAACTGCCTCACTATAATGCTCAAGACTACAAAAGAAATTAATAGACCCATATTATATCTATCCATTTTTCTATATCGAAAACCAAGAAAACTGGGAGCACTTAGTTTTGTGCAATGACTGTTCTTCATTTGCCTGCAGTTTTTTTTTTCTCGAAAAAGGACGACATAAGAAATTGATAGAGCCATATGCGTCTTTCCGTTTTTCTATATCGGAAACCGTGAAAGCTGGATCCATTTTCTCGATTTGTTTCGAACTTATGTTGAAATTCGACACGGAAATTCCTGATTTTCTAAGCCCGTACGTGCGTGCATATAATATTGATTCAAAACTTTTGCAATCGACAGAGTGGCGTGTTGGATAAGACAGAGTAAAGAAGATCCGAACTTAATTTAGGTTCGAATATGCTTAAAACAAGATTATTTCACTCTATAAATTATAAAGAAAGACCTTTCTGTTTTTCTTTAAATAAAATCTAAATCTACGAAACTTTCTCACATTAAAAATTTCTGCCTATTGGCTCTTGGCAATCTTTTGACACCGCAAATTCTTCATTTGAGGACAAAACATTCGCGAGCGCGTTATTCTTAAGCTTTTTCTCGCAGTGTAGGCCTCGTCGTTAGTCACCAGCTGGCAACTACTCTCGACGGCCATATTGGTAGTATTAAGATTTTTATTACACTTTTGCTCTAAAATATTTGTTTATAACTTTCTTGTTGTCAGCGTTTATATAAGGTGATTTTTAAAGTGTTTGTTTTTTAAAAATGCAAAAAAAAAAGAGAATTTAAAATAATAATTTGGTTCGAGAAGCTGCACTGCGATCTATCTATCTATTATTTTTTGTGGTCATGCGGCAATGAGTTTTACAAGGTGCCGCAGGAAACTGGTTCAATTTTTGTATGGCAGCTATATGAAATAGTGGACCAATTTCGATCAAACTTCACACAAATAAAGGGTATTTTTTTTAGAGTAACACAAGTTTAAATCATAGTAAAGCAAAGAAATATATTTTTAATATCCATGAAACGGGCTTTATTCGATAGAAAATTTTATGACATTAATGGTTAAATATAATTTCGACCATGTAGTCGCCACGGCTGGCGCGTACAAGGCGCAATCTGGAACACCAATTTTCACTAACTTACACGTATTTTGCAAATAACTCTTCGAATGTTGATTTCCAAGTGTTCAATTGTCTCTGGTTTATCGACGTAGACAAATGACAGTAATTTTCTGTGGTGTTTCGACAAAAGCTTGTGGATTATCCTCACTCCAAATGCGACAATTCGGCTTATTTACGTACCCCTTCAACCATGGGCTTCATCAGAGAAGAAAATTTTGAATTTTGAATAAGTTCGGCGATCGGAACCATTATTTTGATACAAAATTTCAACAATTTGTAAGCGTTGCTCCGGTATAAGTCTATTCATAATGAAATGTCAAACCACATACAATAAAAAGCAACTATCAGCTGTTAAATGGGTTGTCAGATAAAGCAGTGTTGCCAGCTCAAAGTTGTGAACCTCTAAAAAAAACACGCTGTATTAAGTCTAAGCCAAAAGAAACTGGCATAAGTTTGATCAAAATGCTTCAACTATTTCATATAGCTATCAAAAAAAATTTAACCTACGCTCTCTTCTTCAGTGAGAACGAATAAAGTGAACTCCAAATTGTTGGATCATGATTTGGAATAGTTTTAGTTGAAAAAAAAAATGTACGAAAAAATAAAAAATATTCGGCCGTGCTCCGGAAAACGAATCCGAACAATTTATTCGGATTCGTTTTGAAACCGAATGTTTGATGCTCCCAATTTCACCAAAACGTATTTTTCATGTGTCTTGAGACCAAAGGTTTCAAACCGGCAAAATAGGTTTAAAAAAGTACGCAATTTATACTGAAATAATTTTTTAAATATTCTTTGATATTCTTAAATTATATTTATGGCAACTTATATTTTTAATAATTTTTCTTCGGACAACCCAAAAAATAGCATGCACAGTCAAAACGAATTTTTTTTGTGTTTGTGTATGCACATATCATACACGAACACATGACGATAAGAGCGACAGGGTTGCCGCATTACACAAATAAATGCTGCGGCAACCATATCAAGTGTTTTGCATCCAATAAAAATAATTACGCGCCAACGCAACAGGAGAATTTATCGAAAAAATACGGAATATATACGAATTTATCGAAAATAAAAAACGGAAAGCACGCAAAAACGAATCTGAATAAAATTGTTCGTTTTGGTTTTTTCGTTTTCCGAAGCACGGCTGATTATTTTATAAGCTTTCTAGAGACTTGGCTTGAAACTTTTACACTTTTAATATAATCTTTCCTTGCCAAAGTTGACACTGGCTTATCCGCATAGACGAGAGATCTTGGCTATCAATTCATGAGAGGGACACATGAAATGAATTCTCAAACTCATTTCCCAATTGTCAGGTAAAAAAAAAATCTTAAATCATTCTTAAATGATACAAAATTTGTCTACTTACTCTTTAAACTCTACTAACCTAGAACGCATCTTTAGTGTTTCTGAACTTATTGTTCTGTTCATATTTGCAACATAGTAAATAGAACTTGAGGGGTTATCGGATTGGTCTAAACAGTATCCCGACTCTTATATGACTAAGCGGTTACCTCGAACACATTTTTCAGCTGCACAATACTATTTCAATGAAAAAGTGGGTCTTTACTCATAATTACTCATTTCATTACACATACTCCTTACATATCTCAAATCGAAAAAAAAAATATCACCCTCTATAAACGTACAAACGTACAACCAGACGTGTTTAAGTCGACTCACCTATTGAACCAGTTCAAATTGTTATATACTTCAAAGAGTCTGGAATGCTGCCTTCTGCCAAAAACCCTTTGCCGTCTTACAAACTTAAGGACAAAGTTGTTGCCAACTTTTGCTGGCAACATGACTGCTTATCAACATGTTGCTAGCCACAAATATTTAGCTACATGTTTCAAGCAATTAAATATTTGTAGCCAAGACACAGCAGCAAACCTGGAAAAGCAAAAAAAAAAAAACTGAATACAAATAATAAAAAAAAATTCAAAACAACTTGGCTTAGATATTTATGGTAGCAGCGTGTCACATAATCAAACTTTGGAATCGCGGCGGCGGCATCAAGCGGCCAAAACGACGACGACGACGACGTAGACGTAGACGTCGACGTCGACCACCAACGACATGCAAACGCATTTGAGTGTGTATGTATCTATGTGTTTGAGTATATCTATGTGAGTCGCATGGGTGATCATTGTTAAGATCAACGTTGCCGCAGCCAAAAAGTCAAAGACAAAACTCTTGCTGCCATGAATGGAAAATGTGGCCAAGACTCTGAGCCTGAATAAAGCAGTCAGTTGGTAATACATTTTGTAGCATGTTGTAGTTGCACTCGGCCAACAACAGCAACAACAACAATCTACTTGGCTGCACTTAATTTCAGCGCTTAACAGACAATTAAAATCCAATTAATTCTGACGTTTATTATGGTAAGCCGACTGTAGCCAGTGCAACAACGCCAGCCACCGAATCTCCACCAAAGTATCCAAAGTATCCCCAACGCACAGTGGTCCAAATCAATTAATAACTTTTCAAAAATATTCAAGGAATAATTACGCATTGAATTTAATAATAATCCCATACAACAAGGTGTTTTGAAGATAAAGTCAGAGCTCTGAAGTGCTTTGGTTTTTGGACAGGGACGTCAAAAATATATAGTAAACTTCAGCTTACACCCGGATTCGAAAATTAATTTGTATGGAGGGTCCTTTGTGGTTACATGGATTTGGATTCAGTGACTTACCGTCTTTTGCTGTCTTCCCACTCCGAAGTTTTCCAGTTTTATCCACCCATCCCGATAACGACCGAAGTTGATTGTCTTAATGAGCTTCAGTAATGCTGTGGCCCCTGGGAATTTCGGACTCATGAAATATATTGTATATCCATATTTTACAATCCTTTTCCAGTTCACTTGCCGATCCAATCTCTAATCCACAACTGCAATGAGATAAATAAGATATTTTCAAACTATTTTCATTTGGAATTAATTTGAGTAAGGATCGAACATTTCGACCACTGTGCGAAGCCAAGTCCCAGTGTCTTCTACTACTCTACATGTAGTCCACATAAATTCATGCAACTTTTGCCTAGTCGTTGTTGTTGCAACGTTGGCGTCTGCGTCAGCGTCGCTGTCGACGTCGACGTCAGCATTGGCGTCCCATTCGTCGTCATCATGTTGCATAGTAAAACTTTAACAGAGCTTGTTCCTTTTTTTTTGTTGTTTTTTTTTTTTTGATGCATGTGAAACTTAGCTATGTGCTCGACATGTGTATCTGTGTATCTGTGTCTTTGTGTGTGTATATATCTAAGTGCAGTTTAAAGATAGATTTGTTTTAATAGCCGCACAAGTTATGCGATAGATTTCATTGTCTTTCAATGTAACTTGTCTAGATGAATGTCCACGATTATTAAAAACAATTCAAGTGCAGTTTACCAAAGGTTACATATGACAATACCTTTTAAATTACAGTTGCTACGTAGTACATAATGTAATACCTAAGCGTTTGGGTTAACGCAATTGCTTTAAATTGTATTTTAAGGATAAACATGGAAAACTAATATAACTACAAGTAAGCGTTTTTCTTTATTCGGATTTTGAGTTTTTTTTTTATAGCCTAAATCAGGGTTGATCAAGCTATGACCTTCGGATCTCTCAGTGAGCCATTTAGGTTGCAACGTATACTTCAAAAAAAAAGAAAGGATTGCGAAACACAATTGAGAACAACCGGCCGAATTCTGGCATAGACACCCTAAGTGCTACAAATAATGAACTAAATCTGCTAAGCGACTGCCCTGCACTTCCTCGAAAACGCACCGTACCTTTGAAAACCGTCTTCTTCGAAGATCTGAGATAAGAGATTAGGAGCGCCCACCGGCCTTGCCACGCCACCTTCCTAGCAGCCACGCAAATAATCTTTAGAAATAAAAGCTGATTAATGAATTGCAATCGATGTAACTACCTTTATTTTTTATCCTGAAAGATAATTTTAACCCCTGCACCTTAAAACAAGTGGCATGCGGTTGAAAACTGCCAAAGTTAAAGCTCTTCTTCGAGACTAGATGTCCGGCGATGTTTTTTATATGTTTCGAATTCAAAGTCAAAATGGCATTAACGAGTCGGGTTTCTCAAATAACCTGCAAAATATCTGGATTTGTGGAGTTTTTTTAGGTTATGTTGGAACCCTGATGTGCTGGGTTCCACGTATCCGAGTTCAGCGACCCCAAAAACATGATCTGGGGATCCTTTGAACCTGAAAATCGATTTTTTTTTTATAAAAACTTTAAAAAATCCCACAATAATTTTTTCAGACCGGTTGTCCGAAAACGTTGTCAATATGTTTTTGGGTAGCTGACCCCGTATCCAATGCTCAAAAAAACCGCAGCAGGTCAAGTTTCTGAAATAACCACAACCAAGATCCATGGGGCCAATTCTGATAGCGGATTCGAAGTCAGCATGCTGAAATACATTATTATTATTATTATTATTGTAATGGGTGTAATATGTACTGCGACCCAAGTGGATCTATTGTACCCCCTTTCACGGCTTAGAGCTCTCCCAAGAGTCCAATTGCCTGCATATACTGCAGTATTTTGTTTGGATTTATGGTAACAATGCTCTCCGGTGAGATGACGTGCATGCTTAGAAGCTTGCTTCTTTTATTGACGAGTGCTATGCATTCACATAGTAGATGCACTGAGGTTTCTTCCTCCATACTACAGAAACGACAAAGCCCACTATCCGCTAAGCCAATTTTATTTAAGTGGCTGCGGAGCCTACAGTGTCTCGTCAAGAGGCCTGTCAGGATCCTCACGGTATTTTTCCCGTGAGTTATCATGTGTTTGAACCTCTTGCGGTTGTACTTAGAGAGGAGGGTTTCTGACTGCGTTAGTCCTGGTATCTGTGCCCAGTGAAGCAGCCGTTTGTTTTCTTCCTCTTTCCTCAATAGGTCCCTTACCACGTGGTTGCCAATCCCACAGTATGGTTCAGGTCCGATAAGCGGAGTTGCTGCACCTGTCCTTGCTAGTTTGTCTGCTAGCTCATTTCCAGGGATATTGTTGTGTCGTGGAACCCATCTAATTGTGAGCTTGTTTCTGGCACCTAAATTGTCAAGTGCAGTTCTCACTTCTTTGACCAGCCTTGATGTTATCTTGGCTCTGCTTATTGCCTTTATCGCTGCTTGACTGTCAGACAGGATGGAGATTTCCTTGTCCTGATAGTTCTTTTGCAGATTAAATTCTGCACACCTTCCAATAGCACAGACCTCAGCTTGAAAAATGCTGGTGTGTCTGCCTAGTGACTCATGATATTTAGTCCTGGGTCCTACTACCCCCAGACCTTCCTTCATCGGTGAGGGATCCATCCGTACACAACTTTATTGTGTGTGGTTTCATTGGGTGAATTGCCGAAAGAGTTGTCCAGGCCTCTTTCGTGCTGAGTTTAATATCGAAGTTCTGATTGAACTTGTACTCAGCTGGCATTTCATCCCTTGGTTGCAGAAGCATAGGTATGTCCTTTGCTAAATCTGCAGCGTCTTTTCTGGTGAGGTTGAAGTCAACTCCTTCCCTCCCAATTCTTATTAACGTTGCTTTTTGCTGCATATCAACAACGATATGAAGCGGTGTAACATCCATTAATACTTCAATGGCCGCAGTAGGACAAGTACGCATTGCTCCTGTCATACATATGCAGGCCATTCTTTGCAGTTTCTGCAATCTGGCTTTGTGCTGAAATACATAATCCCTTATGTTTTCTATTCCTTTTAATTCTTTATTCTCTATTTTACACGCTGCGGCCCCCGATCAGACCTAAGATCGTAGGGTTGTGAAATTCATTCATTTACGTACCAGACTTAGAGATTATATCGTGGCCTACAGAAAATTAAATCGATAGGTTCAACGATTCAGGAAAAATCTTGATCACTGTAGCCAGGCCCAACGAGAGAGTAGGGGGAAGTGGGAGATTCCCCCCGGTCCCGGAGTTTTCTTAGGCGCCCGATGTAATTATTGACGTAATGTCGTGATTTAAGCTTAGGGTGTAATAGAAGGGCCAATACATTTACCCCCCGGGCACGGGTTTTCTCTCTACGGCCCCGACTCCAGCCATAGTTTCTTAAAAAACAGATTTCGAGATATTCTCGTTATGAAGCGAACGACACAAAACATAGGCTCAGATCTTTATTAAATTTTGATCAAATAATCTTTATAAAAATGCCAACAAAAATTTCGATTTATTCGAAACCTTAGTCACAACTCTTTGAGCTAAAATTTACATTTTAATTTAATTTTTTTTTTTTAAAGTTTTCATTTTTTTTGTTTTTCGAACCAAAATAACCCTAAAAACACTTTTTTATCAATTTTGTTCCTTAAGTACAGATCTCTTTTCACGAACTTCATCGAGTGCATTATTTTTAGCTTTAGGGGGTAGATGGGGGCCATCAATAAACCAAACAAAAGTTGTGTCAAGTCGTAGTTTCACACTAAGAGTATTTACTAGAACTCTGCCAAAATGTATTTTAAAAAGTATTAAATAAACTAATATTTCTACAATTTTCTAGCTAAAAATATTAAATAAAAACTTAAATAGCAAAGATTTCGGGATGAAGAATGTTTTATATGTATTCCGCCTCAAGCAGTTTAAAACCTTTAAGTGTGCCGTAGATGAATTTCAAATTGAATTATTTTTTATTTTTCCCATACAAAATACACTACGAGGCACTGAGTGCCCCAAGGACGTGTAAGATAAAGAACAGCTCAAGGGTTAAAAAGGAAAAGGCTAAATTGGCAGCACTGTCAGCCATATTGACTCTAACTATAGATTTTTACGTCATCTGACATTTCTTTGGAGTCTTCTAGATTTTTAGAAGAGTCTTTACGTCATCTGATACTGCTTTGGAGTCTACTAAACTTTGGGAAGCGCATTAACGCTCTTTGTTTCAATGCTTTCAAACGTTATCCATAAATAAAATTAAATATTTATAGTGATGTATCGATTACGTTGTAGCTTGGCGCGTCATCTGCCATTATACCAAACCACACTAGTAGTTATCTCGTTTTTAAGCAGCAATAGGCCAAGTAACTGGTTCAACCTTAATATTTTAATAAAGTTAAATAATTACAACTAAGCGCTTTCTTTTTTTGGCTTATTTCTGACTGCAACCGTTTGACAGGCATTGCAAAAAGCGTCGCCAACAAAGCAGACAAATAAACCGCAATGATAAGCAAAATGCAAAGGCACAGGAAATGCCATAAACACGCACAAACACGCAGAAAAACATACACACTCACACACACACACACACACACACACACACACACACATGTACTCCTAGTATATATTATGCATGTACAGTCTGGCAAGCGTTTCCATATGGGATATGTTGTGTCCTCTTTGGGGTATTTTTGTGTCCTGCCAGGCGGCAACAGATTCAAACAAAAATATAAAAATAAAACAAAAACAAAA
The DNA here is from genome assembly GCA_018150985.1 of Chymomyza costata. NCBI lineage: Eukaryota > Metazoa > Arthropoda > Insecta > Diptera > Drosophilidae > Chymomyza > Chymomyza costata. The sequence continues at coordinate 7,874,823 of JAECWU010000255.1, read as the reverse complement.
CAACAAGTTACAAGTATAGTATGAGTTTCCAAAAGGTTGAAAAAGGTTCAACGAACTCGGTGTTGATTATTTTTTTTCTTGTCAACCAGCAAAAAGGTAAATGATTTCAATGTGCGTAACTTTGTGTGTGTGTGTGTGTGTAAGTTCTGGGAGTTCTGGAAATGGGTGGTTTTGGGCTGTTAGTAGACTTACGCAGCCATTTCGACACATAAAGGAACAGACAGACCGTAGACAACTTTGTCCAGTGTGACGCAGTCTGCACTTCTCGAAGAAGAAGAAAGTTTAATAAAGTCGACTTGGAGTTGCTCTGCATAGAAAAGGCATTGAACCAGAGGTGGGATACTATCGATGGCACTTGATTCGTTTAACGGATACAATCGATGGTTTTATACGATATATCGATAGTATACTTTGTATGAAAAAAACTTTTTTGACCAATCAACGGATAAAAAATTGGCAAAGTGCCTCACATATCAAAAACAATACAAAACCAGTGGTAACAGGTCGATCCTTTTTGACCATCCCACGCCTTTAGAGTCACCAAATCCGATGGGGACCATACCAAATTATTTAAGTAAGTAAAATTTTTATAAAAATTCTTCGCAATAAAACCAAAAATCCGTGCCGCATTAGCCTTAAAGATTGCCACAGACGGTCAGCATTTCCGGATAGTAGACGACTTTGGCTTCCGAAATTTCGATTTTCATAAAATTCGCGTTGAAAAAAAAAACAGAAAAAAAGATCACTTAAAATTAGTTAGCAGCAATATTATAAAAAGTATTCTACTTTCAGGAATCCGACTTTGTTTGGCTACAAAACTTGGCCAACAAATATTCATGCACTCCTGCCACTTCTACTGAAAGTGAGAGGATAGATGTTCAGTAGAAGTGGCCTTATAGTTTTTGACATAAAGACATGACTGAAACCTAGAAATGTCTTCTGCCACAAAAAAAAGCTCCTTGAAAGATAGTTTTTTTATGATTGCTAATTGTTGAATGGACCGTTTTTGGATCTCTTTTACAATGTCAGGTATAAAACGTTTCTGTTAAAAATTTTGAAATACTATTTTTGTAATTTTTTGTGTGCCAAATTTCACTTTGTTTGATAGTACTTTCGATAGTATCGATAGTTTCAAATATCGAGGTCTAAACTATCAAGTGTATCCCACCTCTACATTGAACCATAAAGAATTATGAAGATTTTCTGCTAGATATTCCTTTTACCAGATTAATTCGTATCATATCAACGGCCCAATAAAAATCCGGCCCTGAATGAAACAAGAAATTTTCGGAGCACTTATAAGTTTTAAGTTTAAAACTCTGTAGTTTCGTTTTAATTGCTAAAAATTAAGAAAAGTCGACGGGAAGACGTTATTAAAACCAAGGTTGCCCAAAACCAAACCATAAAAATATCATCAATCCAATTTTTTATAAATAAAATATTATGATAAGCGCGAATAATTTTTTGTACTTAAAAAACTGTCTTTGCAAGTATTTTTTAATTTTTTTTTTTTTGTAACGTTTCTGAATTATGAAATAACTTTTATTTAATGAATTTTGTATGCTTCAATAACTCTACACCTAGAAATAAAACTTAAAAATAAATATGGGTGCGATTAAGAGAAGCTGATGATGCTGATTTTGTTGCTTACACAAAAAATAAAACTTTCGTATCCAGTGGTCCACAAAGCCCTGGCTCTTCAAGGCTCTGAAATAACCTCAAAAATACCATAAAACGAATTTTAGAGCATAAAATGCTTTAATTCAAAAACGTGGTTTTAATATCTTACGAGATTCTACCAATGTACTCAGTAACTAATCGAAATTAAAAGCTAAAAAAAACATTTTTATTATAAATATCTAAAAAAATGTTTGAAACTCAAGTTTTAACGTTTTTTAAAGTATTATATACGATTATGTTAAAAAAAAAAGAAATTTTCGAAAAAAATAAACCGCCTATTTCTTTAGCATATGTACCTTCTACATATATGTAAAAATTTTCCAAATCGTAGCGATCGCTAAAACGTATGTCTGCAGTGTATTAATCACTTCGGCCTTATGTAAAACTTTGGGAAACTACCAAAACATCAACTGTACCAAACAAAGCAACAATCCAATGCGTTTGCCGCAGACTAAAGATATCGATCCAGCCGAAAAAAAAAAAATGCACACACACACACACACACACATGGCAGCAAATATATATATGTGTTTACATGCATACATATGTAAAAATACATATTATTTAGGCAGCCAAAAGTACAAAACTTGAGCAATACTCTGTCTTCCCCAAGAGCCTCCAAAGACCCCCAAAAAAACAAGTCAAAGCGACATCGTTTCGAACGAGCCAGGTTATCAAAGGGGGTGGGTGGTGAGGGCATGGCAATAGCCGCCTAACGGCTGCGTGGGCGCCAACTTTATTTTATTTATATTTTTACTATTAGGTTTTTGTGTTGATACTTATACACTTTACTTTGAGTATGTCAGCTTATATCAAGTGCTTGCAACATGCAGTCATAGTAGTACACTGAGAATAAAAGTTTTAGCCAGTACACTCAGCAACAAAAAAAGCGTCGAGGCCAAATAAAACTTTGTATAAAAAACGTTGGCAAAATTTGTAGCGTCAAGTACACAGCTTTATAAGCAAACAGTGCTGCACATTATTTTGGGCAATTTAGGCTAGATGGCGCCAGCTGTAACAACAGCTTTTTTTTAGCAACAAAAACAAAAATTCAATGGTCTGCAACTTGTTCTGTTAGCAAAATAGATGACGGATGGAAAAAATTCTCTTGAAATACATATTTATAACTAGTTTATAATTTATTGTGAGCCGCTAAGGCGCCATCTAGCGTGAATTTTTGTTTTTTAATGCTGCGTACTGGCTTTAAGACAAGAGCAATTTTTTTATTATTGAGTGTAAAATTTTCATATGGAGAACGTGTTTTTATGAGAGAAATTCTAAATTAATCTTCTTAATGAATACACCTAATTCATTTTTTACAGGTTAGATACGTTCCAGAAAAAATTGTATAAAAATAGACATCAAGTAAGTCCTTAAGCTGCATGGAAATAAATTAGCACATGAAATTTCCTAACTAAAATGCTAAAAGATTAGGTTAATAAAAGTATTTTTCTTCAAAACCGTGTTAAAACAGAATTGTGTGTACTTCGAAAAATTTCATGAGGAAGTGCTCTCTAAAAGCATGCTCTTTTTAGAAAGTATATATACCCAGCAGTTCTACTTGGATCGCTTGCTTCAATCCATATGTGATTCCATATGTGATTGTGCCTTGAAAAACATGGAAGCGCACGGGCAGACTTTAAAGCGTTCTAACTTGGGAACTACTAGAGATACTTATATGATTCACAAACCAGTTTTGTGTAATTTTTTGGGATCTACAATTTTTTGATACACACCAAAAACAAAAAATGGCGAGGAGGTGGGTAAAAATATTAAAAAACGGCGTTGTTGTAACTTTGGCGCCCTCTACCGCCGAAAATATGAGCTTCTGGGTATCATCATCATCATCAATTGGCCATTACAACCGTGGGTCGGTCTTGGCCGCAACCAGAAGCCTTCGCCAGTCGTTTCTGCTTTGCGCGCACTGACGCCAGTTGGAAATATCAAGCCTAGCCAGGTCAATAGAAACCTGATCTTTCCATCTCAGAGGAGGTCTCCCTCTTCCGCGCCTACCACCAGTGGGCACCGATTCGAAGGCTTTTTTCGCTGGAGCATCATCATCCATTCTCGCCACATGACCTAGCCAACGCAGTCGCTGCAACTTAATGCGCTTGACTATGTCTATGTAGCGGTATAGCTCATACAGCTCGTCGTTCCATCGTAAACGGTACTCACCATAAACGCGAGAGGCACCAAAGATCTTACGTAAAATTTTTCTCTCGAAAACTGCTAAGACTTGCTCATCATTGCTCGTCATCGTCCATGATTCTGCGCCATACATAAGGACGGGTATTATGAGCGTTTTATAAAGAGTTGTTTTCGTCCTGCGCGAGAGGGCTCGACTTCTCAATTGCCTACTTAGCCCAAAATAGCACCTGTTGGCAAGAGTAATTCTACGCTTGATCTCAAGGCTGACGTTGTTTTTGGTGTTTATGCTGGCTCCTAGGTAGACAAAATCCTCTACTACCTCGAAGGTGTAGCTATCGTCAGTTACATGTTGCCCAAGACGCTGAGAGGGCTTCTGTGTCGACAAGAGGTATTTTGTTTTGTCCTCGTTCACCTCAAGACCCACTCGCCTTGCTTCTTCATTAAGCTTGGAAAATGCAGCAATGATGTCGATATCATCGGCATACGCCAGTAGCATGACACTCTTTTGCCCCAATATCGTGCCAGTGCGATGGATTTCTGCTGCACGTATAATTTTTTCCAGCATAATGTTGAAGAAATCCCAAGATAGAATGTCACCTTGTCTGAAACCTCTTTGGAATCAAAAGGCCGGGAGAGGTCCTTTCCAATTCGCACCGAGCTAGAAGTGGTTTGTAGCGTCATTCTGCAAAGCCTAATTAATTTTGCAGGGATACCAAATTCAGACATAGCAGCGTACAAGCGACACCTAATAATGCTGTCAAAGGCGGCTTTGAAATCGACTAGCAGCTGGTGTGTGTCGATTTGCTTTTCCAGGGTTTTCTCCAGGATTTGCTTCTGGGTATACTTTCAGATAAAAATAAAACTCGAAATTCAATTTTGATCATTTTTTGCGTTGAAAGATTTTGTGTACGACTTATAGAATTCGAGATAAATGGGCGGAGATCACCATTTTGGTTTTAGACTTTTTGGATTTACATTAAGCAAGCGAAATTCTAGCAATCAATTTTTTTCTGGTCAACCCCTTTTTTTTTGTCTATTTTTACTGTACTATCTTTATTTTTCTTGAATTAAGTTTCAAATACTCTCAATGTCAGCACTTAGACTAAATATTGAACAATGTCTACAAAATGCTCATCCAGAACAGCGTTTCTTAAAGCCATTCTTATTTTAAAAATAAATTTTTGTCTACAAAAAAAAAAAAAACAAAAAAACGCTCTTGAAAAAAGTGTTTTACGCTCAAGATTAGAAAAGTCGATTTAAAAACAAAAACAAATTTTTAAGAGTATTAATAAAACTAAAGCATTTATATTTTTAGTACATAATATAGTTAGTTCGCTGAACATATCAAATTTTACTATCATGCAAATCAAAGTTTTTGAAACTTTCAAAATATTCAAAAACTACGCCACAAATTGTTGTAAAATTTTATTACTGCTTAAGTTAAGGGTATCTCATAGTCGGCTTGTTGCATCTTTTGTGTCTTGCATTGGCGCAAAGTTCATTCCAGCAACGTCGATGCCGACGTTGGCTGTTGACTTGTCAAGTTTATAAAATAATTATGACCTAACACAATAAGCTGTAAAAAATTTTATATATACCCAAAACTACGTGCTTATATATTTACTTTTATATACATAATTATGAATAAACGAATTAAGAAGTCCAACTTTATTTTCTTACAGTTTAGGATTCACTGCGATAAGCCAGAGCACTATCTATGCTATAAATAGTCGCATGATGACGTCACTACAACTGATATAAAGTAACGACTACGCACTTCTCAAATATTTTCATATGAGCAGTCGTGGCCGAGTGGTTAAGGCGTCTGACTCGAAATCAGATTCCCTCTGGGAGCGTAGGTTCGAGTCCTACCGGCTGCGCTGGATGAATTTCGCAATTGAATTTTTTTTGCTCAACTTATGTCAATAATAATATTTTTATTTTATTTTAATTAAAGGAGTACAACTAAGTATAGTTGGCCTTATATGTATTATAAAAAAAAAAAAACGTATAAATTATTATTAAAAAGAAGATAGAGGGAATATATATTACTAATCCGCGTCTCTAGCCAGGTGGGTGAACTTTTTAACGATATGCAGCTACTCACATCAAGAACTGGCCAGACACTTGGATTTACAATATTATAAAGGAAACAAGATAAAAAATTAAACATTATATCACAAAAGAAGCCAATAGATCACCGTTGACCATGTGGGTGACTCATCATATAGGGTTGGTCAAGGATGCTCGAAGTGGCAAGTCAAGATGACTTAAGATAGAAAAAGTGATAGATTGAATAGACCGCTCGAAAGAGAAGAAATTGTAAAGGTTGTTATAGTTAGAGCATAAGACACGGAAAGGATCGTGCAAAGCATAATTAGATCTACAAAATTGTAAAGCTAAAGGTCTAAAATTACGAGTTACTCTAGACGGTATGACAAAGGTAACTTTCCTAAGCAGTACGCTGGAATCGATAAGACCGAGTAACAGCTTATGCAAGAATAACACGCCGTGGCATGTTCTGCGATGACTTAAGGAAGGCAACTTTATAAGGCGAAGTCTATCGGAATATGGCGGGAGTCGGATATTTGGGTCCCAGTTTAAGCCACGAAGTGCAAAAAGGAGAAATTGCTTTTGTACAGACTCAATCATGTCCTGATAAAGGTGGTATTGAGGGCTCCAAACGCAGGAACAATATTCCAAAATAGGACGGACGAGAGAAATATAAAGAAGTTTGGTTGTGTAAGGGTCGTTTAACTCTTTAGACCAACGCTTAATAAAAGCAGGAAACCCCTGGCTTTAATCACGATGTTGCAAATATGATCGTTAAATTTGAGTTTATGGTCAAACAGTATGCCAAGGTCTAAAACACTCACGATACGTTCCAGGGTAGAGGAGTCTATAGAGTAATCAGCCAGATGAGAAACAGAACGGTAAAATGTCATAATTTTACATTTGGTCTTGTTTAGGAAGAGTTGGTTGACATTACACCAATATTGCATGCTATCAAAATCTTGCTGAAGAAGAGAATGCATATCATTATCATTGTAGGAGTAGGACAAACAAAGTTTTACATCATCCGCATACATAAGAATGCGAGATGACCGGATAACTTGTGGAAGATCATTAATGAATAAGACAAAAAGTAGAGGACCAAGATGGCTGCCTTGGGGTACCCCTGACGTGACATAAATTACATTAGATTCGTAGAACCTTCTGCATACGATTAGATAAATAGGAAGAGATCCATTTTAAAAGACAAGGCAAAGGTTGTATTAAGTTTGCGTTAGCCGAAAATGTATGCAGCATAGAGCAGGAGATATCGGAGAGCACCCGAAGTTACCAAAAGGGTGACTAGAGTAGTCTATAAAGGGATGTACGTCTTTCCAGCCGTCCGTATGAACGCCCATATCTCAGAGATGATGAGAGTAAAAGCAACCAGATTTTCGGACTATGATTTTTTTTTTACTTATGTGTTGTACAGTGTAAAGGGTATCTAACGATCGTTCGCGCCCGACTTTAACGTCTGAGATGCTTCGAGAAACTTTGGCTGCGTATGGATAAGGCGGGGCTCTGCTTTAGATTTGGCGTTCCTAGCCTCAAAGATCGCTAATTTCGATTTAAACTTAAATACATTGGTCAACACTAAAATAAACTAATTTCTAGCATTTATAATCGATTTATTTTTCAATATCTATCGATACATTTTATAATCTTCACTTGACCAACAGTCTACACATCATCATCGCCTCTTTATCTATAAGCATACGCTTGAACTGGAAATTGGAGGTTACAAAATGCAAATGATTTCGAACGAAAATTGACTTTTAAATGCTGTAAAACAGAAAAACTGCAAAAAATTCAAAAATTTGTTCTAGTTACTCAATGGGGTTGAGAAGGCGTGTATAAGTGTTGCGAGAAGGGGAAGGGGGGGGAAACGGTTGCATTTCAATTCTTTCAACAATTAAATGTTGTTCTTATGGCTGTTAATGTTGGCGCAACAATTGTATTCAATTGTAAGTAACTCCTCGAAAAGTTCCCCTCTAAGAAATGAATGACTTTCGTTTCGTTTTCGAGGGCGTCTTGAAAATGCAAATATACACACACACACTCACACCCGCAACATGAAACCACACACAGATACACACACACACATTAAAATAAATGATAATGTATTACTATGTATGATGCAAATGATATTGCATGTTTGCCAATGTAAGCGTTTTGTAAGGCGCCTACGGAACAAGGCAGAAATGTATGGAACTGAGGGATGGATGGGTAACGAAAGGCAGAGGCTGGGCGTTAAAGTTAAGGTGTACTAGAACTTACTCATGCATAAGCTGACAACACTCTAATTAGACACTATAAAGAGTTACTGAAGTCGAAGCAATAATATTTAAGAACTTAAAAGATCTAGTATTAAGCGAGGGCAGTATGAAGAGTACTCAAGTTAGACACGTTCATTTAGTTTACATGTTTATAAGCGGGTATTAAGCATGACTTATACTATAAATTCGAGTTATCTAGTATACGAGAATCCTGTTGTTTTTTGAGCCTATGTATAAAAGCTGGCATTGTCGTGATGAAGGACAATCCTGCTGAGGTGTTGCTCGGACAGCCGACTTTTTTTTATAATTTTAAGTCGAGCTCATATGCTCAGAACCAAGAATCGTTGACAGTTACGATGTCATAAAGACGTTTAGAGGTAGCTCGGTTGTACTAGAACCAATTCACATGATCGTTTTAAAATATCGCAACTTAAGGTGCAAAGGGCTTGCTTGGACCGGTGCTATATATAATTTTTGTAACAAACTATGTTGAGGTTGCAACATATGCCGACGATACTGCAATTTTTTCAAATAGCGAGAGCCCGACTGAAGCATCACAGTATTTGCAAGATCAGCTTGATTTACTCGAAACATGGTTAAATAAGTGGAGTATTGCTGTAAACAGTCGAAAATCAGTTTAAGTAACTTTTACATTGAGGCGTGGAAAAAGTGCCCCAGTTATCCTTTTTGGTTTATCGATACCGGAAGCAGAAGAGTTGAAATATCTTAGCGTGCACTTGAATCGAAAGCTCACCTGGATAAAAACATTAGGTGTAAGCAAACTTAGCTCAAAGCTGAGACGGTTTATGAAAAATGTAATAAAGTCGAGGCGGTACCCGACAGTGTAATACCCTGCACCTTTTTCCTTGAAAAAAATGTTATTCCTGCATATGCCTTCTAAGAACTTTCCAATTGGAATTTTTTTTTTTTAAATTTTTACCGATTTTTATTAGAATCGAAATTTACGTCAAATAAACTATTTAAAGTATATAGGTCAAGTTTCAAGTTGATATGAGGGGTGTGGGAGAAAACACGGTTAATCGATTGCGGGGGCTGGGGGGTCCCCATCGATCGATAAAATTTGAATGTGAACTTGTTCATAAGAGCCACATGAATCAGCAACCAGCTATCGATTCTAGGTCACTTGTTACCATAATTACGTAGAGTCAAATATTGACGCAATGATCATGCTCCCAAGGTAGCAGAATTTATCGACATTTTCAAATTGCTGCGATTTTACTGTCAAAGGATTCGGAGTACGTGCACGAAGACAGAGCGCTTTTGTTTTGCCTTCGTTGATCTTGAGTCCGGTTGCTTTAAGTTTAATTCTGCTACCTTGGGAGTATGATTACCGCGGATGGCGGAAGTGAGCTTGATGTTGAATGCAGAATTAACAAAGCTAAGGCCTCCTTCGGCATTCTGGCACCGCTTTGGCAAAATAATAGCATAAGCCTCAACACCAAGCTTCGAATATTTAATGCTAACGTTAAGTCTGTCCTGCTCTTTGGCTATGGTTGTACCACCTGGAAAGTTACGTCAGCAATAACAAAACGACTCCAAGTTTTCATCAACCGCTCATTGCGCCGCATCATGAGAGTCTTTTGGCCTCGCATGATATCAAACTCCGAGCTGCTTAGAAAGGCAAACCAGTTAGATGTGGCTACAGAAATTAGGAAGAGGAAATGGCAATGGATTAGCCTGGCCACACGCTAAGGAAGAGCGATGCAAAACAGGCGTTGCGATTGAACCCTTTCCAGCAAACAGGTCGCAGCATTGGTACGCCGCGTATCACCTGACGACGCTCAACAGAGGCCGAAATGAAATCTCTCAATCTAACATGGAGTGAACTCAGAGTCCTTGCACAAAACCGCGTCCGCTGGCGAAGATGAGTGGTTGACGCCCTATGCTCCAAATAGGAGTTAAAGGAACATATATATAAATATTGACGCAGGTTATTGGCAAGGGGAGATGAAATTTGTACATTTTTGGCTATAACTTTTGTTCTATTTGTCCGATTTTGTTTATTTTTGACACACAGATGCATGTAAGCACAACACATCGCTCTGTTAACTTTCAAAATATTAAACGGTGTGGCTAAAAATCGCGAAAATCTACTTCGGATGGAACGCGGAAAGATATTGACATGATTCGACAAACTTCATCTTCTCAGGAAATATGCGCATCAGCTGGTAAAGTTTCCTATCTCTAGCTCTTATAGTCTCCGAAATCTAGGTGTTCATACAGACGGACGGACGGACAGACAGACGGACAGACGGACAGACAGACGGACAGACGGACATGGCTCAATCGCTACCCGAGGTTATGATAAGCATTTTGGTATAAAGGACTTGGGGTCTGCCACGCCTCCTTCTTGCCGTTACATACATTGCACAAATCTAGTATACCCTTTGTACCTATAGGTACAGGGTATAATAAGCTCACTTTTGAGCGAGTTTTTCTTAATAATTATTCCTCAGCTATTTTTTTAAAGGCGTCTACACAGACAAGAAAAACGCGTCCACACAAAACAAGACGCCATTTAAAGTCAGTGTTGTTCTTTTTTTTGTACTACAGTCTATAAAGAGCAATAGAAAATTTTGTTTTATACTCATATACTATAGCCTACTTTTGGGCAATTTTTTTTCGGAATAAATTGTTCGTATTCGTTTTTCGGAGCGCGGAATATAATGAATTATATCTCAATACATTAGTATTTTTATAGAACAAATTATTTACTATTTTATGTACAATTTGTAGTCAAGAAGAATTGTATTTGGAAATGTCTGGGTAAAAACATTTTTTTTTTTTGTTCACTAATCAAACTAGTGGTTTTTTTCTTCAGTTTCTTGAAATGACCCATATAAACAAGATCAGGTTATGCTTACCTATAATCATTTTATGTCAAATTTTTAATTCATATCGTGTATAGACAGTTTTATGAATAAATTGTTTATTTATATATAAATTTTAATACAATAACAATATTATAACTAACAAAACAGTAGGGCAACGAGTAACAAGAACAGGTGCCCAAACGCTTCTTATGGAAGTGCAAAAACTGATAATTCTGAAAAAAAAAGACTACCGCGAACCACTTGGTTTTGGAAGACCCATACTGTCGAATTTGAACGTAAAGTAGAATATATATGCAGCAGTCAACAAAAGAGGGACCTGGCGAAATCGGTACAATGACGAGTTAATGGCGTTGTACAATATAACGACTCAGTTATTGTAACCAAAATACAAATCGAAATGTTAAACATGCGGGCCATGTTTAAGAGCGGACAGCGGTCACCCAGCACAAAACATACTATTCGCTAGATGCTATCAGAACCGCGCAAGAGCAAGGCCTTGGCTTGGATGGATTAATTGCGTAGATACCCGCCAGTACTGGTCACTGGTGAGTATTTGGTGAGTTCACCAAATACCACTCACCAATACTGGTTACCCTCTGCAATATGTCACTGGTGAATTTAACACGCCTCGACACCTACTGCATTACCGGTCACCAGTGATTTCACCACGATCCACAAACCAACCAAATCTGCAAATTGCTTTGCTCTTTTTTTTAAGCCGAATAAACAAGTAACACGAAAATTTTAACAAAACATGCATTACCCTGCGCAATATAACTGCTTGGTGAATTCACTGGTTACAGTCATTGGTGATATCACCGCCACTGCATATCACACGTACTAGAGGGTAGTGATGCAGAAGAGCTAAACGTGAAAAATTGGAGGACGGTGGCGAAAAGAAAGGATGAATGGAGGAAAATACTTAAGCGGGCGAAGACCCAGCACGGGTTTTACAGCCAACAATGATGATGATACTGTCGAATGTTGTTTAGTTTTAGGCTCATAGGCATGCCTGTAAGATTATTCGACTCTTACGATCATATATACGTATTTTATGATTGTATTTCTTTGACTTTTCTTTGCACCAAAAGGTCGACACGAGTCTTCTTTTAAGTAATCTTCATGTTTTAAGGTATATAAGGTATACAAATGTTCCTTTCAGTATTGGATGTAGGCCGTTGCAACTAATGCCCAGGGTTGCCCCAATCTCACCATATGTTGTATGACCATCCTGCTCCATAATTTCGTCTACAACATCGATGTTTTCTGCGATTTTGCATGACTTTCATGAAATTCCTGGGTGAGTGATAATGGCCTGCGACTAAATTCTGCGGGACTTGATCACTACAAATCGCATAAAATTGATCGTTGCACTCTTGTCGAGATACTTCACGTCGGAAGACCTAATAAATCATGGCAACAAAGTCTTCCCGATTCAATATCATATTTTGGCTTAGAACAGGGGTGTCCAAACGCTGCTTATGGAAGAGCAAATACCAATACATATAAAGAAAAACACTAACACATTTAAAGTTAACAGTTATAACGGTTTATTGTGTGCACTGAAAGAAATTGTATGTACATTCTTATAAGAGTGGTAAAAAATAATGAAAAAAAGTTATGGTATAATACATATATTTATAAAGAACTTAAAAATTAGTCAGTATCAATATTTATTTTAGTTAATGATAGTTATAATTATGCCTCCAAATTTTCGTTTGTCAATCGACTTCTCAGTTTATTTTTAATTAATTTTAAGCTTGAAACGCAAATTCACAAATATTTGTAGGACTGGAGCTGTCAAAGCTCGAGTCTTGTAAAATAAAACGCGTACTCTTTGTTTTTTCATTAACGCACTTCACAAATGTTTATTATTTAATCATTAATTGTCTTAAATTACGTTTTACTTGTTTACTTCATTAACATTCTTTCCGCGTAACAAATTAACGTCCTTACTCTGCGGCTGCTCTTTCAAAAACTCCCCAGTGCTGCTTTAGTGCTGCCAACTCTTGTCTTTCCTTTCTTTGCTAAAGCTGCCAACTTCTTAACTTAATGGTCAGCTGCTTAGCTGCTAACTGCCATTCCCACATATATGTCTTCCAAAAATAGATAAAATTCGCAAGGGATCTCCCGAAAAATATCTATTTATGATAGGCACGTGCAAGATTGTTTTATTACCACCGGATTTTACAAAACATTTATATTTTATTCATATGTTTTTACCTATAGCCACCTTCTGTCTGTTATATACATTGCATAAATCTAGCATACCCTTTGCACCTAAAGATACAGGGCCATAACTACTTTTTGTTTCCAAGCAATGCCTTAAAAGTCAAATTTTTCAAAAAAATAGGGAAAGAATCTAATACCGATTTTTTTGAGTGCATGCTCAAACGAAAAACAAAAACAAAATTACATTGAAAATCTGTGGGCCAACAACAAATATACGCAAGGGTTGCTTTGTGCTCACGAGATCAGAGAGCAAAGAGAGTAACTGAGAGTAAGTGAGAGAACGTTTGAAATTTTTTTTGTAATTTGCATTGGCATGGAGTGATGCATGTACACGCTCATTTCTGCCTAGGCCTAAGAGCCATTAAAAAAACAAAAAGAGCCAGTTGAGCTATGGGCCTGGGCACCCCTGAACTAGACCTTAGACCCTAATAAATAAATTGTTATCCTTAAATATTGACAGGGCTCCAGCCACCGCACGCATATTTTTTATGGTACTTTTTATATATTTAAAAAGTTTAGTTTTTTTTTGGGTTGTTTAAGTAGTTTTTTCCCATATTTTCTTATTTCTCTTTATGAATTAAGTTGATGATTCCGAATAACCCAAAATTTTTATACGGCCAAACGATGATTACATTAGTTTACAGCCAAATGTATCCTCAGCATGTTTTACTCGTTTCCGTAGTAAAATGCACGCTTAGGGGCCTATACGCAGCTCGAAAAATTTCGCGCGGAATGACTAAACTTCATATAAAAAAAAAAATCCCAAAAGGGATATCCCAAATGGGATTTTTGTTTTTATATAAAGTTTTGTCATTCCGCGCGAAATTTTTCGAACTGCGTAGACCACTTAAACCAAATACGAAGTCAAACAATTTTTTCATGGAACAGATTTCGAGATATTTCGAAAAAACCATTTCCCGAAATTAAAAAAAAAAAATGTCTACTTAAAAGCAAACATCTTTGTTTGTGCTAAACTGAATTTGCTTCTTTTTTTACCAAGCTGTAGATAATTGAATTACCCAGCGATTATGTTTGTACTATATTTTTGTCCAATTTACGGCTTGGTCGTTATTTTTCCATTCATATGAAATTTTTCGTCATTTTCAGCCAATTTTTGAAAAAAATTCTATTTCGAACGTAAATTTAAAAGTTTTCAAAAAATTGTACATACATTTTTATTTATGGCTCGTAAAGTTTGATGGGTTACAAAGAAAATTAGTGATCTATAACGTTATCTAACGTGCGTTAGTGTGGAAGGAAGGGTGTCTATGAGTCAACCACGTCTGAGAGACAACCACCCTAGTAAATTTGTTATATGTTCACAGTGTGCCCTAAACAACACGTCAGTGAAATTGTTTCGCTATGTTCTATTTGGTATGGGTTTTTTAGATGGATTACTTAAGCATAAGTCAAGGCTCTCACGGTTCTAAGAGAACAGCGTGTGGAACTACTAAGAGCCGCAGGAGCAGATTCAACAGCGGTTAGAAATGGAAAGCGAGGATGACGCTCTTGATAATGAAGTCGATGAACCGAATTTTCAGCCAGAAAGTGAACTTTTTGATGATGACGAAATTTCAAATGAAGAATCAGATCCGGAACTATGCATCACAAGTCAACCCACAACTGAAGAAGTGCGTCAAGGAACGTAAAGCGAATCATCTGAATATTTCAAGGATAAAAATGGATTTACATGGAATAGAAAAGTGTGCCCAAGAACATCAAGAACCGCCGCCCAAAACATACTAAGATTACCTGGCCGTCCAACTGCTTATAGTTTTGAAAGCTATTTGAAACTTAAGTTCAAGCTTTTTGACATATATATGTATCTAAAGGGTATTTTTTAAAGCGCGTCAAACTTAAATAAAACATAGAAAAATTACTGTAATGCCCCCAAATATGGTTTTATTAGATGGATAATTTCGTATCATTTTATATTTGAAAAAGATCTCTGGCATGTGACCACCACGACTACGAGTAACAAAGCGCATTCTCTGGGTCGAATTTTTGACCACACTATCAAGCATTTGGGGCCGTATTTCAGTAACGACACGTTAAATGTTGGTTTCCAAGTCGTCAATGGTTGCTAGCTTGTCTACATAAGCCAACGACTTGACGTGTCCCAAAGAAAATAATCTTAAGGGTTCAAATCACACATCCGCGGCGGCCAGTTGGTGGGCGCATTTCTTGAAATAACTTTCTCAACGAATTGAGTTTTCAGTAAATCAATGGTTGCGGTCGCCGTATGGCACATAGCGCCATCCTGTTGCAACCAGAACTCTTCGACATCGATGTCATGTACATTTGGAAACAAATATTCATGGCTCATCGCTCTGTATCGATCACCATTGACGGTAACACGTTGCGAATCGATCAATTTGGAATTTCCTCTACAACAGCGATATTTTCTTCGGACCGTGCTGTTCTCATTCTGATTGGTGGTCAGACATCGTGGAATGTCAAATGATTTTGTGCATGATTAAGAACACGACGAATAGCACGATCTCATGGATGCTTATTCGGTCCATAAATTGTACGAAGAGCTCTATAAGTTTTTACAACAGAACACTGATTTTGATTGTAAATCTCGAAGATTTGAAGACGTTGTTGTGGTGTAAATCTTACCATGATGAATTGTTAGTATTTACTGAATAAAATGAAATTTAAATTTGTCAAAAGTCACAACTGGTTTCAGAGATATGCCTTTCGGAAATCCGGACGCTGTAAAAAAAAAACACCCTTTATGTTGGAAAATTTGGTTAAATTTACAAACCAAAAACTCAGTACCCACCGAGCACAGTTCAAAAATGGTACAAGGGTAGAACTTATGGATACAGATGTCACAGAAATGAGAACGTGCATTGGTCCAGTGTACTACACATCAGTATTCAAGTGCAATGACTCAGATCTTCAAATCGTCTTTGCCACCGACGGTACTGGTCATGAAATATTTATTAATAATATTTATTATTTATGTATTATAAATATTACTTAATATTTTCCCCGCAAAAATAAAAACGGTATCTAGATATTGTTGCTGTGATTGCCTTAAGCGAATTTATGAGACCTGCCAAAGCAAGCTACAACTTTTTATTTAACCATTAAATGGATCTCTTTTTTTTACGGCTGATTACTTTAAGTTTGAACTTTAATTAATGGAAAACGTTTGTTTAAAAAATTACAATATGGAACATATTTTTAAAATTTTCTACAGATATAAGTTTTGGAGGGCCAATTTGTGTCATCTCAAGAAATACTGTTCAACATGAAATGTGGTTTTGAATATAATAATTTTTATAATTAATAATAAGTTTAAAGGTGTAAACTAAAAATAAAAAAATCATTTCAGAAGGTATGACCAAAATAAGCTGTCGAAATGGTGTCTGGTATACTAAAACGTCAGTAGAATTGTGAAAATTAGATCAAGTCAGGCACAGAAGGTTAAAAACGTTTTTTAATCACATCTTTATATGGTGTAAAAATGTATTGATTTATGTAAACTAATCTTAGTTGAGCTTAAAATTTAAAAATATTTTTTTGGAATAAAATAACGATGAAAAATTAGATACGGCAGAAACGATATCAATATGAATCAAATCAATTTGTTGCAACAATGTTTAATAAAATAAAACGCAATTTTTTGTACATATTTTTGTATATATAAAAAAATTGACCTGATCCTCTTTTACAAAGATTTATCGATATACTATCTTTGCATGCCTTTAAACCATATTTAGTTATCGATTTCGATATATTTAGCGTCGTTTGCATTGTATGATGACTTTAATTTCAGTCATATTTGTTTCGTGTTTGCTTTGCTAAGCGAAACAAACACTCATTAAGTCTTCCTTAACTGGAATAGAGGCAGCAAGTTCGCAAGTCCCCTCCTCGGCCTAGGCATTTTTGGTGCTGACATGCAAGCCGGGAGTGCAGCTGCAAATCTTTTTGAAATCTTTGCCTTTTACCTCTTTGGCTTTGTTGCCAAGTGCGTGGCTGACAGCCGCTGCAGTTGGTGCAGCTGATTAGCATATTACCTTGTAATTAGTTGTAATTAATTTTAATTGTGTGCTGCCTATAGAGGCTGACTAAAGGACTGACGGACGAACTCACTGACTGACTGGCTACCCAACTGACTAGAGCCGCCCATTGACTATCCAAGTGAGTGACTTAAATAACTGCCTTTGTTGGTTACACGGCGTCTTATGCCGGCCCAACTTTCGCACTTTCCCATCTGCATGGCGTGCCTGATGCAGTTTTCCAGCATTACCTGTAACTAAAATAGAAAAAAAACTACTTAAAAACTTGCATATGTCTAGGAATTTAAGTTTCTCAAGCGTTTCAAAACCAAAAAATTTGTATAAATGATTTAAGCTGTAGAACTAGGCATATGACGACAGTGTTCGGCTCCGAAAAAAAAAGAGAAGTAGCCTGTTCCGCTTCCCTAACCGAGTTTGACATCCTCACTCCTTCTCCTGAATGCTCAGGCTAGGGTGGAAGTTCCGCCGCCTGACACATGCTCCTATATTGTTAAGCACAGCCAGAAGATCATCAGAAGCTACTTGAAGACAATTATCTGCAGACAGGATGGCCTTATCTTCAGCATATGTAACTAAAAAAGGCTGCGAATTCCGTTCTAGTGCTTGGCAGGGCATACTATAAAAAAAAGGAACAAGAGCACTTCACTCTTAACTCCCACTTGAAAAAAGCGGTTGGCTTGCGATCTTAAGATCATGTAACGTGGGGCAGATAAGTTTTTGCAAAATCGCTTCGTGCTAGACCCTTTCAATAATTTGAAAAAGCTCCTTGATCCCCGAATGCAGAATTAATAATAATATTATTGGGAATGCTGCACTACGATCCTTGAGAACTATTGTGCTCAATTGTAACCCTAGAGCTTTCTCTCTCTGTTTTCCCAACTCGAAAGACTTGGTCTGAAGGCAGCCCTTGTGAAAATCTCCTGTGGCAACAATGGCTCACGGATGGGTCCAAAACTGAAGAGGGTGTAGGTGTTGGAGTCGCTGGACCCAATACCAGAATCTCTATTGCAACGGGTATTTGGCCCAGCGTTTTTCAAGCAAAGATTCATGCCATAGAGATCTGCGCCCACAGTATCCTTCACAAGGGAACTAGGGAAGCAAACATTATTATTTATTCAGATAGTCAAGCTGCTATCAAGGCACTATCATTATGGAGCATCTCCTCCAGGATGCTTAAAGAATGCCATAATTACCTCAAAGTCCTGCCTTCCCTAAACAGAGTCGTGCTACGTTGGATACCTGGATGGAAACGCGATCGCTGATGATCTAGCATGACAGAATGCTTCCATACGGCCTTGATCTCCTGCGCCTTTCTGTGCTATTGGTTGGTCCACAATGAAGATCCTGGTTAACAAATGGGCTGCAGGAGAACATAGAAGATACTGGCTCTCCTTACCGGGGCTGAGACAAGCAAAAGCATTTGTCAAACCTCTGGATATGATTAAGACAAAAGATCTTGGCAGAGCGGACTTAAAACTCCTGGGAGCATACCTTTTTGGGCACCACACTGTAAGATACCATCTACAGAAAATGGGTCTATGGAATTCTTCAGAGTGTAGACTCTGTCTCGAAGACAGAGACATATTCTCTGTGACTGCCCAGCGCTGGTGTGGGACAGAGCCTGTCACTTGGGAAAGGAACGGATCAGTCCTTTTCATCTAAGGTCAATACCAACAAAAGACCTACTGCTATTCATGCGGTCTTTTGCATCAATTTATGGGTACGGCCCAAAAGATCTTCTGGTTGCAGTGCCCCACCCCTTTGTGAGGAACCCATGCAGACAAAAAAAATACTCCCCTAGAGCTCCTTAACTAGCTCAATTTCCGCAACAAACTTAATTATTTCGACAAGGTCTAGTCGCATGACATCGTGCATCGATATTTAAGGCCCGCCGAAGAGGGATATCCTTCTTCTGGCTAGAGTGTCACGCTCGGTTAGTATATGGTATGTTGGAAGGTTTCCTCCTTAGTTTTACAAAACCTGCATGTGTTCGAATTTGTGATGCCAATGGTACTCAGATGTTTCCTGAGCCTGCAGTATCCTTATACAAAAAGTAATTTCCGCAGAAATATTTACGAAACCATAAGCCTTCCCAAAGCTTCGGAATGACCCAAATAAAACTTAAACATAGTCACTCTATGGGTACGTACTGTGCCCTTATAGATAAGATTTGTTTCCAAATATATCTGCAGTTCCTTCCAGCACACGCATGCATTTGTCCAATTATAATAGTTAGCGTTAATGTATCCAATAAATCAGCTGAGATCGATGAGCAGGACTAGGCGCGCCACTAGGTGAGAAACCGTAAAAGGAACTATTTCAACAATTGTGGCGCTACTTCTAGAAACCAAGCCCAAATCCCAAAAAAAAAAAGCAATGCCCAAAAATACATACAAAGAGTCATAAATAAATTTTCGCAACTAATTCTGGCAGTTTGCTTGGGGATTTCTTTTCGCT
The DNA here is from genome assembly GCA_018150985.1 of Chymomyza costata. NCBI lineage: Eukaryota > Metazoa > Arthropoda > Insecta > Diptera > Drosophilidae > Chymomyza > Chymomyza costata. The sequence continues at coordinate 7,855,089 of JAECWU010000255.1, read as the reverse complement.
TGTCGCTTTGCTGCCACATTGCGTTATTATTGATGGTCCAAGACGCCGAAGACGACGACGACGACGTCAGCAAGCACCCAAGAGGCAACAACAATGGGAGCTTGCAACTTGCCGGGTGGGTGGATTGTTTGAGTGCCACCAAAAGATGCCGCCACACAAAGCGCTCAAGAAGCTGCAGTCGGTAGGTAACCAGCAGCAGCAGCAGCCAGCACTTTCTTGGGCGTGAAATGCCACTAATTGTGGGCACATCGACTGTTGCCAGTCTGCGGCATGCGGCATCTTATGGATAGTTGCAGCAGCACGAGGGAGCAGATAACGACGAGGACAAGCAAGACCGAATGTGAAAGTGCGCGATTTGGCACAAAAAAAAAAACGAAGACGAAGACGACGACGACGACTGTGTCTTCGTTCGTTCGAGGGGTTTCTTTGGGTAAGCAGTGGACTGGAACTGGAATTGGGTGCGACGTGCTGCATTTGACCTTTGATTAATGATGTTGCCTGATTTTCTGTGTTATAACCAAGTTAACGTGGTCTTTGCTCTGCTGCTTGATTTTTCCACTTTAAATCTTTAAGAAAGTTGCACTAAATAAACTTTTTTGTTGCTATTTGGTATATAATCGAGTAAAATATATTTTAAGGTAGCATAAGTTTTGGCTGCAGCCAGTGTTGCAAGTCACTTGAACGCATAATTAGTTATTTTCGAAAAAGAGAGATTAAAAGATGCCGTACGTTTAGATCAGGCACGAACGACTTTGGAATACCCTGTACCGCCACATTGCAATCAAATCCGGTACATTGCTTCAAAACTCTAAAAGATATTTATTTGCCAAATTTGGCTACGATATTTTTATAAACAAACAAAAAAAAAGTCGAATTTTGCACCAAACACGTTTTTTTGACCGATTGGTCCTAAGGGGGCTATATCTATAGTCAACCGATTTTAATAAAATTTGGTACAGTGCTCTTAAAAACTTCCCAATGCCAAATTCGGTTTCGATATCTTTAAAAACAACTTAGTTATACCCTTTAATCATTTTTTTGATCCTATTGGAGCTATATTATAAACCGATTCAACCGAAGTGTATATATATCGGAGCTCCAAAGGCTTTAAGCCCATATTTCAAATTTTGGTGGAATCCGCCACTGACTGGGTCTAATAGGGTAATATAGCTGGCGGTCGCCCATATTTCTGCTTAGTTTTTCTTCTTGCTGAAACATTTTGGGGTCTCGACAAAAAAAGCCAGCTTTATTATCGGCAGAAGTCCTATCCTATCCTATTATCCTATGAAGTGCAACACTAACATTTCAACCTCATCTTAAAAGTCGTCAAGGGCAACCTCTCGGCGATTAGGCCTATGATACAGTGCCCCGTGACTACATTTGTTACCATACTGGTCTCGTTCTTGTGGAAGCGTTGGACTACGGATGTTCACTTTGGGTTATACCTTGTCCAGAGTGTTCGGAAGATGGGACAATCGAAGGCAGTAAGTTATTGTTGTTCTGTATTGGTTCTGACAATCTTTGTAATGAAGGACCTAGGTTAAGCTAAAAGAGAAAAAGGAGCAAAAAAATAAACAATATGAACGACATATTTAATGAACAGTCCTTAAAACTAGGGAACTCCGCATCCTGCTTGCTTCACATACCAATACTCGTAAGATATTTAACATTAGTTTGTAAACATTCCGATCATATTATCCTCCGCGATTATCTTAATTTGAATGAATTTGGGAATGCTACAGCTATGCCTATCCGACTTTAAAATACCCTATACCAAACTAAAGGACCTTCTTGTCAGAGTGGTTTACATCGATATTTTTTGGCTATAACTACCGAAGTTCTAAGCCCCGGATGGGCAATGATAGAAGGAAGTTATTTCGTAAGTTTTGACTTTGTATATGGAAAGCTTTTACAGTAAATAGTAAAGGTGGTATGTCCAAGTAAACACATTTTAGAGTAGATGAGTGTACATACCGGTTTTGATGACTGTTGCTTCTTTGCAAAAAGTTTTTCAAAAGAAGATCAAGAATATGCATACTCTATGGGCTCTGCTACGTCTGCTTTCTTACTCTCGTTACAGGATATAATAAATTATCGATACCTACTATGTTTGGCTGTCAGTTTACTACTCCTCCCTAATGGCTCTGATTTCTAGGCGCATATGCGGCCATTTTGTTTAAAAGCTAATCGAAAAAGCGAGCTGCCTAATACACACACACACGCATTAGTATATAGTATATATTGTGAGTTCAAATTGCAAAATACAAAACAATTGAAAAAGCCAGAGAAGAGAAAGCGAAAGACAGCCAGAGAGAGAAAGAGGGAGAATTGTCGAACAAACAAACACACAGACACATTCACACACACACACACACACTCACATACAGAACGCAGTCGCCATCAATGCAATGCCGGAAGTACAGTCAACACCCAACTAGCCAACCAAACAGCCAGAGTTCCAGAGTTAGCCAGCCAACCAACCAGCCTAGAGAGACGTCATTGCCCAGGCCCAAGAGAGGCCATAGTAAACATGCCCCAAAACTGTCTGCCCCTAACCGTGGCTCCACTTAACTGGGGTTCCGTCAGCTTGACTGCCAGTCGCATTCACAAAACATCATCAAAATTGTAAAAATAAACAAAAGCCAACATGCATAAAACCAATTTCCATTAAGGCTCACACACATGCACATACACACATACAACTCTTGTGTGTGTTAGTGTGTGTATAGATGACGCACACGCACATGCAACTGTAGTGCCTTTGTGGGGCACAGTGGCAGGACTGAGTATTGAGACAGCCAACTCGTCGTGTCCATCCCTGCGTCCATTCGGTTGCACCCAAAAAACAGAACAGAAGAAGGAATTGAACGTGAATGGATGATGGCCAGGATGTGATGAGCAGCAGCAGAGCAAGAGCCAGCCTGATGTTTTGGCTCACTGGCTGCCCAAATGCAATCGTAGTATTACATATGTATGCGATGTGTGTGTGTCTGTGTGTGTGTACGGTATCTATAAGTCCTTGTGTCTATGAGGCGTGGCACAAGGCTGGACGGTCTGCGTCTGCCTACCGCACGAAAACACAAAACACACGACTATATCCTTAATTGATATCGCAAAAACGATGAAACGCCAAGGCAATACAGAAATTCACATAAAATACCATACACGTAGTATCTGTGTGTGTGTGTCTGTGTATCTGTGTGTGTTTGTGGCATACACGCATGCAACAGCAGCAGCAACAACAAAAACGCAACGAGCTTACTGCATGCGATAGGTCGGAAATTTGCGCTCGCAATCAACTGTAGAATTGTAGCAGCAGCGCACCCTTGCAACAACCCCCTGCGATAAATTCCCAAACCCAGACCACGCCACGCACCTGCAACAACAGCAACAACCCAATGCAATACAAAGAGCCCAACATGGACACGGCGCATAGCGTAAAATGGCGCTGCCCCAGCCGTGAGGGTGTCGGTGTCGGTGTCATCGTCATCGTCATCATCGTCGTCATCATACTTTTTGGAGTGGCGGGCCTGAAGTTCTGCGGGATTGGGCGTGCATTTGCCCTGGCTGATGCGTTTTGTTGCTGCCTCTTTTTTTTCGTACGTAAAGGACAGCAGAGTTCGTGCAGCAACGAACTTAGGTCTATCTACGTCCCATGCAGCAAACACATGCAACACGTTTATGCGCGAGAAGCTTGTAAAATATATTGGATAGTTAGGCCTCGGTTCAATGGATCGCTACTGGACTTGTAGAACACTTTTGCAACACAGGCGATATTGTCAGTAATCATAGTCGATATTTATCTATGTCATATTAGATATTTAGAAAGATTTTTTTATGTAACACCTTTTACAAATACAAACCACGCCCTTTGAAACTTTGAAATTGTAGATGTAATGCTATCTATCTTTCTATCTTTCTATCTTTCTATCTTTCTATCTTTCTATCTTTCTATCTTTCTATCTTTCTATCTTTCTATCTTTCTATCTTTCTATCTTTCTATCTTTCTATCTTTCTATCTTTCTATCTTTCTATCTTTCTATCTTTCTCTCTATCTTTCTATCTTTCTATCTTTCTATCTTTCTATCTTTCTATCTTTCTATCTTTCTATCTTTCTATCTTTCTATCTTTCTATCTTTCTATCTTTCTATCTTTCTATCTTTCTATCTTTCTATCTTTCTATCTTTCTATCTTTCTATCTTTCTATCTTTCTATCTTTCTATCTTTCTATCTTTCTATCTTTCTATCTTTCTATCTTTCTATCTTTCTATCTTTCTATCTTTCTATCTTTCTATCTTTCTATCTTTCTATCTTTCTATCTTTCTATCTTTCTATCTTTCTATCTTTCTATCTTTCTATCTTTCTATCTTTCTATCTTTCTATCTTTCTATCTTTCTATCTTTCTATCTTTCTATCTTTCTATCTTTCTATCTTTCTATCTTTCTATCTTTCTATCTTTCTATCTTTCTATCTTTCTATCTTTCTATCTTTCTATCTTTCTATCTTTCTATCTTTCTATCTTTCTATCTTTCTATCTTTCTATCTTTCTATCTTTCTATCTTTCTATCTTTCTATCTTTCTATCTTTCTATCTTTCTATCTTTCTATCTTTCTATCTTTCTATCTTTCTATCTTTCTATCTTTCTATCTTTCTATCTTTCTATCTTTCTATCTTTCTATCTTTCTATCTTTCTATCTTTCTATCTTTCTATCTTTCTATCTTTCTATCTTTCTATCTTTCTATCTTTCTATCTTTCTATCTTTCTATCTTTCTATCTTTCTATCTTTCTATCTTTCTATCTTTCTATCTTTCTATCTTTCTATCTTTCTATCTTTCTATCTTTCTATCTTTCTATCTTTCTATCTTTCTATCTTTCTATCTTTCTATCTTTCATTCTTTCTATCTTGTATCCCCATAAAAACTCTACTGCGAAACAAATTATCCGAATCAGATGAAAACTTCAAGAAGATCTTAGTAATAATGCATCAGTTTTAAGAGACCCTCCATAATTAAATGCTTAAGGCGTATACGCAGTATGAAAACTTTTGCGCGGAATGACAAAACTTCATAAAAAATATAAATATTTAATTAAAATTTTTGAAACATTTATATGATCAACAATGCAAAGCATTTCCGTTGATATAGTATGTCCTTGAAGTATCCTTATTTAAGTATAAAATATTAAATAAAGTTTAATTTCAAATAACTTTTGTACCAAGGTATTACAATGGTTGTCCATCAATAGCTCAAATGTTCTTAAAGAAGCTAAATATGAAATCCTTTCACATAGACCTACTAGATATGACCAAAGTCGCGTTTAGGATATTGAAATAAATTTTACCCCATAAACGAGACGCAATGGGAGCATACGTGCCACGCGTTCATGTGCCACAGTATAAAAATTGGTTGAAATAAAAGTTTTTGCTGGCCATCAACATTTTTGTTTGTGTGTGTGTGTGTGTAGCTTGGACGTTGCTGTGGCTCCAGTTGTTGTTGTTATTGCCACTGCTGATGCCTGTGCGTTGGTTGCCACTAATAAAAGCCCTCGACGAGGCACAGTGGCACAAGGACAGTCAGCCGTATGGGGTAAGTGGCGCAACACTGCAGCAGAGCCAAATCGACGGACCAACCGACCGCCTACGAATCACGCCTATTCGTAACGCAGCACCTAGTAAACGACGACTGACATGGAAGACCCTCTACCATCCCATGCCCCACTTGGAGCACCCACACTCGGACATGCACCCAAAGGATGTTATGGCAACGTGTGTGTGCATGTGTGTGTGTCTGAATGGGTTTTAGGTGAGCCGACCGAAAGAGCGACCAGGAGACCAAGAGACCAAACGACCAACCGACTGACATTATGGCAGTCGCCAGTTACCAGCCCATCGCTTTGGGCGCATTTCGTTTTACGTTTTTGAAGCAGAAAATCGATAAGTGCGCACGTACAGGAATATACATATATACATATATATGTACTATATGTACATACTTATGTGCATAGTGCTGCATGTGTGTACTACTATGTACTTAGCGTCGCATGTGGCAACGTATTGCGTCTCGGGGCCATGGTACACTTCACACAACATACGCAGACCAAACAGTACCCCAAAAAACCAAGGCGGGGAATGGGAGGGCCACGGTTTAAGGATTGGGTTTGAGGACGAGGACGAGGACGACGTCAACGAGTACGGCTCAAAATCCCTACGTGCGCTTTGCTGTCTCATCAATTATTTATTTCGGTTTTGTGCGAACGACGACGGACCAAACGAGGCAAGGAACTAAGGACGAAATGCAACCGTTGGGCATTTTGTGCTATTTGGGCAAAATGGCTGCTGTGCCATAGCTTCAAATACGTGTATACATACAAACTTAGTATGTATGTATGTACATACAGACAACAGTTTATATTATCAAAAAAAAATTGTAGGTATATATGTGTCTGTTATATAAAGTTTTGAGTTGTTTACATATTTGTAGACGGGCTTCCTAGTAATCATAACTTGAACAAACAACCCAAATAATTATTCAAAGCTTGAACTTAAACTACTTAGCCAGGTTTATTGCTGAAACAATTTTAATTATCTGAAATAGTTGTAGCCGAGCTTCAAGTTTCTATGACCACTGATAAGGAAAATTTTTTTTATGCAGCTTCATCCTCCCCCTTTGCTCGAGTTATTATTATGTGTCAAGATTCGCTTAAAATCAGTTAATCAGTCAAGAGGCTCCTGCTCTCTCGAATTCCAAATTCATCTTCTTTACTCATTTCGTCACATTCCAGCCGATTAAGAACGCTAAAGTCCGGACTACGTGACTGTACCAAAAACGAGATGCAAAATCTTATCGGTCCAAAAATCATCTTAGAAGAAATAACATTGCAGCCCGATAACTAGAGGCCCAATTGAACTAGAATGATATTTTAATACTTGCCGACAGTCTCTTAAGAGAGAAGATCTAACAAAATAAGTAGGGTGTTTACCTTTTTAGGCAGAAATGCCAGAGTGCCCGGCTAACGATATGAGCAACCCTTACAACGATGCACAAATGCAGAACTGCTTGTCTAATAAAGTGAACAACAACAAGCAGCTCTTTAAAAGTGCCTTGTCTTTAATAAAGAAATATTTTTTTATTTAGACTAAATGCTTTTTGAAAATATTAAAGATTTAGCTTTGGATATTTGATATTTGTCAAAGGGTCTAGCTGGATAAGGTACCTACTGGAAACTGCCCCCAGCGATTTTTGAAAACTAATGATGCAGTTCGCTGCATATGGCAAAAAAAAACAACAGTTTTTAAACCAAACGCGTTATGGTTTAATCTATAACACGTGTTTTTCGTTTTAATTTAATTGTAGCTAAACGACTGAGTATTTTTGAACTAACTTTTTTTTTATCTAAGTTGGCTACAGATCTCTCTCAGGCGGTATCACCAGCTTTTCGATTCTAAGAAGCTCACAAAATGCTCGTCTCAAAGACGTATCGTTATCTTTTGTGTAAGTTTTGAGAATTTTTATGGTAAAAAACCAATGTAAGAAAGTATCATGATTGCTGGTTTACTAGAAGCGAATTTAATAACAGATTCGGAAAGATAATGTGAATGCAAGCGAAAATTAATCTCTGGAAGGTGACATGCTAAGTGCCAAAGCTGAAGAACTTGTGGTTATTTATGTGTAAGATAAAGACCTACTTTTGTCACACGAGTGAGAAAAGATGAAGTGAGCCAAATGTGCTACTAAAAACAAACAGGTGGCAAAAATATTATTATATGCCGTGGTATGGTATACGTTAGTCATTTATTGCCATAATATGAAAACTTGCAAATCTTTGGATGACTAAAAGAAATATTCATATGTAATATTCAAAGTACCTTAACTGAAGAAAATAATAACTATTGTGGAAGCAGCATCTTTCACACCAATTCTAAAGATTGTAGGTTGTTTCGTACTCCATCAAAAAAAAGGTGATACTTAGCCTTTTGGCCTTCATAATAGGGTCGTCTGTACAAAATGGTTTCTGTAAAATATATGTGGCGACCACAAATATGTATTTAGAAGCTCTTGTGTTATTATTTTTTGTGCCTAAGCTTTTTGATAGCAAACTAAAGACTTACACAAAAAACAAAGCTTCAAGAGTAAAAGATGCCAACTGAAATACGTTATTATTTTTATTTTAAATGTTGCTAATTTATAAAAAATTAATTAAAGAAACTCTTATAACTTCAATGTATCAAAAATTCTTTCAAAAATGTGCTTTAAGGACGTTAAGTATAACCTACGTCGTTTAGACGTATGGTTAACTTTTCACGACAAAATAGTTGATTAACTTTGCAAGAATAGTTTTCGATATCCTTTATAAAAGAAAGTCTATTTTTGTACATCCGCATTGTAGTTGATATTAATAAAAATATATATGAACAAATACTATGTTACAAGCATTTGTGGCGTCTAGTGTTTCCCACGCACAAGCCAAACTCCGCTTGTCTAGCTGCGCAACTTGTTGGAAGTGGAAAGTTGGTTCGTTTTTGCTCCGTTGTTGTTGGTTCATTTGTTGGCCATGTCGTGGAACTAAGTAGGTAAACTGCAGCCACAAGCCGCAGCAGGTGCCACACACATGCAGGCGGCGCTTTGTCTTTCGGACAAAGCTACGCTACGCTGTAGACCTGATACGATTAATAGCTAGCTGGCCAAGCCCGGGCTGAGCCCCTTAGTGTGGCAATGTGGCATGTGGCATGGGCCTGGCAGCACCACTATGGTACTAGAAGTATTACTGCCGCCGCCTTTGCCCGGCTTTGTCTAGGCAAGCAACAAACACAATGAATCTGCCGATAAAAATCCTTACCTCAAGGGCTGCCGGCGCCCAACACTTTGCATATGCGTTGTATGTCTGCGTGTGTGTGTGTGGGTGGAACAGGGTGCAGGTAGTGTGTAATGCGATAAAAGCTGCATGAAACTTTGCAACAAAAAAATACAAAAAAAAAAGATGCACACACATAGGTAGAGTGTGGCAAGCATGAAGTCATGCTGCAAAAGAGCAGAGTAAAATAAAAAAATTTTAGGTTCGACATTTGACTGCCCAGGCTGGTCACCAACAAGGAACTGCAAAACAGCAATAACGGTTTCAGGCGGCTGGGGCAGAGGATTGAGACAGGCACCAATCAGAGGTACAAGGCATATACATAGGTGTGGCTAAAAATTTGGCTACCCCTTCAATATCAAGGGTTAAGCCTAAGTCTCTGCAAAATTGACGGCTTAAATGAAAGTTTTTTTTTTTTGGGTAATGCCTAAATGTACCAAAACAATAGATTGAACCACGTTGCGAATTTTGTAGAATCTTTCTGAACTACTTTAAACGAAATTAGCGTTGATGAAGAACTTAATTTAAATAAGGCGGGATGATGCAGGACTGTGGTATACTCTGCACTTATTTTCCCCAAGCGTTGTTGGTTTTTTTTTTCAAAAGTGTATAAGATGATGTTGATGATACATTATTATTATTATTAATAATGGGTATAAAGATATACTGCGACCCAAATGGATCTATTGTACCCCCTTCACGGCTCAGAGCTCTCCCAACAGTCCAATGGCCTGCAACTGGGTAACAACGATCTCCGGTGGAAGAACGTACATGCTCAAAAACTTGTTTCTTTTGCTGATGAGGGCCATGCATTCACATAGTAAATGTATTGAAGTTTCTTCCTCCATGCTATGCCATAATCCACTATCCGCTATGCCAATTTTATTTAAGTGGCTGCGGAGCCTACAATGTCCCGTCAAGAGGCCCGTCAGGATCCTCACGTTATTTTTCCCGTGAGTTATCATGAGTTTGAACCTCTTGCGGTTGTAGTTAGAGAGAAGGGCTTTTGTCTGCTTATGTCCTGGTGTCTGTGCCCAGTGAAGCAGCCGTTTACTTTCCTCCTCCATTCTCAGCAGGTTACCAATCCTACAGTATGGTTCGGGTCCGATTAGCGGTGTTGCTGCACCGGTGCTTGCTAGTCTGTCTGCCAGCTCATTTCCAGGAATATTGTTATCTCCTGGAACGATACATAGAAATCGTATAAGTTAAGTTAGAGAGTTTTGCGATGAAGTAAAGATATCTTTTTTTTTTAAATCCCAAGCATCCTTCTTTCGCAATATCTCCAAGTCCTTCCCATAGCAAAATATTTAAAACTATTTTGCGCATATTTCTCACTCCACACTAATGTTCTTGCTTATTTCGCCAAAAATGTCAGCATTTTTTTGTTCATCAGGCTCACATGAGTCTGTATTTCAAATATGGTGCTGCAGTCTCCACCGATTATAAAAATTTCATTGCAAACTTTAGAAGATGTCCGAAACTAATGCACAGTCGTCTATAACTTTTAAAGATTTTAAGCGATCTTTCAGATTTTCAACCATACATGCGCATTTACAAAATGTGAAGAATTGACTGCCCCTTGTAAACTTCCAACATTTTCTCGAATAAAATCAAATGTAAGTATATACATAATATTATTTAGTTTCTATACTTAAAAACTGCTAACCAGAACAACGCTACTCCGTTTCGAAAAAGTCGATTTGTGTAGCAATTTTACGACGGTTTTTATTGTTTTTGGACCCTTTCGGACTTACCCCAAGAAAATCGAAAATCGCGAATTTGGCATTATTTGCCCGGAGATCAATCTACCTGACAAAAAATATTCGTATCGATCTGAAATTTTGACACAATAAAGCTAATTCAATGCCCTGAACGAAACAACTTTCAATTTTGTCACTCCAAAAAATCTACGAAACCATTTTTGCGATCTCTCAAAGACCACTTCGTTTTTTCGAAAATAATATATCGATAATAAATCAAGAATAATACTGTACATAGCATCAGGCTCTTCAAGCTTTTCCGCAGAGATTCAAAACAAGATTATCATCCAAACTTCTAAGTAAGCAGGCGAAAGACTTTGTTATGAGTTTCCTAAGTCGTCACTGTGCCGCAGGCAACAATTAGCTACGGGATGATGTTTCTATCGTAACTAACCTAGAAGCTGGAAAATAAAAATGCAGTGTTTGAGTGCTTATATGTTGAGGGCAGGGGGTGGAGGTTTCGTGTCCGTACACCCCATAAGTTGGAAAGAATTCTTCCATATTTTGCAAGCTCTGATATCGTATATACACTTCGAATTGAAAAACCCTCCCTAAAACAAAACCCTGCATCCACATCTGGTTGAGGGGTATTCTAAGTATATAGAGGGTGAGCACTCTTTAAAAAAATATTTAATTTTTATGATTGTTTATAATTATTTATTATTATTGCTTTTTGGCTCTTGCTCCAGAAAAAGTGTATCTTATTCAAGAAAACTTAGATAAAATTTGGCAAAATGCCACGAACACTAAAAAAATAAATAAAATTAAGGCAACATTTCGTTGAAAGGGATACACAGCGTATTCCTTTAGCAATTAGTTTTCAGTTCTTATTCCGAAGCGTTTCGGACAGCTGCGTACAAAGCTTTAAGACAAAGAGTTATTTTCTATATCAGGCTGATGTTTCAGAGCTGAGCTAAAAACATTTTTTTTATTATTTTCATCAAAACAAACCAATAAATAAATGAAACAATATGAGTCAAATTTAGTACTCAAAAAAAAGCCTTAAAATTGCCAAATTTTCTAACGATATTTTTATAAGAAGAAAATGAATAATGCACTGGTACACTGCTTGAAAACTCTAAAAGAAATTTCCTAAGGAAAACGCCTTTTTGACCGATTGGTGCTATGGAAGCTATATGAGATAGTAATCCGACAGTGTGCTTGGAAACTCTAAAAAACATGATTTCAAAGACATTTCAATATGGATTGGAATCTTGTTCTTATTTACTCCCAGTATTCATAAGCGACATTAGTATCATCCTCAAAAATGCTTCAAAACGTGTTAAAATTGTAGAGACTAATCTTTTTTAGGAAGTGAGTTGGCAGAAGTACCTACGAATAATTTATATTATAGCGATTTTTTTACTATTCGATGGCCTTTCAGAGACGAAGATAAAAAGAATCTAGCAGGTTACATTTACCATCATCCTACATCTTACAGTCAATAGATACAGCTATCGATAGCCGTCTTCCCAAATGCTGCTAAAAAATCCGTTTCCCTTGAACCAAAAGTTTTGCTAAAAATCAATCTTTTGTTATTAAGATTTCGTAAATTAGAAGAATTGGAAGGAGAGTAATATGCCGCCATATGATTTTCTGCCTTGTATCCAGAGAATCTAACTAAACTAAATCCACGCCAAAGATTATACATTATATCTCTACCGAAGCACGAACGTCCGTACGATTATTGGCAAACGATATCTGGGCATGAAAATTTTTTTAGACTGGAGCTGTATAATATAAAGAAAAGTTCTCAGGTTGCATTATTTCTTAAAAAGTAAGGCCGGACCGTGCGTATATGCAAGCCGAAAATGTATGCAACGTACAGAAGGAGACGTCGGAGACCCCCCAAAGTTACCTAATGTATGATCAGAGTGACTAGAGAAGTCGATATACCCATGTCCGCCTGTCCGTCTGTCCGTATGAACGCCTAGATGTCAGAGATGGTAAGAGCTAGAGCAACCAAACTTTCAGATTAGATCCCTTATTAATCCATAGGAGACAAGTTTATTTTATTTTTTTGATATCGGGATTACATTATATAGCTCCCATAGGGGTGTTTCAGAGGACCTCGAGAAAAAGCAAAAGTTTTAGATGGATAATTCGTTTGTTTATGAAGATATCATAACCAAATCTGGCAATCGGAAGTTTTTTAGAGACTCCCAGCACTGTACCAAATTTTATCAAAATCGGTTGACTATATCATATAGCTCCCATAGGATCGATCGGTCGAAAAAATGTTTTTTTTACAAAATTCGTTGTGTTTCGTTTGGTTTTGAAGATATCGGAACCAAATTCGGCAAGAGGAAGTTTTTTAGAGTTCCCAAGCAATGTTACAAATTTGATCAAAATCGGTTGACTATATCATATAGCTCCCATAGGAACGATCGGTCAAAAAAACGCTTTTTTTACAAAATTCGTTGTGTTTCGTTTGGTTTTGAAGATATCGGAACTAAATTTGGCAATCGGAAGTTTTTTATAGTTTCCAATCAGTGTACTAAATTTGATCAAAATCGGTTGACTATATCGTATAGTCCCCATAGGACCGATCGGTCAAAAAATTTTTTTGGTGCAAAATTCGACTGATTTCTGTTTGTTTATGAAAATATCGTATCTTTTGGAGGTTTTAAGCAATATTTCGGACTTAATTGCAATGCGGTGGTACAGGGTATCCCAACGTCGTCTGCGCCCGACATAAACTACCGAATAATTAAAATTAAAGAGATTTGAAAAATTTAACCTCTCGAGGAGATCATTTAAATAATGGTAAGCTTTGAAGATGGCGTACGTTAAAGTCGGGCGCGGACGACTTTGGGATGCCCTGTATCACTGCTTGCAATAAAATTTTTTATATTGCTTAAGAACACCTAAAGACATTTGATTGCCAAATTAGGTTACGATACCTGCATAAGCAACCAAAAACAGACGAATTTTGAACCAAAAACGTTTTTTTGACCGATCGTTCCTATGGTAGCTATATGATATGATCAACCGAATTTGACCAAATTTTGTACAGTGCTTGGGAACTCTAAAAAACTTCCGAGCGCCAAATTTGGTTATGATATCTTTATAAACAAACGAATTATCCATCTAAAACTTTTGGTTTTTTTCGAGGTCCTCTGAAACACCCCTATGGGAGCTATATAATATAACCCCGATATCGAAAAAGTAAAATAAACTTGTCTCCCCTGACATAATTACGCATCTAATCTGAAAATTTGGTCGCTCTAGCTCTTACCATCTCTGGGATCTAGGCGTTCATACAGACAGACGGTCAGACAGACCAACGGGCATGGGTATATCGACTTCTCAAGTCACCCTGATCATACTTTAGGTAACTTTGGGGGGTCTCCGACGTCTTCTTCTGTATGTTACATACATTTTCGGCTTGCACAAACCTAATATACCCTTTGTACCATACGGTACAGGGTATAAAAATAAAGCTAAGTCGCAGTCACAACTCGTATTGCAAAATATGACAAACGCTTAAGTCGGACCGACTTTGAGATACCCTGCATCGTTGCACATTATTTGCTTGTTTTCGTATGTATTTATACAAGTATCCAAAGGGTGCGGGACGCAACCTTCTTTTTGGGAGCCGGATAAAATTATCAATAAAAATTTTTTCTTACCGAAAAAGAGTGCTCAACTTTCCAAAAAATTCAATTCTATGGACTCCCTTTAGCTCTTATTTACTAGGCTAACTAGTCTATAGCATGAAAAATAGAGCTAAGAGATGATAATAAAATACATGTACCACTCTTTGGGACCAATTTATTCAAAAGGATAAAAATATGACTAAATGTAATTCGATTTGATGAGAAACTAAATCTCCCTAAACTAATTTCTCTCACTTGTAAAGGAAAATTAACAAAAATCCTTACGTTTGGGCTGGCTACACTCTATAAACTCAGATACCTAATACATATTACGCATGCTTTTGCTACAGACGCGTTTCGGCCTCTAAAAATACTAACTTGTGATTATCTCCCATATTTTTGATCCGACTAAAAAAGATTTTATTTTTTGACAATTTTTTGTTACCCTCACCAACTCAAGCTATAACTTTAAAATTGTAGAAAATATAGCGAGGGTGGAAGAGAGTGTGGCAGAAGTAAAAAGAAACTGGATATACATAGCTATTCCAAATGGCAAGTTTGCTAAACGTAGCTCTTACAGTCCTTGGGATCTAGAGGTTCAGACCATCATGAGATCTGAACGTATTGGAGCGTCTCCGATGTCTGCTTCTCTATGTTACATACGTTTCCACAAACTTCATATATAAATCTAAATTTGGATCAGTGCTTGGGTATTCCAAATACTTTAAAGTGCCAAAAGAAACAAGTTTTTAGGCATGAACGTTCTCTCACCGGAGATCGTTGTTACCCTAAGTCCAACCAAAATACTGGAATATATGCAGGCTATTGGACTGCTGGGAGAGCTCTGAGCCGTGAAGGGGGTACAATAGATCCATTTGGGTCGCAGTACATCTTTATCCCCATTAATAATAATAATAAAGTGCCAAATTTGATTACGATAAATTGGAAAAAAAAAACTCGTTTCCCATGAAATATATTGAGTCTCTCTTGACGTAATATATAGGTACTCTACTCTGCACAAAATACAAGTAAGTAAATGAACCTATTTTGATCTTATTAGGTCTATTACTTAGATACTCAAAAAAAATGTATATTCCAAAAGTTTAGTTGCTCTAGCTCTTATCATCTCGGCGGTCTATGTGTTCATACGGACGAGGCAGAACATTTTTTTACTTGTGGCCAAATTATTGGTAACTTTGGTGAGTCTGAGGCGTTTTCTTCTCTATGTTACATACATTTACACTTACTTTGTATAACCCGGTATAGGGTATGTTTAAGTTCAAGCAAGCTTAAAGTAATCAAAATGCACACAATCATAAATTTTACAGAAAAAAAACCTTCCGCGCTTATCATATGTCGTAGAGAGTAAAAAATTGTCACAAATCTCTTAAACATTCGTCTTATTGACGTGCCGCGAGAGTAAATGCTGTGGTATGGTATAAGCATCAGGATCATCTATAATTTACAATTTGGTGTTTGAATAAAACTCAGCCCATTTACTTTTTGCAATGTCTCCCCCCCTCAACCCACCGACCATTTAAAACACTTTTGATTGCTTTTAAAACATTTTTCAATATATTTCGACATAACTTAGTTTCGATTTAGACCAAAGCACAGTCGCTCCCAACTTGGAGCACAGCAAAGACAACACTGTAGCAACAGTGGCAGCAGCACATATTATACATACTACTTATGTGGATCATGTTTGCCTATATCCAGCTATATACTTATGGTTGACTTTATGTATTTATGTTGTATGTATCTAGTTTAGGAGGCATCACGTTATGGTCACAGATTTTGCTCGCACACGGTTGGAGGAACAGGACCAAGAGCTAAAGATACAACGAATCTTTGTTGTTGTTTGTTGCTACAACTGATGCTGCAGCGGCTGCCTTTTGCTGGAGAGCCACTGTAGGAGCGACGACGGCGACGATGACGACGTTTTACAATTGGTATACAAAAGTATTGGGGTTCTTTTATATTTTATTATTTATTTATATATATATATAATTATGTGTTTGTTTGTGTTAAGCATAATATACAAGATATGTGCGAAAAAGCAACGGACCAAGCACAAGAGTTATACGAGTACAGTAGTCACAGATTAGGCCAAAAAAAAAAAAAATCTCTTAAACCCGATGCCTTTTGCTTTCGGACAGATCTTGTATATATATATTTTGTTATACAGCGTCGCCCACATATGTATTTAACTGCCACAGCATCGACTAATGTTTAAAAAAACCCGCCCAAGACAAAAAAAAATTTAAAAAAAAAATTTCTTTTAGATTTAAACTAGCGTGTTAGCTTTTCCACGTAGTTGCTGGTTTGTTATTATTATTTTTTGTTTGATTTGTTGTTGTTGGTTGTTGTTGTTGGTTGTTGTTGTTCTTTGTTGTTGTTGGTTGTTGTTGTTTGTTGTTGTTGTTTGTTGTTGTTGTTGTTGGTTGTTGTTGTTGTTTTGCACGTCCCATAGCCCCCGGAAACGCGTGCACCCGGTTTATATGCACCATCTGACCGCCGACAGTTCCACACTCTCTCCCACGTACTAATTATAACCCAATGACGTCGTACCAGCGGTAGCAGCCCGCTCCACCGCACCAAGACCCACTTAATCCCAAGGTGCCAGCGTAGATGATGCATATGGGCTAAGCACTTCAGTCTTCGACGGCATATTTCTGAGTCCATTCGCGTGCATTGCGTATGGCCTCAGCCTCGTTGACCTTCCACAATTCGGCAACATCGTTAGCCAGAGGATCATCGGGATTGGGTGCGCTGAGCAATGCCTGAATGGACAACAATATGGTGCGTATTTGTAAGGCTGGACTCCACTTGTCCTTTAAGACATCAAGGCATATGCGGCCCAAACGATCAATATTGGGATGATAGATCTTGGTTATGAAGCGCACCTTGGGCGCAGACATAGGATAGTCTTCGGGCAAGAAGAGCTCAAGCTTGAAAACGCCACCCTCGAATGGCGAATCATTTGGTCCGGTAACAATGACATGGAAATACCGTGCATTGTTCTCATCGGGTATGGCATTAATGCCAGGCACTGGCTCCTGCATCAAACGTTGAGTCTCCTTGATAATGCGACGTGGTAAGCTGGACATCTTGCTCTCTAGCGATACTTGCTTATGTGGTCTGCAATGAAACAAAAAAACAAAAAGGAATATAATTATATTAAGTATATGATAAATATGCATATAGTATGTATAGTATAGTATGTATATAATGTACGAGTTGATTGGCAGCTTTTGGTCAAGTTGTGTGCGCTGTCTGTGGCGCAAAATGTAGTTTCAAGGACGTCAAGAGTTTTTTTTTAGAGTCTGGCAAAAGCATTTAAAAGTTAAAAAGTTAGTCAACCCTAAACCATTTGTTTCTCTATGTGTGTATATATGTGTGCGTGTGTGTGCACGTATGTGTGTGTGTGCTTTATATACTTCTTTGTCTTAACTTTTACTTTCAAAACGAAAGCAAACTTTTGCTAGCTTTTGCATTTTATTGCTGCAAATAAATATATGTAGCATATATACATATGTATATAAAGTGTATTTCACGGTTTACATATATACAAACGACCACAGTGTTTACTGCTTGTCGTAAAAGGCGACCAAACTAGCACGGCATTGGAACGAGTAAATAAAGTTCGAGCCATCGTTGTTTAGCGAGGTCAAGGATATATTAAAAGTCCCCGACCACTAAACCTAGAAATACTAGAAACTTCTCTACGAGTTGACAGTGGGACATTGTAAAAACTAGACGATACGGCTATTGCAACAATCTACCGTTCGTATATATTTCTAGTGAATCTTCAAGTCTGCCTATGGGAGTTGGAGCCCAGTTACCAAAAATGTTTCTTCGTCAAAGTCGGCATGCTGTTGAGGGGCAGTCCGGTAATAATACCCCAACTTTACGCTGACCTTGTAGATTGAAGCTGACCTCTCTACTGGCAAATTATCGTGTATGTCCCGTAGGAAAGCTCCCAGCAGGTGCCTCTGCAGCCACCAGATTCGCTAGATGCCGGATATCCACTACTACTATTTTGGCCATTACAACCGGTTATCGGTTTTGGCCGCGTAAATTATCCTATGCCAGCGGTTTCTGTCCTGTGCTTGCTGGCGCCAATTGGCAATCCCAAGGCTACGAAGATCCTCCGTTGCCTGATCTACCCATCGCAGAGGCGGGTGTCCCTGTCGTCGGCGACCTTCCAGAGATTTTCGCTCGAATACCTTTTTGGCTGGAGCATTATCATAAATTGCTGCAACAGGACCTAGCCACCGCAGACGTTGTAGTTGTATGCGCCGGACTAGGACAGTGTCGTCGTATAGCTCATACAGTCTGTGGTTCATTCGAATACGGAACTCACCATCCACATTTAGCGGTTCAAAGATACGTCGGAGGATTCTTCTCTCGAAAGCCCCTAAAATCGCTTTATCGGATGATGACAATGTCCATGCTTCAGCCCCATAGAGAAGCACGGGTATGCTGCGGGATTTGCTAAGGATTATTTTCGTGTGTCGAGAGAGGGCTCTACTCCTGAATTCCTTACTCAGCCCAAAGTAATACCGGTTAGCAAGATTAATCCGTCTACGTATTTCCGCTAAACAGGGTTGATAAACACACAATCGAGTGCAAATATTCAGAGAAGACAACGGTCATTGAGAACATCTGTAATGCGCTGAAGGAGCAAACGGACATGATTTTTCGTGGGAGTATTGTGCTACTTTCGATGAGGTTTCGATGGTTGAGAAGCGGCGTAGTTTGCGTCGAGATGCTACAAGAAAATGGCCAAGCTACGTAATTCTATCGAAAGCATCATCATCCAGCTGGCCAACGTGGTTGATGAGCACATAGTCGGCCATGATTTTTCATAGGAGTAATATGCTACCTGTGAGCACAGCTCTTGCCTCTCTCTAAGACCAAAAAGAGATTGCCGAGAGCATAGCCTAGCTTCAAAAAGCATCAGGGTAATGCGTGTCTTGGTAGCTATGCTGTAGACGGGGCTGTTGGGTACGCCATTGAGTGCAAAGTTCCAGAGTAGACAACGGCGAGTGAAGATATCTGCGTTGAAGTAGTCAGTAACACAGTCTGTTATACGGCTTAGAAGAGCTTAAGAAAATCGCTTATAACGATGTCTGTAGAAAGCGCTCAAAAGGCACTGCAAATTGATTTCCAAAGAGTAGGATGGGTGAGCATAAGGTTTAGACCAAGAATCACTCCTCCGAATACAATGCAGGAGATAATCTTGAAATTTTATCAAAAGCTACTTAAAAGCAACGAAAAAATGCAGCCTACTAAACAACTATATCCATTATATCTGCTGTCACTATAGCTACTGCCTTAACTTAGAAACGCATTAAGTTAGAATTAACAAAAACTCGTTTTTCAACTGATATATGGAAATAACAATGGAGCATATTAATCAGCACTACCTAGTATATTTGTTATACCGCAAAAGCTTCTGTTGAACTGTTTAAGTCTTGTTGCATATTTAATATGCTTTTTGATTTCCAACAAGGCTTTATTGCCATCTTCTTTTGAAAGTTTATTATACCCTTTATTAGTTACTACAAAACCTTATTCCTTTCGTTAGTTCTTAAGTATTGCTAGCTGCTTTGAGTTTATAATTTAAAGTCTGCTGTTGATCGCGTAATCCTATCTAGCTTCAACAAAGAGCAGGAACCTGTTTTTGTTAAGCTTACAATGTGGTAGATTTTAAAGACGCACACAAACTCGTAAGCGCATCTTTTATTTTGCTATCAATTAACAATTATATAGCGATATTTTGGTGATCTTCAAATAGAATACTGTACACCAACTTCTACGACTTTTTATACCCTGTACCTTATGGTACAAAGAGTATATTAAGTTTGTGCAAGCCGAAAATGTATATAACATATAGATGGAGACCTCGGAGACCCCCAAAAGTTACCTAAAGTATGATCGGGGTGACTAGAGAAGTCGATATTCCCATGTCCGTTTGTCCGTCTGACCGTCTGTCTGTATGAACGCCTAGATCCCAGAGATGGTAAGAGCTAGAGCAACCAAATTTTCAAATAAAATGCGTTATTATGTCAGGGGAGACAAGTTTATTTTGTATTTCTGATATCGGGGATATATTATATAGCTCCCATAGGGATGTTTTAAAGGACCTCGAGTCGACATAAGCGAAACAATGAAGACATAAGCTACTCGAGTTTTTAAAAGAAGCTAAAGGCTATATTGGAACATTTAAAATTCCAGATTCCTAGCCTTTATAGTCTTCGAAAAACAGGATTTCAAAAAAACAAAGACTTTTCTAAATTCTACAAGTCTATAAGAGCCGACATCGAAGAGAATTCGATTTTCCGAGCTGAGGATTACATACATAAGGACTAGCCTCAATCATACCATTTTACAAGAGCCAACATCTGAGAGAATCTCAGGTTCCTAGCTCTTGTAATCTTCGCAAAACACTGGTCCGAACATAGATAAACCGATTTCTTCTATCATTCTTATAATTTTCTTGCATATTTTATAGACCTTTCTCTTAACTATTTTTTAAGTTCATACTATTTTCCTCGAATTTCATTTATTTGTGTATTTATACAAACATTTCGTATCTACATTAGTTTAAGTATATCTTCTCCCGGATCAATTGTCCCAACAAAAAAACTTTAACACAAACTTCAGTTTCGGGGATCCCCCAAAGCAGGTCCCTTTTACTTATAATGGACCAGAGGGCGACTTAAAAATCTGGGCAAAGTAGTTTTGAAATTGCTAACAAATATCGTCTTAAAGTTTAAAACCTTCAAAAAATCGACAAAAAATTGCGGCTTCAAAATGTATCTCCCTTTTCGTGACTTACTCTATAAGCTCCCTTATGAACCGCTTTCATATAACTATAACCCTAAATATTGCAATTCGTTTTCGTGTCACAGCTACTGAAGCTATTGCAATAATTGCTATGGATCGTAAGTTGACATTAAAAACAAAGTACTTGAAAGTGTTTCGTATCTTATTGACTCATCTTCAGTTATTGTATCCTGTACATCTTCAGAACAAAGTTTACCTACAACAAATCATTAACAGTTTCTGGATCTTGCATACTTTTAAACCAGGTTGAACGCTACTAGCCATAAGTACTATGGGACGCAACTTTTTTTTGAAGTACAGGCGCTTGAAACTATTTTGTGCCGCATTGACGCGTTTGGACTTGTATAGCCTGTGGGGCGTTCTTCACTTCGAAGTGTCTATGTATCAGAGCTCGCAAAAGACTTTCAACCCATTTTTCCAACTTTTGGCCCCCCTCCGGAGACGAAACCACCCGTAGATTTGCTAGTGGCTTGTACCCATTATACAATGGGTTTGTACAATGTACGTAACAGCCAAAAGGAGGCGTGGTAGTATTTTAAGGCCAAAATGCTATTCATCATCTCCGATAGCGTTTGAGTCATATCCTTTGTCATCCATTTGTATGAACAGCTAGATCTCAGAGACCATACGAGCTAGAGACCAAAACTGTTACCAAAAGTCATAGTACACAGGTATGGATTCATGTAGATGATTTGCCCCGTTTTGCCGTAGAAATTTGGTACAGTTAAAAAGCTTATAGTAAAAAGTCGTAATATGCCAGTAGAAGTAAGAGTCACACTTGTGAGCCTAATCAACAACAAATCGTTGACTTCTCAGGAATTTCCCAGCCTTTTTCCACAGTCTCAATATAAGCTCAAGCGCAAATAGTTGTATTTGGGGAAAGTGGCTGCAGAGTATTCTACTGCCGGTCAGTGCCTTGAATGATTCATATTTGAATGCCATAACAATGGATTTCTGTTTTATTGAAGAAATGAAGTAGCACAGTGCGTCACGCAAAATAGCAAACAGCTGAGTGCGCACACAAACACACACATATACACGCATTGCACGCTGAACACAATGAGGAACAGGCGCGCGCGCACTGCACGCGTCATTATGCAGCAGCAGCGAGCAGACTTGAGAAATTTTCAGAGTGCAGCAAAAAAGCCTAGCAAGAAGAACAAGAGCAGAATGTTAGACAAAAGGCAAATGAACATTGGGGGTGAAGTAACCGAAAATAAGACGCCAAAAGGCAGACTTAAAAAAATAACCAAAAGGCTTTATGTACTGTTAAGGGGATGGCAGCGCGGGTGCTTAGTTTTTATTGTATTAAAAGTTATTGATTTATTTTTGTGTGGCAACCAACAAAGTAAGCGCGGGGTATAAGGAACGTCAGACGAGACAGCACACAAACACACACACACATATGCAAAGCAAAAGCCGCTAGACACGCACACAGCCAGACACGCTCATAGACGGCTAATATCATTGTAGCATACATGATAGAGTCATTGGACAAATGGCAGGAAGTGGCCACACACGTCACCAGAGTGCAAAAAGAACTCAGGCGCATTGAGCGAAATAGAAGAGATGCGTTAAACGCAAATATTAATTGATGAAGCTTTAAAGCTAGCCAGCCCTGCGAAGTAATACGTGGAAGCAGTCCCGCAGGGTGAGTGGTCGAGGTAACGGAGTTAAGGGTTTAGTACGTAGGCGTATTGTATCGCAAGTCCGGCATTATGTGATATCATAGCCCGGGCGTGGTCCCGAATGAGGTGTACCTTTAGCGTGCAGTATGAATCGTGCATGCCGTCAATGGTTGACGGTATCTTAGGAAAGATTCCCCCTCCGGCAAATAAAAAAAAAAAAAAAAACGCTCATAGACGGCGCTCACACACACACACACATACAGTTGAGTTACGCATGTTGGAAAAATCAATAGCATTATTAATATTTTTGATTTGAGCGCTGCATAACGCAATTAAACAAATGAAATATTACATTTTTACACACACACACATACACAACGCATGAAAAAAAAAAAAGTACCGCATACAAAGAGCAAGAGAATGAGCAATGCGCGGCGTGGTGGCGACAGCGGCAGACACGTACGTACAACGTCGACAGAGACAGACAAAGAAAGGCCTGTAGAATTTTTAAGGTTGCGACCAAGTTTGGTTTGTAACGTTTTTGTTTTTGCTCTCTGCTTTTTACACTTACCCAAAAAAAAAAGTGCGCACACACACACGCACACAAGAGTTATAAATTTGCGATTTTTCTGCTTTTTTTCTTTTGCTAAGTTTAATGCGCTGCTTTCAAACAATTTTTCTCTTCTTTCTTTTTTCTTTGATGTGCTGCTGCTACCCGTTGTTGTTGTTTTTGTTCTTGTTGTTGTAGCCGTCGAGCACACTGTCACATCACTGAACGAGAGAACCAAATTGTACGGGAAAAAAAAACGAAAAAAAAACAGTTCTTTTGCGAAATGTTTGAATGCAATGTTTTAATTACCACGCTTTGGATATAATGCAAATTTCTGCGTTTTGTTTAATACAATTTTCTGGCTTTTTTTCCAGCGTTTTAATAACTAAATTTTTGCTTTGCCGTCAGCGAAATTATGATTGTGAACGTCGAACAAACTCGAACAAAAATTTTTCACTATATTATTATAGCGGCTTGCAATGTGTTAGTCGGTTTTTTGCGCTTGTATTCTGTGCGTGTGAGCCGCAATGTCAAAAGCGTAGAGTTGCCAACTGCTGTTTCAGCTAAAACACAAAAATTTTAAAGCAGCTGCTGCTGTTGCAGGCCAAACAATATGTTTGAATTTATTTTTTGACTAAATTTGATAATTTATAGTTTAAGTTTTGTTTGAAATTTGCTCAAAAGCTGTAGACAAATTTTAGCTATACATGTAAAACTGACGCAGCGCTGGCAACCCAGCAGCTATCTGCTGTCAAATAGACTGCGTTTTGTAGCAGTCAGCTTTTTGACAGGCGTACATTAGTGTTTTGCAGCAAGCTGCTTTAGTTAGTGTTGCTTTAGCAGCAGATTATTCACACTAAATTAGACGCGCGCCAAAAAAAAAATGCAAGTTTAGTTTAATTAATAAAGACAAATAATAATAAGGCCAGAGACCAAAATATAAGCCACGGGGGAAAATATTTCATGGAGTTTTGCAACGATAACGGTTTAAGCGGACGTCATGTGCGATTTTACCTACATAAGCACTGTTGGTACTTCCACCAATGATATTGCAGCGGCAGCGCAAGATGTGTTAGGTATTATTTTGGATTTGGCCATTAAAAGGCAGAGTTGGTCGGATAATGTACTATTGAGTGGTAGAGGAAGGTTGTGCAGGAGTGAGAGAGAACGAAGAAAAATAATAACAACCGCCGTACGTGTTAACAGTGTGAAGTTTATTTGTGACTGAATATAAACTAGGTTGTATTCATATGTATTGATCTTCACCTTTCGTACATGTGTGGTGAAAGGTGAATTGCACTTACGTTAATATTTAAATGCAAGCATTGCCAATTTCAAACAGCTGGAAACGCTATAACAGATTTTAAGCTATATTTTATGAACTTATTAAATTCAGTACAAATGACACCAGTTGTATCATTTGCTAGGAACTATATTTCTAATGAAATTTTGGATTCAGAAATAACTGCAAGCGAAATTTTTGAAATGTTATTAAAGGTAAAGGCAAACAAAGCTCCTGGAGAGGATGGCATTCCTCTTTGGAAGTTTCAATAAAAGGTTTGGCCATAATAGATAGCATTTATTTACGCACAGAAGTGGCAATCTGGACAGCGACAGAGCTTTCGGAGGCAAATATTGGAGTAAGGCAGGGCTGTCTTCTTTCACCTCTCTTGTTTGCACTATTCCTCGGCGATCTTCATAACAGCTTAGGGGGAGGTCTAACGGTGGGAAATGAAAATATACGGCTTCTAGCTTACGCTGACGGTAGTATACTACTGGCTGAGTAGGTTAGTGTACTCCAGAGAATATTAGACCGATTGGAAGGCTACTGTAGAACATGGAACATGGAAGTGAAAATCTGAAATTATGGTTTTTTGGAAAAGGAGGAAGGCTGGCAAGATCAGAAAAGTGGATGCTCCAAGGCCAAGCAATAAATATAGCAATGAGCTACAAATATCTAGGTATTATCTTAACGCCTACTTTGAGCTTTAAAAGACATGTTGTCTCTAGGACAGCTGCCGCCAAACAAAGCATAAATATTGCATGGAATAATATGCTAGCTAAACTTAGCTAAATACAAGCCTATGGAGCCCAAGTATGGGGATATGAAAATCGGTAAGAAGTAGACAAGCTGGAAATGTTTTTTATAAAACGAATCTATCGCTTGCCAAAATCGACTACGCTCTAGCTTTGGAAATGGGCAGGAATCCTACCCGATATTATATGGTTGAGCAGAACGTCCGTTATGAGTACGATGAATGCAGGTTACCCAAAAAGCTCTCCAAACTTGTTATGGCAAAAAAAGTTTTCTGGGCCAAGGAGCTAAATAATACTGGTGCACGTTTTAACATATCCTGGGATTGGAATAATGAAAGTTTATGGAAACCAACGGTAGAAGCCTTCTTAAATTGTCTCAGGGCGGACAGACATGAATCTCTGGTACCGCAGAAGATGGAAAGCGAATCGATAATTAACAAAGTTCTGGATTCCATAAGCAGTAAAAAGTATGCAAATATGATGTCGGTATCATGGACTCTGAAAGCACGATATGATATGATACTACTAAACGGAAACTGATTCATCACAGGTCGTACTTCTATGTGCGAATTATGCAATAACAATGAAGCCGAAGACCTACGCCACTTTCTTGGGAGGTGTCCAATTTTCAGAGAGCACAGAATATTATGCTTCTGAAAACCTGTGTTAAGCCCTCACGAAATACTTGTAATTCTTAATGACACAAATAATACTAGCTGAAAGGAACTTATAGAATTTTAAAAAATGGCAAATAATAACTGAATACTTTTGATAAAAAATTTAATATTTTATAATACATACTACTAATAAACTCTGACATGTGTACTTCAGTTTCCTAGGCAACTTGTCCCAACGATCCTGTACCTCGCGCCGAGCGGGGAAGCAGGGTGTATTAAAACATTTTGACTAGCATTCCGGAAACCCACCAATAAACTAGAGATAAACAATAAAAAGTACTGCATTTCAACTACCCGACGGACGGTGTATAGTCATAGTCGCGTATATTATTTTTAAAACCATTTTATCATATTAATTTGTTTTTAAGAGTTCTTTTGTATTTAAATATTTTTTTCAAGTTATAGAGAATGGCTTTAAAAATAAATTTATTATTTTTAAAAATAATTCTATTTAGTTATGGCACTAACTATGTAAATATTTAAAACAAAAGGTTGGTGTACATAGTTATAAACTACTACAAGTAGTTTGTTTATTTAGTACATAATAGATTACTTAAGAGCTACTTGACCGAAATTTAATAATACGTTTATTTTTGGTTTATTTTATTTTTAATGAATATTTTATTAATAGCAAAAAGGCTTTCGCCCTATATATTAACATTATTTCTTTTTGCAAAGACTTAGAAAGTTCCCATCTTGACCGAAAAATTAAAAGTTACATCAAAATAGTTTTATTTATTTGAAAAAGTTTGAATCGGAAAATTCGTAAGAAAACTTTTAACTATAACTACCTATAACTTTTCTTAAAAAATATGACAATTATTTTGGCATGACCGAACAATAAATAGTTTTATATAAAAATGGTCTAAATTTAATTATTAAAGAAAAATATCAAAAAGTTATTTAATTAAAGAGTTCAAAGCTTTGCTGGCTACGAAGCTTAAAGTTCGTAGTTTCAGATTTGCCTTTTTTTAACCGCATTTTTATCATTATTTTGTCAACAAGTGAAATAAATTCATTTAAGTTATAAAGATTAAAGCCAAAACTGATTTTTTTCTAGAGTTAGACCTGGCCATGTAACGTAATGCCAAATACTTAAGCTTAAAAAAAAAAAAATAAGAACACTTTTTTGATTTAGCTCACATTACTTTTAAATCATACTAAAAAAAATTGTATACCAAAAGCGCAATTTCTTAATCAAGTCAAAACACACTCTTTTTTTGTAACGTAACGCCACGTCAAACTTGGCTTAATAAACAAGACCAATAGTTGTATTTATTTTTTTACTAAAATAATGCCTTTTTTGTTGCTGCATAGGCATAAAAAACTTGTTTAAAATTCATTATCCTTTTTTTCGTCATGTTTTGTCACTCAAATGTAACATCACGCCAAAATGAACAATTGCATATAATTACTTTTTCCTATGTGTATATAACTACTAATAAACAAACATTTTATTCGGATTCGTTTTAAAACCGAATGTTTGGTGCTCCCAATTTCACAAAAACGAATTTTTTATGTGATTTGGAACCGAATGTTTTGTTTTGCGAGAGCAAATAAAACGTATAGTTAAAAGAGGTTTAAAAAAGTACGCATTTTATGCTGAAACAATTTTTTATATTATATATTCTTAGATTATATTAATGCCAACTTCAAGTTAGATATTTAATGACAATAATTTTGAATTATTTTTTTTCTGAGTTTTCCCTTGCAACAAAAAAAGTGAGTTAGTGTTTAGTTCCAATGAATATTGCTGCCAAAGTAAAAAAAAACAGAAACAAAATGTACTAGCAAAAGTGTAGAGCGAGATATGCAAAATTATCGTCAAAAAAATTCGTTTTCGGAAGCACTCAAAAACGAATCCGAATAAAATTGTACGTTATGGTTTTTCGCTTACTGGAGCACGGCCGATTTACAAAATGTTACTTGCAAATTATACATAAAATAGCTAATTATGTAAAATACTAAATAAAAAATACCCTTTGTACTAAGGCTGGAAATAACATCGATGTTTTTTTTTTCCGATCAACGATATTTTTATTTCGATTGTCGACCAAATCCCTTTACGGACAAAATATGGGCAATCAACGGTCTCCACGACGCAGACGCTTTTCGCTTTTTTAGAAAAAAACAAATCTCAAAAGAGCCGAAATAGTAGTAGGGTTGACTCAATTTTGCCAATTTAAGAATGTGCCCGTTGAATTACTGGAAGGTAATACTTTTTTAAGTTTAGCAAATGCTGGCAGTCTAGTGAGCGACCAGCGGAGTTCGCTTGAATCAAAAAACCTTGACATGATGTTATTTAATAACCATAATGAATGGATCTCAAATTATTTTAAAGATTTTGAGACTGCAATTCTGGCTGGAACAGAACATTTTTTTGTTATAACTCACAGGCTCACAAAAAAGGGGTGTAAACCTTACATGTGACAGAGACACCCCTTACGGACTTTGGGCAGCTGAATCCGAAGTCTAAAAAACCCCAATCCAAGGTTCTTAGATAATATCCAAATTATCTCGTTTTATGGGATTTTTTGGTGGTCATCTCAAAACCCATGTGTGAAGCAGTTTTTTGGACTTCGGGTTCGGCTGCTTAAAATTCATTAGGGATGCCTCTGTCACGTGTTAAATTTACACCACTTTTTTTTGTGACCTGTATTATCTTTTGTTTTTGTTGTATAACCTTTTGGATTGTTATTTATTATTTCTTTGCTTATTTTTCTATGAAATGTGATTAATTTTGAAATGTATACAATAAAAATAAAGTCATCTCTTGGTTTGTTTGTTAATTTCATTTTATTATTTGAAAATACTTATATAACCAAACCAACAGATGGCCCACTCTGAATTATTTCAAAAGATGGCGTACTTTAAAGTCGGGCGCAGACGCCTTTGGGATACCCTGTACCACTGCTTCCAATAAAATCCGGTTTGTTGCTTAAGAACACCAAAAGACATTTGATTGACAAATTAGATTACAACCAAAAACAGGCGAATTTTGAACCGAAAATGTTTGTTTAACCGATCATTCCTACAAGAGCTATATGATATAGTCAACCGATTTTGACCAAATTTGGTACAGTGCTTGGGTACTCTAAAAAACTTATTAATAACAATAATTTGGTTACAGTATCTTCATAAACAAACGAATTATCCATCTAAAACTTTTGATTTTTTTCGAGGTCCTCTGAAACACTCCTATGGGAGCTATATAATATAACTTCGATATCGAAAAAATAAAATAAACTTGTCTCCCCTGACATAATTACGTATCTAATCTGAAAATTTGGTAGCTCTGGCTCTTACCATCTCTGTGATCTAGGCGTTCATACAGACAGACGGACAGACAGACGTACATGGGTATATCGACTTCTCTAGTCACCCTGATTATACTTTAGGTAACTTTGGGGGGTCTCCGAAGTATTAAAAACTGAAAAAAGTTTGTCTTCACTAAAAATCATTCCACTTTAAGAAACATAGAAGAATTAAGTTTTAAAAATTCACGAATTTTTATTAGCCTATTTAATTGACAAGTTATCTGAGTCGAAGCACATCCAAAAATTAATTAAATTTTTTCTACGACACAACTTTTATTATATAATTAACAATCTATATGTTGTTCCAATGAGAAATCGCATTATGCTTAGAACTATCTTACTTTTCAGCGAATATTTAGTGTTTATAACATCAAAAATGTAGCTCATTGGTTGTTAAAAATTATTATTATTAATTAATAAACATATAACATATTATTATTCTTACATGAAATATTAGAATAAAACTATAAATCGGAAAAGAGCATAATACTAGAACGGATTAAACATAAACATAGTTATTTTTATACCCACCGTATGGTACAAAGGGTATATTGTGTTTGTGCAAGCCGAAAATGTATGTAAGGTACAGAAGGAGACGTCAGAGACCCCCCAAAGTTACCTAAAGTATGATCAGTGTGACTCGAGAAGTCGAAATACCCATGTCCGTCTGTCTGTCTGTCCGTCTGTCCGTATATACGCCTAGATCTCAGAGATGGTAAGAGCTAGAGCAACCAAACTTTCAGATAAGATCCCTTGTTAATCCATAGGAGACAAGTTTATTTTATTTTTTTACATTACATAATATAGCTCCCATAGGGGTGTTTCAGAGGACCTCGAAAAAAAGCAAAAGTTTTATATGGATAATTCGTTTGTTTATGAAGATATCATAACCAAATCTGGCAGTCGGAAGTTTTTTAGAGATCCCCAGCACTGTAGCAAATTTTATCAAAATCGGTTGACTATATCATATAGCTCCCATAGGATCGATCGGTCGAAAAAATGTTTTTTTTACAAAATTCGTTGTGTTTCGTTTGGTTTTGAAGATATCGGAACCAAATTTGGCTGTCGGGAGTTTTTTATAGTTCCCAATCAGTGTACTAAATTTGATCATAATCGGTTGACTATATCATATAGTCCCCATAGGACCGATCGGTCAAAAAAATTGTTTGGTGCAAAATTCGATTGATTTCTTTTTTTTTATGAAAATATCGTAACCAAATTTGCCGAATAAAATATCTTTTGGAGGTTTTAAGCAATGCGTCGGACTTAATTGCAATGTGGTGGTACAGGGTATCCCAAAGTCGTCTGCGCCCGACTTTAACGTACGCCATCTTTCTTATTAACTTTAAAAACAGAATCATTTTTGTGAAAAAAATAAAATTTGTAGCTCAGCTCAAAGTCTTACTTTTGAGGATTCTCCTCCTTCAATTAGTTTTCGAAGTCGAAGCTTAAAATGCAAAAAAAAAAAAAAAATTCAATAATCGCAGCCGGTAGGATTCGAACCTACGCTCCCAAAGGGAATCTGATTTCGAGTCAGACGCCTTAACCGCTCGGCCACGACTGCTTATATAAATGGCCAGTTCTAAGGTCATACTAGTCAAAAATAAATCCATTTTGTCATGTTGTTCAGTGAGAGATTTGTTGTTGTTTTTTCTTATGATTGTTGTGTTTTTGTAATTTGTTAATTATAAAAAATTTTCCAAAGCAAACAAATTTTGGATTAGTTAGGATATTTAAAAAATTCAATAATAAGAAATCTTGATCACTTAAGCTTACAAAGATAATTGGGTAGGTATGGCTTATGTATTACAGTTTAACAATATTTTTAAATTTAGGGCAAAGAAGTATAGGCGAGGTAGTCTAAAATTAATATGCAACAAATATGTTTTGCAAAAAAACCTAGGACTTCAGCTGATTTTAAAAGTTTTTGGGTCAATATTTTGCCAGCTCAGCACACCTATGTATGCAACTGACTAGTACGGAACTAGTCTATTGGTAAACTGTTTGGTATATGGAACCATGGCAACCACTTCAGTATACTGAAAACCACTTCGTATGAGTGTTATTGAGAATACAAAAATGAAATTTCTAAGAATTTCGAAAATTTTTTATCAAATAGTTCTATGAGAATTAACTTAACCTCCTTGAGGCACTTTTACAAATTTCAAAAAATGTTGGTATCCTCAACATGTTTCAATTATAACCATAGTAAAATGACATGCTAAAACCCAAACTGCAGTCTAAAAATTTTTTCATGGAACGGATTTTGAGATATTTCGAAAAAAAGATTTTTCGAAATTAAAAAAAAAAAAAAAAAAAATCTCTGGTTGTACGAAACTGATTGAGATAATTTTTTTAATAAACTGTAGATAATTGAATTACAAATCGATTATACTTGAAACATATTTTTGTCAAATTTATGGCTTGAACGCTATTTAGGCATTCATATGCAATTTTTCGTATTTTTAACAAAGTTTTGTAAAACTTTATATAGGGTTTTCCAACAAGAGGTGTTATTTTGAATCATCCGGTATTTCGGAAGCTGTCACTTTTGAAGCTTTTATTCTTTGACATTTGACAAGTAGAAACTACGCCATTACTAAAAATGGAACGATACACGCTTCAACAACGCATTGAAATTATTAAAATTCACTACAAAAAGGCTGAAAATCTTCCATCGAAAAATCGTTTTGATTGATGAGGCCCATTTCCACCTCGGTGGCTACGTCAACAAGCCAAGTTGTCGGATCTGGGGCTCGGAAAAACCAAGAGTTATTGTTGAGAAGCCTCTCCATCCTCAACGTGTGACTGTTTGGTGCGGTTTATGGTCCGGCGGGGTCATTGGACCTACCGAGGACAGCCACTTTGCGATTTGGTTATGGAAAATTTCATGAAAAGGATATGGTCCTGTAAACGTGGTCGTGGTGGCCATTTGGCTGATGTTGTTTTTCATTATTAACGGCATACCTTCCTCTTTATTATGAAACAAACATCCGATAATTTTTCTCAAAAAATGGCATTTTTCTTTGAATACCAAAATAACACCTCTTATTGGAAAACCCTATATTATAAGAAAGGTTTTCCAGCGCTCCATTTTTACTCGGCAACGAATTACGAGAAATTAAATTTGCCAACCGATCCGTTCCGATCCGATTGTTAAATAGTAATTTATTTTGACTGGTCTTTTGCTCGTATACCAAGTGTATTATGCAGTCACCACTTTCCCCTTCCTCTTTCCTTTACTGTACTAGTCCCGCACTAGTGCAAAAGTAGTAGTTGCCACCTGACGTACTGCTGGGAAGTTTTTCTCAAAACTGCCAAATTTTATAGCTCAAATTTATTTCAGACATTAAAATACAATTTCCAATTTTTTTTATACTTCCACATTTCTCGCTTCACTTTTATACAAATGTAATCGTTTCTTCTTACTCTATTGAATGCGTACAATTTTCTTCTAATTTCTTTGGAGACTTATCCAATGCGAATTCTTGCAATGAATTTTTCGATCCGTAAAATAGAAAAGCTGCTTTTCCAACGACAACTCTTTTGTTTTCAAGGCTCTTGTCACGCGTTAAATTTTTCTCAATATCTGATACCAGATATCGGGAAAGCAGAGAAACTTTGGATCAATTTGCTTTAGCAAATGCTTTTGTGTTTGCATTTGGGCTGGCTAGCATTCGTTGTAATTCTTTATAAACTAAATTGACTTGGAAATGCAAAGATTTTATTGCATTGGCTTCTGATGACCATCTTGCATTTGACGGTACTTTCAATGAAATTATGAAAGTCTCCATCAAGGTTATCAAAGGTGGACGACTACCGTCGTTTTTTTATATTGATAGTACAGTCGTCCGCAGAGCGGGCTTCTCAATTCCACGTCGGCGAATGAACACCCCATTCGTCTACCTCTTTGTAGTCTGCTTCACATTCCCACGCATACACACACACACTGTTACGTGACGATTTGCTTTCATTTCAGTCCCAGCTGCGCAAAAGAAGATCAATGCTGAAAAATAAGAGAGAGAGCTGATTGATAGCTTCAAATTTTTTTCTGCCAAGTCCTTCGCTCTCAAAAGTGACCAATTCTCTCTTAAGATGAATCTTCGCGGTCAAAAATAGTTCAAGAGCGACTTATTTTTTATTGTGAGTAAAATTTTTATTTCAAGAGCCTTTCTGCGTAGTACGAATATCTTTTTTTTTTTGAAATGTTTACAACGATTTTAGGAAAAAGTGCACTCAAAGAGCATTTCGTATCATGTGTGGGCTTAAAACGAAAACAAAAATGGAGAACGAAAAATTGCTATAAATTGATCAACATTTGATCAGAGTTTTTTTTTCCGAGTCTAAGTGGGCATGTTTAGCAAAAAATAGGCTCCAAATTGGCTTTTTGAAAAAAATTTAATGAAAGCCCACCCAAGCTCAGTCCGCACGTCTAGTATATTGAAAATTCCACAGCGTGTATATAGTATATACACATACATTCAGCATTCTAAGGCCTATGTCAAGAAAACGTTTTGAAATTGTTTTCCAATGACCTAATTTAGAAATTGAGACACAGCGGACATGGATAGATAAACATTCCGTGTGAATAAAGTTTTGAACACGATGAAGAAGTTGTTTACAACTTGTATTTAACACATTTTTAATATGTTACAATATTTTTTTAGCAATCACCATGGCATGGCCCCTCTGACGCCTACGTAAATCTGTCCCTGCGTATACATGTAAATATGTAAGTATATAAGTTTATATATGACGGCAAACATATTTACAGTGAGCCTCTCTGTTTGGTCATTTGCAATTGAACCAATACAACAAAAATAACGAAGCAACTGCAGTGAACAACAACACAAAAGCATCATACATACATACATACATACATACATACATACATACATACATACATACATACATACGTAGATATGTACATGCAGCCGTAGGCGCAGAGTTTACACACGCCCCCGAAGCTTAAAAGCCACAGCAGCAGTAAAACCAACAATAACAGCAACAACAACAACAACAACGAGAAGACAAGTCAAAAGCGCGCTTAAAAAAATGTCAATTTGTGTAATCAACATTTATGCGTTTTTATGCCGCTGACGCTGCCGCCTCTGTCGCTGCCGCTGCTGCTGCCATTGGCAGGTTGGCTTTGGTCACGCACACATACATACATACATATGTATATGCATGCACACATGCAATGCCCAATGGACGGACGGACAGGCAAACTGTGTGTACATACATATACATATGTATGTATGTATGTGCATGCACGTATGTATGTACTTGGCCTCTGCCTCGGCCACCGACTGCCTCACTCAACCAAAAACATACGAATGGGCTTACTTACTAAAAACAACAACAACAGCGACAGCAACAAAAACAAATGATACGGTCATACTCATATGAGTGCGTGGTTCGACAGAGCGACGTCAGCGGCAGCAGCAATGGCAATAGCAACAGCAACAACTATACGCGGCTGCATCGCACTCGCACTATGGCCGGCCGCCCATCTCCATCTCGCTTGCACCCAGGCTAAATTGCCTAAATGCAATCGAGCGAGCGAACACAGCAACACACACACGACATACGAACGAACAACGAACGAATGATAAATAGCAACGTGTGTGTGTGTGTGTGTGTGCGATAGTGTTGTTGGTGGCGGCGGTGGCGACGGCAGCAGTGAGTGAGATAAAAAACAACGACGCATGCATGTTGTAAGGGGACGCTTGTGGACAGCGCGGCGGGCGGTGCTCAGCAAACTGCACACACACACAAGCACTCAATGCAGTTGCTGTAAATGGCGCGCAGACACACACACACATGCGATCTCTTTTAGGCTGGGCGCTAGTTTAGCCAAACCCAGCCCACTCACCAGCCAGCCAGCCACACACACTGCGTGTGCGATGAGAGCAACACAAGCTGTGAGCGCTCTCTGACTCTCGCTCTTGCAGCTGCTGCTGCACTCTGCAAGTAACAGTTGTTGTGCTGCTACTTTTTTGTTTTCGCAGTCATTATGTAGTAGCATTTGGCATTTAGTAGTATACGTTGCTGCTTACGCAGTGTTGACCTTTGTTTGCACTTGAGCGTGTGCTGCTACCTTTTTACAATGCTGTTTTTTGGTAGCTTTTATACTACTTTTAGTATTACGATTATTATGCTCTATTAATATTATGCCCGCTGCTCAAATGGATGATACAGAAATCTCTTTGAAGTGGACACAGACAGCAGATCATTTGTTTAAATTATTTTATGTACTACCTTTTTTTTCAATGTTATTCATATTTCTAGTCATCTGTTTAACTATAAATTAGTATTAGTATTAGTAGTAACAAAATATAACAAATTAATTAATTAGCACTATATTTAGTAAAAAAAAAATTAAAACAATCGGTCCTACAAGTTTTCAGCAAAATCTCCCCTTTTTGAAAGATTCTGTTTAAAATGTCTAGCTTTTATGTCTTTAAGAACTTAGGAAGATTTGTAAACTTACTAGAACAATTGCAATTCACCACAATTTAGTGAACTCAATACAAACCGATGCTTAGAGCGAAATTTATTTAATAATACTTAAGAGCCTTGGCTTATTTTTCCTTAATCCTTTAAAAGCCTTCTTTATAATTTTCAAAAGTTCTTATACTTATAAAAAAATTGTTGCTAAGTAAATAATAATGTTGCAAAGTCTAGATAACAAGAAAGAAAATAAAAAGAATGCCCATTCAGCATACTTGTGTTCGTCGTCATAATTATGTTGCGTGGGCAGTTTAATAGCTTTTAAGAGCTTAGTGTTTACATACTAAAATAAAAAAAAGATAAACTGTTGCCGCAGCAAACTACCAAGTCCCACCAAGATTCCTTTTTTTTATGTTTAATGGCTGACATTCTTCAATATGGCGTACTTCGCTTTTTGGCTTCATTTGATCTATTCTGAGGGTGAGTTCCTAGCTAGGAAGGAACTGAATTGCTGAACCCTTAAATGCAAAATATGCTTTCTACGTTTTTATAAACTATACAACAAAACTGTCCTTAGGCTGATCCCACTACGTAAGTCACCGAAAATTAATATCTTGTATAGATTATTATTAACTTAATAGATTACACGTTATTATCTTATAAAAAAAAAATATTTTTTTGAACGAAGTCGCTATTTTTTATACCCTGTATGGGACAAAGGGTATATTAAGTTTGTGCAAGCCGAAAATGTATGTAACATACAGAAGGAGACGTCGGAGACCCCCCAAAGTTACCTAAAGTATGATCAGGGTGACTAGAGATGTCGATATACCCATGTCCGTCTGTCTGTATGAACGCCTAGATCTCAGAGATGGTAAGAGCTGGAGCGACCAAATTTTCAGATAAGATTCGTAATTATGTCAGGGGAGATAAGTTTATTTGACTTTTTCGATATCGCGGTTATATTATATAGCTGCCATAGGGTTGTTTCAGAAATCTTGAAAAAAACCTTAAAGTTTTAGATGGACAATTCGTTTGTTTATGAGGATATCATAACCAAATTTGGCACTCGAAAGTTTTTTAGAGCTCCCAAGCACTGTAAAAAATTTGATCAAGCTCGGTTGACTATATCATACAGCTCCCATATGACCGATCGGTCAAAAAAGCGTTTTTGGTGCAAAATTCGTTGTGTTTCGTTTGTTTGTGAAGATATTTTGGCATTAAGAAGTTTCTTAGAGTTCCCAAGCACTGTACCAATTTTGATCAAAATCGGTTGACTATATCATATAGCTCCCATAAGACCAATCGGTCAAAAAAACGTTTTTTGTATAAAATTCGTTGTGTTTCGTTTGTTTGTGAAGATAATGTAACCAAATTTGGCACTCGGAAGTTTCTTAGAGTTCCCAAGCACTGTACCAAATTTGATCGAAATCGGTTGACTATATCGTATAGCTCTCATATGACCGATCGGTCAAAAAAACGTTTTTTGTACGAAATTCGTTGTGTTTCGTTTATTTTTGAAGATATCGCAACCAAATTTGGCATTAAGAAGTTTCTTAGAATACCTAAACATTGTACAAAATTTTATCAAAATCGGTTGACTATATCGTAAAGCTCCCATATGACCGATCGGTCAAAAAACGTTTTGGTGCAAAATTTGTCCGTTTTTCGCACGACTTTATTTTTGTTTGTTTATTATAATATCGTAACCAAATTTGGCAAATAAA
This sequence comes from Chymomyza costata, assembly GCA_018150985.1. Lineage (NCBI taxonomy): Eukaryota > Metazoa > Arthropoda > Insecta > Diptera > Drosophilidae > Chymomyza > Chymomyza costata. The sequence goes on along the minus strand of JAECWU010000255.1, from coordinate 7,817,635 downwards.
ATATCTTTTGGAGGTCTTCAGCAATAAATCGGACTTAATTGCGATGTTTTGGTACAGGGTATACCAAAGTCGTCCACGCCCGACTTTAACGTACGCCATCTTTTATTATTCTTTTTGCGCGCGACTATAATCTACACAAACAAATGTATGGGAAATCCTTTTGCTTGTTTTGCTTCAAGAGAGTATACTTAAGAAGGCAGAGAAAATCTCTTTAAGTGTACTTATACACAAGTAAAGCAATATGTATATATATGCAATGATATTAAATAAATATGCATAAATAAAAATGTGATAAGAGCAATTCAAAGGAGTTGTGGGCCAGACGATGTAAACAAATGTGAAGGGCTTGCAAGAAAACGTAAGTTTAAAGCTATTTAAAATTTCTAAACGACATTAATCGGTGAGCTAATTATATAGGGTTTTCCAACAAGAGGTGGTTTTTTGAATCACCCGGTATTTCGGTAGCTGTCACTTTTGAAGCTTTCATTCTTTGACATTTGACAAGTAGAAACTACGCCATTACTAAAAATGGAACGATACACGCTTCAACAACGCATTGAAATTATTAAAATTCACTATAAAAATGGTGAAAATCTTCCATCGAAAACTCATCTTGACTGATGAGGCCCATTTCCACCTCGGTGGCTACGTCCACAAGCAAAATTGTCGCATCTGGGGCTCGGAAAACCCAAGAGTTATTGTTGAAAAGCCTCTCCATCCTCAACGTGTGACTCTTTGGTGCGGTTTATGGTCCGGCGGGGTCATTGGACCTATCGAGGACAAAGGTTTGCGATTTGGTTATGGAAAATTTCATGAAAAGGATATGGTCCTGTAAGCGTGGTCGTGGTGGCCATTTGGCTGATGTTGTTTTTCATTATTAAACGGCATACCTTCCTCTTTATTATGAAATAAACATCCAATCATTTATCTCAAAAAATGGAATTTTTCTTTAAATACCAAAATAACACCTCTTATTGGAAAACCCTATAGTTCTGTATAAATATGTTTAAAGCTTTAATTAAATTTTTTTAATATTATAGTTATAGATGCAATTGAAAAGATAGAGACTTTGCGAACTGAAAAGCAAAAAAAGGAAGCAACTTAATTAATATTTTATTATTATTTTTTATCATTAGTTTTATTATATTACTAGGGGGCTACACCCACTGCCGGCTTCGCCCACCAACCCCCGGGTTTCTTTATATAATTCAGATCATTCAGACTATTATACCATCTATACAATTCTTTATTTCCATAATGTTCATTCCATTGCCATGCTACAGTTGGTCCTGTCCGACTTTACAATATTCTGGAACATCAACGGCCTGCATGCTGCTCCGATTCACAACTGGAATAGAAATGTTTACAATGTCTTCTTTGTTACTGTTCTCTTTCAATTTCTTCTTTGTTTTATTCTCTCAAAAATTCTTTTAACTATTGTAATGCTTAGCTTAAGTTCGCACTGCACAAATGGCTTAACTTAAACAATAGATGATTTCAATTTATTTAAAATTTCAAACTATTATTGAAAACATTGAAACAATTGTGCACCACAAAATTGAAATAATATCAAGTGAATTGTTTTACAAGGGTTCCTCCCTTCATGATACATATTAATGTTACGTATATCTTTACATCTGCATGATTTCAACGTATCGATAAGAAACTTATATTGTGCACACCGTATCAGGTGTGGCTATCACATAGTATAAGTTTCACCTCGCTACGCTCACGCATACGAACACAATCGGTACCACACTTTGTTGACTTTTTATAGATGTACAAAAACTTTCAAATGCCCCATGAGACTCCTGCCGAAATTGTTGTTTACTAAAAAGAACTATCGCAACTCTGCTCAGCAGATCAGCCAAAGAGCAATTACTGTTTGTTTAAAACTTTCTATTTCTCATTCTCTTGGAAAAACTGTTTTTTTTTTAACTCTACTTTAAAAGATTTCGGATTTGCCGAGCTGCATTTAAAGAGCATTTGCAATTTGTTTAATTTTCGCAGGAAATGTGATAAAACTGTATCAGTACGTTACCTACATAGTTTTCTTTTTTTTTTTTTGTGCATATCCTTTAGTTAAAGTAGACTTGCTTTATTGAAGTTTCTCTTTGGTAGTAGTTGGTGTAGTTCTTGCAAGCCTGCTTGCAAAGACTTGGCCATGACTTACGCTTGCAGCAAAATGTTGCACTTGATTGTTGGGCGAGAAAACTTTCGCCTGTCGAGTTTTCGCTTTTTCCAGCAAAGTTTAAAGTTTACGGGTTTTCACTCTCTCTCTCTGCCATATGCAGTTAGTTTGCTATTAAACGGCACGCACACATATTAAATAATTAAAATAACAGCTAGCTAGCACTACTTTGTACTAGCAATGGCAACATGCTGCCAAAGGAGCACAGCAACATGTAGCTACGCTCAGCTGCAGTTGAGCACAAGCGGCTGGCTGCATGCTTGCAATAAAGAGCGTATACAAGAGCGCACAAAGAGCATAAGTTGGCTTGTGCAAGAGACGCGGCAGGGCTTGGGAGTTGCTAACATAACGCAACGAACAAAACGAGCAAAACAAAAAATGCAAAACACAAAATTTTTTTTCGTATATGTGCTTTGGCGAAGGGCAGCAGCGGCAGCAGAGAGTGCGGCAGCGACGTCAGCGGCAAGCAGAGCCACTCGGGCACGCTGCGCCTGCTAGCAGTGTGGGGTGGCTGCAGCCAAAGCGTAAAGGACTACGACGAAACGCAGCAAGACGAGAAACAACAAAAAAAAAAAAACAAAGAGTAGAAAAAGTGTCCGTTAGTCATTAGGCGGTGCAATTTGGGGAGCAGTGTGGGCCGATGTGGGTCGTTAGTGCAGTGGAGTTACAGGCGGCTTGGCGGGGAGGCGAACAAAGGAAACCCTTGGCAACGCAGGCCAGCAAAAAGGACCGAACAATATCGCACACAGACACACACACACACACACGCACGCGTTCATACAAAAAGAAAGAAAGAAAGCAAGAAAATGCAAATAAAAAATAAAAGCGAAGCAGCAAGCACCGAAAGTGCTCGGTTGTTGACGAGAGGAGCATAAGCATGGCAAAGACGCAGGCGGCGGCGGTGTCTGTGCTTTCTCTCCCTAAGTGTGTGTGTGCGTGTGTGTGTGTGTGTGTCTGTGTGGGCGGCTTGCCTGTCGGCCGTTGAGCTTGCTTGCATAGGCGCGCATACATACAAACGCACACATGCACACAGGGTCGTCGTCGTCGTCGACGTTGACGTCGTCGTTGTTTTTTGGAGTCAATGTCTGGGCCCCAAGTTTATTTGAGTGTTGCGTGCATATGTTTATGTGTGTGTGTGCTTATGCGAGCACTGCGTGCAGACTAGAGATGGTAGTTAAGTCGTGCTTTTTAGCCTATACGTGAGTGAGCAAAGTGCATTAACTTTTTGAATCCCATTTTTATATGAGATGTAAAAGAAATGAAGACGGCATTATTTGTTAAGGCCACTTAATTTTAAGATGAAAGCTTATGTACTTGACTGTAAATTCTACCCATAATTGCTGCCATTTCTTCTGCCTACGTTTATTTTAGTTACTTTGGAGTAAACAAATGGTTTTGAAAAACATGTGAATTTGCAATTTATAGTCTTGACATTACTTAGGGCCTATACGCAGTTCGATAAATTTCTTTATCTATAAAAATAGTGTCAAGCCGAAATTTTTCAAACAAAATATAAATAAAAAAAATTTAAAACGTGCTGTACATGCACGCGTTTGAAGTAAAACTTTTTACGACTTCCCTCCTTCCCCGCGCCTTCTTGTACGCCGTTTTCGTTTCTTTACGACTTTCCTCCTTCCTTGCGCCTTTTCCTTCACCGTTCTCGTTCCTTTCTAACACTTTTTGCTCACCTTAACAGAATCTCAAAGTTACTCCCTTCGAAAGTCACGTTGCCGCCTAAAAAGTTTTACATCAAAAATCGATCCGTTAGCGATCGACTGTCGAATAAGAAATAGGTATGATATATTTCACTCGATTATAGAACTTCAAATCTCGAGCTTCCTTATAATGTTTCATAACTTGCAAATTTCCAATAAAAAAAAATTCTTTATTTGAGCCAAAAAAATTGATAAGGTAAACCCATAATTACACTGGTCAACAAAATTTTGTAACAAGAAAGGTACTTACTATTTTTGAATTACCTTCCTACTCTCATTTTATCACCATGATTATTTTGATTCCATCAGGTCTAGTTTTGTGTTACAGCTACTACCCGTAAAATTGAAAATTAATCATATTTGTTGCACTTTTGCAGTCAGAAATTTTATTTATTTCAAAAGTATAGTGTTTGTTTGTTTTTTGAGTTAATTGATTCTTAAATAATGTCAAGTAAGTGTACTAATAATTATTAGTAATAATTCATTACGATCATTCTGTGGAATTTTCATGTAGAACAGAAATACACAATCACCTCAAAAAAAAAAAAAATATTTTAAGCAAGATTCAGAAAGGATGAATGTAAAAAAATTAATGGTTAAGTAACGCCTCCGCCTTGACCGAAAAAATAAAAGTTAACCAAAAACACGTTCTTACTTGCAGTATTAAAAATAAATACTCGTGAGCTATTAAACTAAAGAGTTCCAATACTTTCTTACAATTGAGTTTGTACGATGGTGAATATCTGGTTATAAAGCTTAAAGCTCAGTTTTTGCCTATTTCTAAGAGTTCATGATCTTTATAATTTCATTGTCATTAACTTTTAAGCAAGTGAAATATATTCTATTAATATTGAAGCTAAAATTAATGTTTTGCTTGTAAAAAAAGAAAAGTTAAACCAAATTTTTTGTGAAAAATTAAGTAAAGTCGTGAGAAGTAACGTAGCGCGGGTAGCAACAAATTATGCTACAATCAAGAGATGGCCGACAGTGTGATACCCTTAACAAACTTCGAATAAAACATTTATATACAAAATAATTATTTTATGGTTAATTTAAGGCACAGTCGTATAAAATTTCAAATAAAAAATATTTATTTTAAAAATGCATACACTTGTGGATGAACTATCTTAAAGTAATTTGCTTACAAATTTAGTAGCCTGTAAAATATTTGAAAGCTAATAAAACTTGCCTAAAAAGATTTATTAACTTAAGTTTTGTAAATTATATAAATTACACTAGTTTACAAATTTAAGGGTCATCGAGTGAACCATCGTAAAAAAGTGTTTTTTAGGGTCATTTGGGGTCGAGAAACACGAAAATGGTAATCTTTTTTTTTCTTAAGCACCGTTTTCGAGATATTTTCGAATAACATGTTTTTGGGCACTTATTTCAGTTATTTTTCAATATCTCGTGAACAAAATTTTGTATTGACATGAAAGATGATTGGATCGGAAAGTATTGGCTTGCTCTTTACAGTGATATATAATTATGTACAGATTAAGCAAAAATTACAGAAGTTACAAGCAACCAAAGTCGAAAAAAAGGAATTTTCGACAAATTTTCAAAATTACAAATTTTCGGCATGCTTATTATTAACGAAAAAATTTTTAAAAAATTATGTTAAGCTTTAAACTGAAAGAGAATTCTTTTACAAAAATTTCGAGTCTAAGATCTTTAAAATCGGGTAAGAATTGTAGATGCTATAGAACCATATACGAAAGTACCAATCTTCACTCATTCACACTTTTGTATGAAAAAAAAATTTTTTACGAAGGTTCATTTTTCGTGTAAACTAGTGTTATTGCTGTAAGAACTTTTAACAAACAAATTTTTATGAAATAAGAGCTGTTGATGGCGATAAACATAAGAACTATGCTAATGGAAGCTAACAAATATCGTTAAAAAAAATAAAAATTTCTTTAATCTCTTTAAAATTAGGACCTTTGTATCGTTAAACAAATTTAAATTATATTTTTTTTAAAGAGCATTAGAAGCTTTACTAAATGTTTTGATGTTGAATTAGATCAAAAACTTAAACAATTTTTACCAACCACCATATTAGCTGCTTTATCGATGCATACGATATATTTTGGTTCCATCTCTAGTACACATAGCGTTAGCGCCCCGCTCCTGCGCTTCTAGTGCGTCGTCGTCGTCGTTGCCGTTGTCAGAAAGGTTTGTAGTTGGTTGCTTGCTGCTTTTGGATGATTTTTGTTGTGGCTAGGCGAGGGCGGTTGGACAGGGGGGGCTCGGGGCAAAGTTTTGGGCGTGTGGGAGGCCTGGTAGGCGGCTTGGGGTCGTTGGGCATTTTGATTTTATTGAGCAAACAACGAATTTTCAAATAAAAACAAAAAGACCGATGAAAATTCAAAACAAAATAAAAAACTCGTGGCAAAAACAAAAACCGAAAGCAGACAGAGTGCCAGAGAGTGGGCGGCAGGGATTGGGACAGGATTCGTGCAGGCATTTCGTCTGTGCGTATCCTTAGTCGTCGACGTCGTCGTCGTCGTCATCGTCTGGCATGGCAGTTACAAGAGTCGCTGTTCTTTGTCCTGCTGTTGTGCGTGCACAAAAAGGATTTTAGTGATTGGGCCCAGAAGCTGTGGGATGGGCAAGAGAGTGTGGCTCGTTGTGTTTATCGGGCATATGATATGCATTAAGTGCGGCTCTGTAGGGTTAATTGCCAGAGTATCATCACAGCCACTAGAACATACGATACCAACAGGGCAGTGCTTGTCAAAGTGTACATCAGTAGCGCTCAAACTGTAAAGCTTAAGACACTGGTAGCACAGAAAATTATGATAGCAAGTATTTAAACTTTTGTGAAATTATATTTTACGATTTTGCTCTATTTATAGCTGACATGGAAACGATCATTAAAAAAACGAATTACTTTTAATCCCAAAAAAGGAAATTTTTTTTATATGAAGTTTTGACATTTCGTGCGGAATTTTTGCTTGCTGCGTATGGGCCTTTAGGAAAAATATCAATCTTCAATCAAGGCTAAGAATTTTGCTGGCATGTCCAATAATTTTCAAATTAAGAGCAAAAATTCTGAAAAACGAAAAGGATGAATCTTTCATAAAAAAAATTATTTAAATTAAATTTTCAGCATTAAATTCTTAAATTAAAATTTTTAGCATACTACAATTTTAAACTTAAAACAAGAATACAAATTTCAAATATATGGTGTATACGCAGTTCGAAAAATTTCGCGCGAAATGACAAAACTTCATATAAAGAAAAAAATCCCATGTGGGATATGCCATTTGGGATTTTTTTATGCCCTGTACCGTACAAAGGGTATATTAAATTTGTGCAAGCCGAAAATGTATGTAACATACAGAAGGAGACGTCGGAGACCCCCCAAAGTTACCTAAAATATGATTAGGATGACTAGAGAAGTCGATATACCCATGTCCGTCTGTCCTTCTGACCGTCTGTATGAACGCCTAGATCTCAGAGATGGTAAGAGCTTGTGCGACCAAATTTTCAGATTAGATGCGTAATTATGTCAGGGGAGACAAGTTTATTTTATTTTTTCGATATCGGGGTTATATTACATAGCTCCCAAAGGGGTGTTTCAGAGGACCTCGAAAAAAAACAAAAGTTTTAGATGGATAATTCGTTTGTTTATGAAGATATCATAACCAAATTTGGCACTCGTTTTTTAGAGTTCCCAAACACTATACCAAATTTGATCAAAATCGTTTGACTCTATCATATAGCTCCCATAGGGTACATCGGTCAGAAAAATTTTTTTTGTGCAAAATTCGACTGATTTTTGTTTGTTTATGAAAATATCGTAGCCAAATTTGCCGAATAAAATATCTTTTGGAGGGTTTGAGCAATATATCGGACAGGGTACAGGGTATCCCAAAGTCGTCTGCGCCTGACTTTAACGTAAGCCATCTTTTTTTATAAGAAGTTTTGTCATTCCGCGCGAAATTTTTCAAACTGCGTATAGGTCTATGAGACAAAAAATTCTCTAAAGCTTTTTGGTAAATTCTTAAAAAAACGATTAAAACTTTTTAATAAAGAAAAAAATTCTAAAACGTTGACTTTCAGCATTTCCCAAATGGGATTTTTTTTATATGAAGTTTTGTCATTCCGCGCGAAATTTTTCAAACTGCGTATAGGCCTTAAGAAAATAAAGTTTTATTATAGTAATACATTTTTTAAACTAAGATGATTTTAAAAGGTTTATTTTATGATTTATAAAAGGCAATCCGGATCAAAAATGCTTAATTTTAAAATAAGAAATCTTGTAATAAGATTTTTTATCTATATATTTATTAATGAAAATTTGATTTAAGAATTTTTTTATTATATAAAGGGTCTGGCTCGATAAGGTACTGGAAACTGGCCCCAGTGATTTTTGAAAACTAATGATAAAAATAAATAATTTTTCCCAAAATTTTAGTTTTAAAGCTTAACGCGTTGCGGCTTATATAAAAAAAACGCGTTTTTTGTTTTTATTTAATTGTGACTAAGCTACTGCATTTTTTTTAAACAATTTTTTTTTTTAATCTAAGTTGACAACAGGGCTTTTAAAAAAATATATTTAATTTTTTTTAACCAACACATTTACTTAAAAAATAATATGAAATTTTCTTAATTTTTTTTAAGTATGTTTCTTAAATATGTCAATCACCATTTTTTTTTTTAAACACGTTTTTTTATACATTCTGAATATGATTCAAATCGATTTGGTGTAGCAATGTTCAAAAAAAATAAAACGTTAATTTTTTTTGTTTTTTTTTTTAAATTTATGAAAAAAATTTTTTTTTTTTTTGTCAAAAGATGATAACTTTTTCCTGCCCTTTTCTAAGCTTGAACCTTTTTTAGAATTAAGCTTCTGATTGTTGTCCTTCAAATAAGCCACAAAAATCTTATTTAAAAACAACTTTAAGCTCGAAATTAAGTTTTTAGATTTGTAGAAACTTTTTTAAGGCATTTTTTATACGATTTTGAAGCTTGTTTGCTTAGTGCAGATGGCTCTCACTAAGTTAACGTTTTTTCTCTTCTCATATTTCTAAACTCTTATTTAATATTTTAAATAACACGGACCAATCGAGCCCGCGGGATCTTGAGATCACGTCAGTATCTTGAGATATTAGAGTTTATGTATATTTTTATTTATTATTTATATTTTTCAAATATCTCAAAACCCTGACGTGATGGGCCCATTCTGGCCACGGATTCGGATTCTACGCAGCAAATTACTTGGGAAATGACGCTTAGCTTTCCATTTCCGGTATTTGTAGGCCTGTGTAATTGTTTTAAAAAGTAATCATAGATTTCAGCATTTCCACCATGAACGTAAAACTAAGCACTACTAAATAAAAAAATAAAAATGTTATCATTTTTATTTATTTATTAAAAAGTTACAAGTAAGTTGGTTCAAACACTGGCAGCTTAGGCCTTATAATTTTTAATAATACAAGAGTCTTCAAAATACCACGGTAGGTCACTCGATCTAGGTTTTTGTCACGTAGTGTAATTTTTTTTTTTTTTTTACACATACTCCTTACGCAAGTGAACTTTTTTTTTTTTTACTTAAGGGCCTATACGCAGTTCGAAAAATTTCGCGCGGAATGACAAAACTTCATTTAAAAAAAAATCCCAAAAGGGATATCATATCCCAAATGGGATTTTTTTTTTATATGAAGTTTTGTCATTCCGCGCGAAATTTATCGAACTGCATAGACCCCTTAAGTTATTAATTTTTTTTAAGTCTATGACCACGTGACAGCTAGAGGGGTTCCATATAATACGGTTGATCACCGAGTGGGTGGGGGGGAGAGGTTCGAAAAATGTAAAAATTGCGTCACGTAGTTTGGGTATGGCCTCTAAGGCTAAGAGAAAAAGTTTTTTTTATTTATAAAAAAAATATTAGATGGTTAAAAAAAAAAAATAACATTAACATTCAACTCATAAAAAAGCTTCAAAGCAAAAGATTTGCTCAATTCGCAGAAAGTTTATATTTTGTAATTAACTTTCAGCATTTGTAACGTCACGCCAAGTTTGCTTTTGCTTATAGCTTTTCATTCGTAAAGTCGATTATTTATATTTTTGTTTAACAAATATAATGCAACTTAAGTGCTTCGTAAGTATATATTTTGAAGTTTTAAGTTAAGTTTTGCGTTTTGTAACGTCACGCCAAGTTTATTTTTGCTTATACCTTTTGGTGGGTACGATCGCTTGTTCTTAGTGTTTTGATAACAAAATATAATATCAATATAAGCCTTTGCTTTTGTTACAGTTTACGTAACGTCACGCCAAAATGAAAATGCCATATATCAAGAAAATAAGTTTTTAAAAAACTTTTGCCTTCGCGTGTCTTCGTTGCTAGTGCGTTTTTTTTGGTGCTACTAAAATGTATAGCATATTTTTATAATTGAAATCTGTAATGTTAAAAGTAGTGCTGGAGAAAACATCGATGTTATATCGATGTATCGAAGCTTAAAATCTCTATATATCGATGTTGACCAACAGAGATGTTTCTCCAGCACTTCTGCACTCATCAAATGGGTGTTTAGTAGTGCTGGAGAAACATCTTTGTTGACCAACATCGATAACTAGATATTTTCAACTTCGATACATCGATGTATCGATATAACATCGATGTTTTCTCCAGCACTACTAAACACCCATTTGATGAGTGCAGAAGTGCTGGAGGAACATTTCTGTTGGTCAACATCGATATATAGAGATTTTAAACTTCGATCATCGATGTTTTCTCCAGCACTACCCTCTAGTTAAGAGAGATAATCAGCCGTGCTCTGGAAAACGTAAAAAAAATTCGTTTTGCACTAGTTAAAAGTTTTAAAAAAGATCAAATTTGAGAATTTTCAAATTATTATAATAGAAATTGAAAATTTCGTCAAAAATCGCACATTTGCTTGGAAGATATCATCACTAAGATTTCTTTTTTGTCCTTAGTACCCAGCATTTTGTTTTTTACGTCAAATTTGGAATTACCTGATATCGTGTTATTTACTATTAGTGCTGGAAACCAATAAATGATCATTTTATTGCAATTTTTTTTTGTTTGGTGTATTTTATTTTCTTCTTCTTTGTTTTTTTTTAAGAAAGTTCATTCAGCGGGCTGTAGCTGTGGACTAGTTCGTTGCTAGTTTTCTATCATACTTTTTTTTTCCAAATATATTTTTTATATTTTTTTATTATCCACGTGTCTTATTAAGGCGCACTTTTCAAACAACAAACAGAGTGTGCTTCCAACTGTAGCCGCATTTAAGTTCTTTGCATAAAATGCTTCTCAAAACGTTGCACAAAGCTGCAGCAGCGTATTTAAGCAGTGCTGCTCAAACTGCCAGAACAGCTGCACGCAGCAGTTGTTGTACAACTGTAGCGTGCTCTTACAACTGTGACCACGATCAGGGCAAACATTATTTTATGTGTGTGTGACGTGATTAATTATTTGACCCCCCACACACTCAAACAAACACACACACACACACAACGCTCTCTTTTCTTTTTTCAGTCGACGCTCTCTGGCACTCTTTGAAATTTGCCAAAAACGCGCAAATTATTTTGTGCGAATTTAAGTAATTTTGTTGTTTTATTTGTTTGATTTTTTATTTCGGTTTTTTGTACTCATTTCTAGACTATCTTTTTTTTTTGCATTTAATTTATGCTTGTCTTTTTTATATACATTTGTTTTTGTTGTTGTTGCCAAATAATAGCCAACTTTTTGAGTGTGTGTGTGTTTGTGTGTGTGTGTTTGCTGCTGCTTTGTGTTTTCTAATTTGTTTTGTAGTTGTTGCTTTTATTTTGTGTGTGCGAATTTTTGCTATACGCTGCCTCTTTGCTGCTGCTGGCTTTTTTTTTTTCTTTGCTAATTTTTCGCACGCTCAAACGATGACGCTGACTGCGCAGCTGGGATCTCTTTGGCACACACACAAACAGGTGTGTGCGTGGCTACGTGACAAGCCGTCTGCAGCTGTGTGCGAGCATGAGCGCAAAATTTGCACAAGCAGCGACGCAAACAGCGCAGCTAGACAGCGCGCAAAAAAAAATTTGCAAACAAAGAGAATTCGCAAATGTAGACAGCGTTTGTTTGTGTGTGTATAGGCAGATAAGAGTTGAGATTAAGCCAACATGTTGCTGGCAACATTTAAGAGCGGCAGCAACATGCTCAATTGGAGGATCTCTGCTCAATGCCAAAAGCCGTTGCAGTTTTAAGCTCAATTTGTGTGGCGCTCTCTTGTATGCATGCGTGCGTGTGTGTGCAAGTGTGCTGTTTTTTGCAAACTGCACGTTATATGGCTGTGTGTTTGTGTGTGCGTTGCTGTTTGCTTTGGTTTGCTTTTGTTTGGAGCAGCGGCTTCAGCTCACTTACTTTACACTCACTCAGACGTGGACGTCGGTCGCTGCTCCTCTCAGCAGTTCCTGCTCTGACTCTATATGACTCTGCCGTGTGTGTGTGTGTGTGAGTGTCTCTGTGGCTGCGGCTTGACTTTGCAGTGGACGTCGTCGTCGCAGTCGCTGTCGTTGCCATCAACGCGGCATTCAGTTAGTTGGTTCATTCGGTTGTTTCGTTTGCTCCTCGTCGCTTGTGTGTGAGTAAAGCGCGTTGTGGCGCTGCTAAAAACAAAAAAAAAAAAAAAATCTCTTAAAATACATATAAAAATAATTTTTTTTTTTTTGTTAACGAGAAAAAGTGCGAAATTTTACAATTTTCTACTAAAAACTAAGCCACAAACAGCAACAAAGTGCAGCGGCAGCAATTTTTGGCATACTTGCAGGCTACTCCAAAGCATTGGGGCGCCTGCAAATAGCCCAAAAGTTCCGGTGTGGGCGGTCAGGGTTACTCCAAGCACATGTTCTTGAAGCGGCAGCGCGCGCGCAGCACAAACCTACATAGCATATAAGCCGCTTTGAAATATATTATATATGAATATATAAAAATTTGTGCACAAAAAAAAAAAAAATTTTTTTTTGAAATATCCGAAACTTTGGAAAGTGCAGAAAGTTCTGGTGGCAAAAAAAAATATATATATATATATCTTATAGATACATTAGCTAGAGTTTTCTAAAACGCCAACTTGGAAATTTTCTGTGCTATAAAACAAACAATTAAGCAAGATATGTGCCTTTTTGGGTTACACTTGGTGTATCTCTCTTAAACTGTGAGCTACGTGGAATTGACGCATATCAATAGATTGCTCGTCGTATGAGTTGTCTCGAATTTATTTATTTTTGTGTGTGTGATTTATTTATATAAATAAATTTGGATTTTTTTAAAACAAATTTTGTGCAAAAAAAAAAAATTCTGCGCCTTTTAACTATTGTAAAAAGCGTTTTGGCTAATTTCGATGGCAACAATTAGTGAAATGATTTTAGTTTCTGATTCTTCTAGAATTTGCAAAATTTTTTTTGAAAATAAAAACTTATCTCCGAACTAATCTGTTCGGATCAAATTTGTTGCCTGCTTGTCTTACTTGGAACTATGGTTGTAAAAAATTAAAGTGCTTGTTAAAAAAAATTGTGAAACCTAATTTAGGACACTAACTAAGAAAAATTTGGTTTAAACCAATCAAATATTTTTTATAAAATATCAAAACATTCCAAAGATCTATTGCTATGGAACATCAAAATATTTCGAGTATTGTGAAGTTTTTCTAAGCAAGTTAAAAATTGTGGCGTTAGTCTAATGCATAATTATTATTTTTTGTGCTTTTAAAAAAAAAAAAATGTTAATTAATTAAGCCCGTTTTGCATTTGGAATTGAAATGCTTATGAAAGCATATAATTGTCTAGTTGCTAAAAAAAAAATAAAGCGGAGCTTCTTAAAAGCTGGAACTTAAATTTAAACTATGCTTAAATTTTAAACTTAAATTAAATTTAAAAATTAGCTACAAATTTTGATATGCAATGCCAAAAATTGAAAGTGAATGCACATTCGGCTCTGATATTTTATGTAAATTTATTCATTTTTATTTTATCGATATTTTTGCTCAAATTCCAAGTTAACCAAATTTCGTAAAATTTTTACGATTTTTAAAAATTTATTCAGTCGTGCTGCAAAAAACGAATCCGAAAAACTTATTCGCATTCGATTTGAAAACGAAAGTTGTATGCTCCCGATTCCGCCAAAACAAATTTTTCATACGATTTGAAAACGAATGTTTTGTTTCAAAGGCCCATACGCAGTTCGTAAAATTTCGCACGGAATGAAAAAACTTCATAAAATAATATCCCATTTGGGATATCCCATTCTAATATTTTATGAGAATTTATACATTTTTTATTTCATCAATATTTTTCCAAGTTAAGCGAATTTCCTAAAATTTTTAAAAATTTATTCAATCGTGCTGCAAAAAAACGAATCCGAAAAATTTATTCGCATTCGATTTTAAAACGAAAGTTGGATGCTCCCGATTCCGCCAAAACGAATTTTTCATACGATTTGAAAACGAATGTTTTGTTTTAAAGTCCCATACGCAGTTCGAAAAATTTCGCACGAAATGACAAAACTTCATACAAATAAAAAATCCCATTTGGGATATCCCATTCTGATATTTTATGAGAATTTATTCATTTTTTATTTCATCAATATTTTTCCAAGTTAAGCGGATTTCCCAAAATTTTTAAAAATTTATTCAATCGTGCTCCAGAAAACCAATCCGAAAAATTTATTCGCATTCGATTTGAAAACGAAAGTTGAATGCTCCCGATTCTGCCGAAACGAATTTTTCATACGATTTGAAAACGAATGTTTTGTTTTAAAGGCCCATACGCAGTTCAAAAAATTTCGCAGGGAATGACATAACTTCATACAAATAAAAAATCCCAAATGGGATATCGCAAATGGGATAAAAAAATGTTCCAAATGGGATATCCCAAATGGGGGTTTTTTTTATATGAAGTTTTGTCATTGCGTGCGAAATTTTTCAAACTGCGTATGGGCCTTAAAAACGTAACGCCAAAATAGGTTTTGAAAAGCAAGAATTTTATACTGAAATAATTTTTCAAATATTCCTTGATATTCTTAGTTTCTATTTATGCCAACTTCAAGTTGAATAGTTATTTTTTTTCTGGCTTAAACCAAAAATTAGCATGCGTTGTGCAAAACGAATTTTTTTTTCGTTTTTCGGAGCACGGCTGATTATCTCTCCTAACTAGAGGGTAGTGCTGGAGAAAACATCGATAATCGAAGTTTAAAATCTCTATATATCGATGTTGGCCAACAGAGTTGTTTCTCCAGCACTTCTGCACTCATCAAATGGGTGTTTAGTAGTGCTGGAGAAACATCTCTGTTGGCCAACATCGATATATAGATATTTTCAACTTCGATACATAGATGTTTTCTCCAACACTACTAGAGGGTTCGTTCTAGCAGCTATAATTTTCAAACGACTTCTTCTCAACTCCTTAGATATCCGAATTTCTTACGCTTTCTTAGCGGTCTTCCAATATTTTTAAAAACTCAAGTCTTAAAATTATTTAAAAATTTTTATGTTAAACTTTCTTGAAATTTCTAAAATATTCTTATATCTGCCCAAATACCCAAACAAGGTCTTATAATCAGTAGAGCTTCTAGTTTCAATATACCATAGTTAATAAATTGTTTTACAAAACATTCCGCTTATAGCTTTTATTGAAACTATTCTTTGTTTTTTAAATCGCAAGTTATTATCTAAACTTCTTTTGAATTTTCTTTCGAATTCTGACTTCAAGCATTTCAATATTATCATGGCTTAAAAATCTAATACGTTGATTTATTCTGAATCTCGATTTCGAGTGCGGTTGCGTTTAATACAGTTCCTACAGTCATTTCGATTAGTCGAAATATGCATTTTGTAACTTGACTTGAATATTTGGTTGGTTAAAACTTCATTTTTTGGAAAGTATCTAAACCGAAGAATTGCGAAGAAGCAAGCTGTTTTTTGAATTTGCATTGTAATATTTGTACTTACTTATAAAGGCCTATACGCAGTTCGAAAAATTTCGCGCGGAATGACAAAACTTCATATGCAAAAAAAAGTCCCAAATGGGGTTTTTTTTTATATGAAGTTTTGTCATTCCGCGCGAAATTTTTCCGAACTGCGTATACCCACTAATGTTACAAGTTCAAGCAGTTTCGGAACTGCTTTTCGTTTTTATAAAGCAGCGTTCATCTCGAAACGAAATAAAAGTCGCGATGAGGCATACCTAGAAATTAAAGATTTTGAGCATTTGTTTTGTGCGAATTTTTTTGTATTTCGTTTACGATTCTACAATGCAATTTATACCAAAAAGCAGTGGCGGATCCACGGGGGAGCTTTTTCGCGTCCGGACCCCCCAAAAGTTGTAAAAATGGGCTGAAATGGGTCTTTTGCGAGCTCTGATATAAAAACACTTCGAAGTGAAGAACCCCTCTCAAGAGCATATACCAGATGCGCACCTGCCGAAAAGTAATAAGTATTTGTGGAATTTCGAATATTACAAAAGAGTTGGAAAAATGGGTTGAAAGTCTTTTGCGAGCTCTGATATACATAAATACACTTCGAAGTGAAGAACCCCTCTCAAGAACATATACCAGATGCGCAGCTGCCGAAAAGTAATAAGTATTTGTGGAACTTCGAATATTTCGAAAATGCACTCAATCCGTCCCTGTGTTTTATGCGTATTGATCTAAGCGCGACTTATTTGTGTTTAGTTAATTCTTTCAAAAACAGAAAGTAAGTCTGTATGAAATTTTCTTATGTAATTTTCTTTTGACGAATTTCGTTGCTACTATGTGTTATTGGAGTCGAAAATGTGATCTAGCATAGTACTTACTTCTGGCGCACAGCTCTTCAAGCTTTAGAAAACTGTTTCGGACATAGCTCCGTGAATTAAGTTTGTCGAATTCGGAACTGTCGACAGCGGCTGGAAAGGATTGGAAGGACTTAACGCGTAGACGTAGTTCTCTTAGCGACCTGTAGATTTAAAAGATGCATTTTTTTTTTCTTAAGTTTTTCGAAAATTGTGATCTTCACATCTAATTTTTAAAAACTGATTATCTCAGTTTTTATCAAAATTGCTACCAACATCCCCGCTCCAAATAGTTAGTTTTGTATCAACGGCTGCTGTAAGAATTTTAAGATCTAATAGTTCCAACTGTGCTCTTAACGAAATCTTCAAAAAGTATCTTGTAAAGTTTAAAAGTACTAACTTACTTCCCAGTTCTGAAAGCTCTACAAAGTATCAACTTACAAGTGGGTCTTGGAAAAACTACCTAGATATCTAGTACTAGTTACAAGTTCTTCAAGTCATACCGAACTGTTTTGAAATTTTTACTCTCAACGACTTTGGATGTATGCGTTTTTTTACGATCTGAAGCAACGTGAACCGATGTTTTACAGTTTGATTATGTAGCATGCCGTTCCTGTACAGGACTTTGCTAAACTTATCGTTATAGCTCGTTTACATATATACATATGTATAGTATGTACTATAGTTGGCCGTTATAGTACTTTTATAACTTTGACTATTATGCTTGAGTATTTATTATAATTATTTCTTTAGCTTTGTATTCGTTATATAGGCGCTGCTGCTGCGCCTGCGACTCATTTGGCGTTGATTGGTTAGGCACACATGTTTGCCAAAACACACACGCACACATGCATGTGTGTTAGTGTTTGCATGCGTGTGTGCATGTGAGTGAGTGAGTAAGTGTTGGTGCGTCGCGTGTGACACGCTCTTAAGCTGGCGGCACTCAGCCATTGCATAGTTGTGT